>VZZY01019535.1:35485-59804 GCA_013400335.1 Eurystomus gularis | reverse complement strand
GTTGTCCTTTACCGGGGGAGCCTGGGCTGGGGCGGCCCGAGGGGCGGGGGTGGTGGGTGAATGTGCCTGAGGCTTGAGGGAGGTGTGTCGGAGCGGGCCTTTGAGCTGCTGTTGGCTCTCAGCCCACCCGAGCCCTAAGATCGCACGGAAGAACTGGAGGAAGATTCATAGAGGAAGAAATTGGTGGCCTTTGCAGGGAGACAGCCCTGCCCCTGTTCCCCTGGGGCAGCCGTGGCCAGCTTGGCGGTGCCTTCTCTATCTCCTGACCTTAATGCATTTTTACGCATTGTCTGTTGATGGTTTTGCTGTGCCCAAGGTTGTTGTGTTGATGCTCTCACAGAATCATAGATTCTGTGGTGGTGGGATTTGGATTTGGGTGGGAAGGGACCTTTAAAGCTCTTCGAGTCCAACCCCCCTGCAGTGAGCAGGTAGCACACACGTGTATGTACATTCCCGACATATTCAATCTGTTATTTTGCCCTTCAGAGCCCCGGTATTTATATATTTTATTTCCTGTTTCCTGGGAATATGTCTGTATATCTTAGGAAAAAAGGGTGAAAATTCTTTTTCAAACCTAGAACTAAATTGTGAAGCAAATCTCACCTCACCTAATAATGTTTCTTTAACAATCTGAGTTAGGCAAGGAGGTAGGAGAGGTGGTGAAGGGAAGAGTATTTTGGCCAGTATCTTTGGACAAACTAGTTGTGGCTTGTAGCTGATTTTCACCAAAGTTTCCTATGTGTGTCAGGAACAACTCTTTTAGATAAATGTCCTGATGTCTTCTTGGTCTTCCAGAAAAAAAAAAAAAACACCACCAAAAAATACCTTCTGAGTCTTGGCTATTTCAGTAGAAGGGAAAAGTCAACTTGGATGTCTTGGTTTTCAATTCATTTTTCAACATTTGTCTGGTGAAAGGTGACGTGTTTCAGTTGTACTGCAAGTCGTTGGTCTTCCCCATGCCTGGTGTTCTGCACTCTCACAATCTCAGGGGTTCACATCTGCCACTTTTCTACCCTTCCTTTGATATATCTTTCTGCTCCTCTGCTTGCGGTCCTTTGGGAAAAACAAGTTATTTGAGGTTCTTCTGAGATCCTGCCTCCTCACAGACTCCACATTTCCGACGTTATCACTCTGGTCAAGGAGGAAGAGGTGGAAGTCCCTCTGCGGCCTCCAAATCTTACTGTGGGCTGGAGGGTCTGTGAGGGATGGTGCTTGGTGCCCTCAGCACTGTCTGCTTGCAGCAGCATGCTGCAGACAGAATCCCTCATGGGCACCCTTGTGTCTGTTTGAGGGCAAGTCTTGGGCAAGCTTGGCAGTTTTGCAGTAAAAGGGCCAATTCAGTCGCAGGGCAATAACCAGGACTCCTTGTGAGTGCAGCCACAGTGATGCTTTTCCCATCAGAGGAGCGAGCTGTGTGCCAAGAAAAGTTTACCTTGCTGCCTGGAGGGGCTGACAACTCATCTGTGAGCTGACATTTCCTACTGCTGGACTTGGCAGGGCTGTGGGGCTGAGAGCAGTTTAATCACTCGCCTTCGCTGCGGCCCCTTTGCCTCCTCCACGCTGCAGCAAGTTGCCAGGTGCTGAGATTTACTAGATCATTTGTCATGCATTAAAAAAAGAGAAAACCCAAACCACCAGGGACCTTGGCATTGCGCATCCTCTCTACACGTTATAAATACACTCTGTGTTCCTCTTTCCAACTGACTGGGTCCCTTGCAGAGGAGCAAGCCTCGGGGGCCTGCGGAGTTCTCACATCTCTAACAGAGCACTGAAGGACGTCAAAGGACAACAGGCGCCGGATGCCGACTGTTCTGCACCAGCGCCCTCCTTACTGCAATTATATTTCTGTTAGGAACCTCCAGCTTAAAGAGACATTGTCAACTGCCTCAAAGCTCCTTTTTTGTAGAAATCTTACAAAGCCATTGAGATGTTTTCTTAATGACGTGGAGAAGAATATTGTAGTTAAAGAACGCTGATAAGACCGAGATGCTTCTCCTTTGTTAGGATCTAGTGAATTTAAACTACTCTGTAAACTTAAGTTAATCACTATAGTCCCTTTTGACAGAATTATTGTCTCTGTTTCGAGATGAGGGGAGTGAGACAAGAGGAGAGGAGTGATCCAACCAAGGTTTTTCAGTGAGTTCATTGCAGAGCACAGCTCTGGGTCTCTGAAATTATCTGGCTTTACAGCATAAACCAGTATTTGGTTGTGGGTACGAGGAAATATGCCTCAGAGGCATCACAGTGTGCTACAATGTAGTCCCTTCTTCAGAAAGCGCTCAGGTCTTTAGGAATCGCATCCAGTGTCAGACCCGAGGTCTGAGGCTGGATGGATTCCTGATCTTGGTCACTGCCTCTCAGTGTACCATCATCAAACACTGCTCTAGGACTGGGGAAGGGTTTTGCTGAGAAACTCCAGGCTCGCCACCCCTCACTCCAAAGACTGCAGAGTGTCAGGAACCTCCTAAACAAGTCTCTGATTTGAAATCCCTGTTGGCTGCCACTAATGTCATTATCTGTTTCAGTGCAGAGGTGAATGGTTGGACTTAGTGTATTAAAACTTGACTGGGCCTCCTCCCCAATGACTTGGTCAGCTCAAATTTTCCTTGCATTTAATTGCCTTTCTCAAGTTTCCTTTCTGTGTTTATTGGCAGGTGTGCCATTTCTCCAGGATCGCTGCCATGGTACTTAAGGTCTTCTTTCCGTCCTGCTGCTCTTCAGCAGAAAGTGGCATTTTGATTGGCCGCTGGATCTCTGAGCAGAACTCCGCTGTTGTCCTTGCCATGGTCCATTTCCCTTTTATTCCTGTCCAGGTGAAGCAGTATCTCAGTGAAGTCCAACGAGTGACTCAAGTCAGTGTTTCTGTGCTCGGCTCATGGAGCAATAGCAAACAGGAGAAAGAAGAGAGTCTGAGTGAGTTCTTTGAAGACCTTGGGATTATATTCTCCTGTGAGTTGTGGATTCAGATAAGCAAAGAGGGAGACAGCAAATTCTGGAGGTGTTCTACCCTTCAGAAACACTCTAACTACCCTAATGAGGAAGAAATCATCTTGGTGTACTATGACCAGCGCAAAGTCATGCTCTCACACCTCCATCCCCCTTTGGACACAGCTTCCTGCACCGAGAACAAGGCAGATGATGCTTCAAAGCTTGCTGCCATCTTTGACACAGTTGCCAAGAGTAAGGTACTGTTCATGACAGACAGATATGATGATGGGCCCATCAAGCTGACCCACTGGCAGTCGGATGGCGTTGAAGCTAGTATCATCGTGGAGCTGCTGAAGCAGGCCTCTGTGCCTGCGTGCATGCTGCTGACGTTCCTGCTCTCACTTATCTCTGGGATCTGCAGGAGCAGGTGGGTGACGCGACATCGGCCAGCTTACATTTTGCATGGAAATGTAATTCATGTTTGGCATTTGCAGGGCTCCTGCTCAACCCCAGTGAAAAGTACAGTTGATATAAAATTATTCTGTTGGAAACAGGCTGCTGCAGAGCTGCTTTTAAAGTCTGGGGAGCTCAGCTGAAAACAAGGCTAAAGCTCCCTCAAATATGGTAGAGCTCTTGGAGCTTTTCTGGGGAGGTGCTCATCTCCTCCCCATTTGCAGCAGGGGTAGCTCAGCCCCACTTCAGTTTCATCACAGCTGAAACATTGGGTTTCCATGGCTGATGGAATGACATGAGGATCTCCTTGATGGTTCCATAGCTGGGACATAGCTGTGTGTAAACCTGGTTTGAACTTGCTCTTAACCTGGGGAGGTAGGTACAGGTTCCTTTCTGCTTTGTTTTATTCACCCATAGTATCAGTATTACACTTTACGTTCTAAAACATCAGTCTTGGAGAACAGAAATTAGTACCTGGCTTTGTAACAAACCTCCTGCTTGACCTTCTAAGTCATTTGGTTCAATTTAGCACGTGACATGTGGTACAACTTCCTTTGTGCCAACACACACAAGGCAGGGAGGGTTCAAGATGTCACCTGCAGGTGACCTCCCAGTCCCCTCCTTCCTGTGCTGGGACATGATGTCCCCTAAAATAAGATCTACCAGGTTTTTGCTCCTCTTGGTTGCAGGACTTCTTTGTTTCCAGAGGTTTTTTGTGATGTTATGGGATAGTCAGCTTTAAAAAGCTAAAGAGACATGAGCGAAGTCCTCTCAGGCTGCAGCGGCTGCTTTGGTAACGCCACGCTGTGTGTTGGCGCTGGGGAAGCAGGGCAGCAGGGTTAGCAACCTCAGATGGCGAGCACCAACATCCATTCAGGCTCACCAAGCGCTCCCAAGTCCTGCACTTCTCAAAGTAAGGCACTTCTTCAGCACCACCTTGTGCTAAGGGGTGGCCATTGCAATTCTTTCTTCGGAGGGACTTGGGTGGAGGATTTCCATTATGCTGAAGGTCTCTAGGGTGCTTTTGGGGACATCGGGATGATTTGGTATCAAGGCAATCAACTCTGTGTGCTCCTGTTAAAGAAGGTCTGTTTACAAGCACCATGACCCTTGGTTCTTCATCCAGAAGGTAGGCACCGTTCCTGCTGTTTGTAGCAAGGAGCAAAAGCTGGGCTTGCTGCTTAATGGAGCTTTAATACTTGTGTGCAATCCAGATTTAGAAGGATTGCTTTTCATCTGATACCTGCAAAATCCAGTCACTCTTGGAAAAAAAAAAATTGAATTGGAAAAAGATTTACTCATGCAGGCTACGTTAATTTATTGCCAAAATTGCTTCTATTTGAAAATACCCCAAAGATCCCCTTTGCTTAAATAACGCAATGACACAGCATCACTGCTTTTTTCAGTTTGGGGTTTTGTTTTTATTTTTATTTGGTTGGTTTTCCATTGCACTTCTGAAAAGCATTCTCTCCTGTGTGGTAAAGAAGTGAGAGCATTTATGACCATGCGTGGGCAATAGGCACAGGGGTAGGAGAGCACACAAGAAATATTTGTGGCCTTCTTCCGTGGAGATGAGAGTTCCCGTAGCACATCTCACAAGTCTTACACTGAGCTTTTTGCAGTATGCTTGTATTTTTATTTAATTACCTATGTTTATGTACTTACTTTCCAGAGTAAGCGTGTGAGTGGAATAGAGGGTGTCCTCTGGATGTTAAGTGCAAAGAGAAGAGAGTCTGTGGTAGTTCAGACACGTACAGAGCTCTGCCGTGTCCCATCCTTTTCCATCCAGGAGATGCCTTTACCTGTTGCAGGCTGCAGTGGGGTGTTTTGGGGTGCTCCTGGAGGTGAAGCTCCTTTGGAAATGATTCTTGCTTCTGCAGGACACCCCTCAGGCAGAAGAGAGCAGCAGCCTGGCCTTGCCTTTGACCAGGGGTCTGGGTGGTGGGTGACCACAAGCCTCTAGCTTGGGGAGTTGTGGAGTGGCAGTGGGTGGTAAGAGACACATGTTGCTCGGAGAAGATGGGGAGATCATCAGCCCAGGGAGTGGTTAGCACGGGGCCCCAGAGCCGTTGCTTCCTACGTGAACTGAGATGATCTGGCAGCTGCAGGTCTGACCCATTATTTTTCCCCTTCAGCCATCTGTACATAACCACACAGGTGGAGCGTTTCTCCTCCCCCGTTCTTTGCATTTCAAGTGCAGTTCTCTGCTCTAGCAAAGGCTTGCCACACCAGAATTTGTAACCACTGGTCTAGGACATAATTGGAAGAGAAAACTCATCTACACTCATGCCTGGGTGACTCCACAAAGCCAGGTCTTCGTGATCAGGGGCCAGCGCAGCCGCCCCCTGTGTCCCCTCCCCTGCACCCAGCTCCTTCCTCCACCACTTTAGATCTCACCTCCTGACAAGTCAGATGAAGAGCAGCGCATTCATTTGTCTCTAAGGTGGGAGGCTGTAGCGAAGAGCTGAGTAACTCGGAGGCCTCAAATTAAGAGGAATGATTCACAGTACACTGCGTGTTTCAAACCCCATGTGTCTGAAATTGGAATGGGGGGGGGCTTGGTGGAAGGACTGGTTTTTTAAACTGACAAACATTGCATGAAGGATGGTTGAAATGGCTCGGGAGGAAGGGGACAGCAACCACAGTGAGCCGAGCAGGATTTTGAACAAGCCACACCCTTGTGATTTGTGTAAAATGCATGAAGAGGAGCCGCAGCCCCGCTCTGCCCATCCTGGCCAGTCCTGGAGGCACTCTGCTGCTGGTTGAAGTTCTCCGGGTGAAATCTGGGACAGCCATGCACACGTTGCAGGAATGTCTCCAGGCCGTGCTCAGCGATGATCCAAACAGCTGTACAATTCCAAAAGCAAAGCGGGATATGAGGAATAATTGTAGTGTTCGGAGTGAATGTCAATGGAAGGACCATGCCAAAGCAGTAAGAGAGGGTAGGTGAAGGAAGTGACTAAAAGTGAATATAAATTCCTGGGCCCTTAATAAGACACAGTGAAACACTGAAAATAGTGAAACAACCAGTGTGTACAGGAAAGAGGTGACCCCAGTTACATCCCCGACAGAATTTACTCCCCACAAGAGCTGTGGTGCTTTGTGTGGTTGTACTGCTGCTGTGCATTCCTGCACCAGCCTGCAGCCTGTGGAGTCATTTGGGACTACATAGATCACCATCATTCCTTTCTTTATCGCTTGTGTGGTAATAAAAGTAACCCCCCCAAATAATTAAGCATCATTTAATGCTTTTCTTCTAAGTCATAAAAAAAGAACTGTGTGAATATTTCCTCCTCTACAAGCCTCATGTGGATGTTAACTTGGAAACTTTATTAAATGCTAAGTGTTGTGTGATCTACATAATGCTGGTCACCCTTGGCAAGGCAGTGGAGAGAAGATAGAAATGAAGACCATGAGAAAAGAGTTTGGAAGTAATAAAGAATAAAAAGGAAGAAAAGGATCAAGTAGAAGAAAAAGAAAAGGGACAGAAACCGCAAGGAGAACATGACCGTTGGTTATAAAAAGCTCGCACTTAGATAGAGGCTTGTGATTAGTGATACTGGGGTTTGTGTTTGTTGTGCCATAGATGTAAGTGCCTTGACTCCAGTCTCCTGGACACTCAGCACAGTGTGCAACCCCAAAGCACAGGGTGGAATTGGGATTGCCTTCCAGCTTCCCTGGAAGAGCGAGGCATGTGGTTTTACAGAATGGAAATGAGAGGTTGGATTGTCTGCTTTAGATGTCTTGGTATGGAAATGCTGCCTTAATTCTGTTAGACTTTAATGGAGTAGTTAACATCTAATGTTCTTTAATGATGATACGTTGACGTTGTCACTTGTTGCACAACCTTAACTTCACACTGAATGTTTTGTGTGGAGTCCGTATGCGGACAGCCTGCTGTATGGCAGGAGCAAAAGGGGACATTCCTGTGGTGTTTCCCTGCAGAGAAGGACTTGGGTTGCTGTGGGGGTGAGAAGCTGGACACGAGCCAGCAACATGTGCGCACAGCCCAGAAGCCAGCGTCCTCCTGGGCTGCATCCCCAGCAGCGTGGGCAGCAGGGCAGGGAGGGGATCCTGCCCCTCTGCTCCGCTCTGGGGAGACCCCCCTGCAGTGCTGGGGCAGCTCTGGAGTCCTCAGCACAGCAGAGACATGGACCTGGTGGAGCGGGGGCAGAGGAGGCCCCAGCAATGATGGGAGGGTGGAACCCCTCAGGTGTGAGGCCAGGCTGGGAGAGTTGGGCTTGTTCAGCCTGGAGAAGAGAAGCTCCGGGGGGACCTTCTTGTGGCCTTTCAGTACTTGATGGCAGCCGACAGGAAAGCTGGGGAGGGACTTTTCACAAGGGCTTGCAGTGACAAAACAAGGGGTGATGGTTTTAAACTGAAAGAGGGAGATTTCAACTAGAGAGAAGGATGTTATGCTGAGGGTGGTGAGAGACTGGCCCAGGTTGCCCAGAGAGGTGGTCGCTGCCCCATCCCTGGGACCATTGCAGGTGAGGTTGGCCGGGGCTCTGAGCAACCTGCTCTAGTTGCAGATGTCCCTGCTCCCTGCAGGGGGTTTGTATGAGATGGCCTTGAAAGGTCCCTTCCCAACCAAACCGTTCTATGGTTTCTGCAGGGTGCTGAAATTTTGGCCTTTGTCTTTCTTATGGAGCAAACTCTCAACCTGTGAGCAGCTGGGACATCGCCTGCAGCACCTCCAGGTCATTAGCAGCAACAAGAAGGCTCAAAACCAGACTCAACTAATGAGGTACGTGGAGCACACAGAGTCACGCACATCTTTGCTCTAGCCCTGTCTCCTCTGGGGAACCCAAATCATGGATCCTGTGTGTGCACAGCACTACGGGGTCCTCGGAAGCTTGTACTGCACCCACGTGTATAGTGCTTTACTATCTTCTATCTTACTATCTTCTCCCACATGTATGCTGCCGTTGACCAAAAACTGCCATGACTATTTCAGCAACACCGTCCATAAGAGCAGAAAGGCTAAAATGCTCCCCTCTTCCATCACCTGTTTTGGGGAACCTTTCCTGCAGTACCTGCAGACCAGCGACTCCAACAGCAGTGGCAGCAAAGTCAGCGTAGCCAAAAAAGTGAACAAGCAGCACAGTGAGTGGAAGAGAGAGAGGCAGAGGTCTGAGACAGATTTCGAATAAGTGCTGTACGGCCACTACATCGCGAGGCTTGTTCCCTGTGGTTCTCTGATCCTGCAGTGGTAGGCTCCCAAGGAACACTTAAAATAGGTTAGCAGATTTGAAGGCCAGAAGTAACTGTGATTGTTTAATCTGATTTCCCAAATAACTCACATGGTGGAATTTCATTCTGGACCTCTAGCAGTGAGGGGGCAGTTCAGCAGCGTTTCTGTGCCCACAAACACGATTTATTACATTGACTAGTGCCTCAACTAAGGTCTATAAAGTACATGTCTCTCTTGGAAAGCCATCTGATCTCAACGTGGGTACTTTAAGTGCTGCGAAGTGCTTAGTATTGGTAAATCACCCCCTGAGTGTACATATACACAGTTTGTCTGACATTCCTCTTTGGAGCTTCGTCCCACGCTTCATTCCCTCACTAAACGAGGTTTTGTGGTGTGGCAGGCTCTGTGTGGACCCGCGTTTGGCCGCACAGGTAGCAGCACACCAGTGAAAGTCGAAAGATCTCTCCACTGTGCCTCCTCAGTAAATCGTCCCAGTGTCCCTGGGACATTGAAGCCTGTGTAAGTGAAGCCGACAGTTGTCACTGAAACATTAAATACTGTCCTTCCTTTTCCTCTAACACTTTCTCTTTATCCTGCATGCAGGAAAGCAAACATCTTTGTCTCTCTGCTGATTGATGTGGCTCTGGGGATACTGCTGATGTCCTGGCTGTACAGAAAGAACCGAATTGGCCACCTCGCTGACACTCTCATCCCTGTGGCTGATGTAAGTCTGGCCAAAGCCATTTCTCTTTCCCCTGCTGTAGGCACTGACCAGCTCTTGGTGCTGGGGGTAGTTCTAAGGAGGCAATGCCTTGCAAGGGTTTCAGAGAGGGTCTTGTCTGCAGTCATGCAGATCAGGTCTCCTCAAGAACAGCAGAATCTTCAAATCAAGCCTGCTGGGGCTGCTCAAAAGGAACACAGCTTGGCTTTGCATGTGCAATGAATAGCAATTAGAAGTTTACCAGAGGGCTGCTCCAGCTCCTAAAGTAACAGTTATGGCTTGGACAGAGCTCTGCAGTGCCAAGTTGAGTGGTTATCGAGACAATGCTCGTGTTTGGGAG
Source organism: Eurystomus gularis (assembly GCA_013400335.1). NCBI lineage: Eukaryota > Metazoa > Chordata > Aves > Coraciiformes > Coraciidae > Eurystomus > Eurystomus gularis. The sequence goes on along the minus strand of VZZY01019535.1, from coordinate 50,168 downwards.
TCGACAAGGAGTGTCCTCAAGGCCGCTCTGTGGGGTGTTTGGTGGGGGGAAGCTATAATCTGGGTTGAATCTGATAAACTGTAAAAAGTCAGACTTGATAAGCAGTGCTGCGCTGTGCTTGTGAAAAGGCATCCTGGGGGGAAATTCAAAGGCATTGGCCAGTCAGGATCCAAGCACCTGAAATCCTGTCTAAGGGCTCTGCTGTGCAGATGGTAAGTGAGGAAAACTTGCCGCATGCTGTGATTTTCTAAAACATAACTCCTCTTGCCCACTGAGATCCCTTGACATCAGCATAAATTCATGCAGAAGTATGATTCATACTGTCCTGCTCTTCTGGTGTTCATTTTAGGTGCAGTACTCCCATATATCTGCTTAGTGGCATTAAAGAACACATCATCTATGTCAGAGGCCGGAGAGCAGACTGCTAATCTGAAGTTAGCTGTGTTTTAAGAGCGTCAGTGTCTCGGGAATGCATGTGTAGCCAATGTTGAACGCTGTCATGCAGCCGCATGGCCTAATCCTTCCTCTGCCCACTTGCCTTTCATTTCTAGGAGGGAAGGTGGGTCTTTCCGTTGGTTTCTTTCTGGCAACTGGAGAACATCCTCTCTTTGCTCTTTCTTCCAGCTTCTTGGGAGGAATTTTATCCTGATTAGAGAATTCCAGCAGCAGTTTTTTTCCTACTTATGCTGTCTTTCTTGGGAAGAGCTCACATTTCCCTTGATGATGATCTTCTTGGTCCACTCCTACTCAGTCTGCACCGGTACATGTTGCCCATGTGAGGAGAAGGAAACAAAAAATCCCCACATGTATCACCCTTATGGTCTGTTTTGCCCAGCCCTAACCCTTGACACATGTCTAGGCTTTTAATTGTTACAGGCCATAGGTCTCTGATCATTTCCATACATGCTGTGCTTTCTGAATGTGTGTACAGAGTGTCTAGCATAGCTGTGGATCGTGGTGGTTGCTATTTTTGTTATCTTTCATAGTCAAACTTGTAAAGTTTGCATGTTTTCAGGATTGCAGCAGTGGTGGGGTAGAAAGGACCACAATACACTTGCTCTTATATTTCAGCTATACACTAAAAATATTTTTCCAAGTCTTATTCCTAAGTCTTTTCTCTTGCAGATATATCAGCTGGAGAAGTTTGTGTTCTCTAGACCTCTCCCTGTGGGATTACTGAAAGCATCCAGCTCTCAGAAATCTGATTTCTTAACAAGTCTGCAAGGAAGTGGCTGTTGGCTGCGTTCCTGTTTGTGCAGGTGGCCCCAGGAGGGGATCCATCTGCCCAGTGTCTTTGGCAGATGGACGCTCTCTGAGCTCAAGGTGTATCTGATCCCAGCACCTGGCCTGGACAGGCCTGCTTGTCAGAGTTCGTTCCTCTTTCAGTAGTTTTGCTCATCTGTCACTCAACTTATGCATCATAGCGTCACTTATTTCCACCCTGTCTCCTGCATGTGCAGGCTTCATTATGTTGCTATGTCCAAGAGCTGTTTGCTTACTTTCCTGGAAGTGTTATCTCCTCCCCGTCGGGGTGGCCGGGTAGTCAGGCACTGCCTTTCTTGTCTGCTTCTCCAAGCTTATCAATTCAGGCCACTCACAGCTCTTCCTACTTTCCAGCCTTGCTTTCTTTCTTCAAGTATATTAGATTATGGACATAAAATCAATTGGAGTCCTTTTACTGCCTTTGGTGGGCATTGATTTATGTGCATTATGTGCAGGCCCTAAAAAAGGCAGATCTGAGCGATCCCAAAATACACAAATGACTTCAGCCTGTGGTGCGCAAGCCAGCACCACTTCTTTTCCAGTATGACAGCAGAATCTTCCCTTAGCCGTGCAGCAGTACGTTTCCTCTTCGCTGCTGAGTATCCATCTGGTGTGCATTATTCCCATCACTTGGGCTTTCTCAAGTGCTCATGTGTTGCCAAGTGCAGCAACGCAAACGTTCCCACATGCAGAACGAGTTGCTTCTCCTTCCCTGACGCTGCGTGTTATTCTGCTTTTGAGATATGCCCCAGATCTGATGGTGGCATTGACCTTACATCTCCGTTTCTGCTGGTGAATAGAAGGTTATATACGTTATAATAAGATTTTGTGTTAAAAGGTTATGGACATAACCTTATTTTAACATTATTGATTTGATTGATTTTAATATTGACAGACTAACCTTATATAACATATAACCTGATTGGTTTGGTTGATTGATTTCAATATTGATGAGCTTGTGTGGGGACTGGACGCAGTGCTCATTTCTTTTCCTAGCAAATATCTCTCTGGAAGGAAGCAGATGCAGGTGGATTATTTTAGCTCTCAACAACTGCCAGGGTCACAAGCTCAGCCTGCTGACACAAGGATGCAGCCGTGTTCCCAAGCCTTCATTCGTCATCCTCCAACACAAAGGTTCTCAAATCTGCACTTAGCTGGCAAATGTTGATGATGCACAAATCATCAGTGACTGCAGCTTCCACTTTCACAGCTCGGTGAGCTGCGCTGTGCTGACTGTAATAACAAGTTGCTTTTGTCAGTCAGTGAGGCAGATGTGATTCAGAGACACCTAGGGAGTAACTGGCAAGTAGCTGTGTGCAAGACGAAGGACTTATGTTTGAGGTAGGCTTTCAAATCCAAGAATGGAAAATGTGAATAATCTTTTCTCTGTAAGTGCCCTCACAGCTCCTACCCTCCTCCTTCCTCTCGTTCCCACCAGGCTTCCCAATGGTTGTCCTTGGTTTTGCCTTTCTCAAGACAGCCTTCTTTCAAAAATACCTGATTCAAAGTGCTACATTTGTCTGTTTTAAAAAGAGTGGCTTATAAACCATCTTATCTTCTTTTTCTCCCTCACCTCTCTCATCCTTGCTGATGTCTCTTTTTCTTAAGCTGTAATCTTTTTGAAACAGTGAAGTATTTATCACAGTTCATGCCTTCAAAAAGGGCTTTAGAAGTAATTGGATGTAAGTTCCTATTCAGTCACGTTCTGGTAATCCATAAACAAAGCAAGCCGAGAGGACAATTCCTGGGAAATATCCTTAGATGTTCATTTGTAAAATAGTGTAACTCAGAGCTCTGAACACCTGCAGCGGACATGGGGCAAATGTGTCTGTCAGGGAGTGCTTGTCAGAGCTGCGTGCTCTGACTTACACTAGATGCTCTGCTCAGGAGGTTTGCCCTGTGCTTCCCGGTGCCCACCGGGATGCCCACAGCATCCATGTGTCCTTCTCCATCGATGTCACAGCACCTTTAGACCCTCTACATATGGAGACTAGAAAGAAGAGCATGACACTACAGGAAGTATTTCTAGGGTGGTCTCATCTAAACCACGTTCGCTTTAGTCTCCAGTTCAGTAATGTCCCTTCCCCCCTTTATGAAACGCTTCCAATTCACCGTGTCTTACTGACACCGGCCACATCCAGTATTCATGACTGCAACAGGAGACTTGGCTTCCCGGTCACCTTTTCTCATTCTACTTGCTATCGATCAGTCCTAAAATATCTGGCTGGAAAACAACCAGCAAGGTTATGCCTTAGGACTATGTTTTAGACTGCCTTGCCCAGCTGAACAGCAGCAGGCGAGGGCACCTTCCCAGAGCTGCATGCTTCTGTCAGAATTCAGGAGCAACTCTGGGGCCGGCAGCCTCCACCAGCGTTCAGGGCTGAGGAACAGCCTTGCTGAAGGACTGCTTTCAAGCATTTAAATATTTCATTCAAATCCCCCAATGCTTTTCCTAAGCTACTAGTCCAACATGTTAAATATTAAAACTAGACTATTTATAAAGTAGCTACCACCTCTCAGCCACAGAGGTAAGAGCCTTGGGTTCAAATCAGTTCTGACTTGCAGTGAGGCGGAGGGAAAAAGAGTGAAATCAAAAGGCAGTCCTTTTGGAGAAGTGGAAGATGGAGCCATTAATTTTGCCGCTACACTAAGAGTAAAGGTTTAAATTCATTTTGCAAGGATCCTGTTGGTTAATAAATAAAGTGGAATCATTCCTTGGAAGTAATTTCTCCTTAGGGAAATTATCCGTATGGATGATGGGGAAAGTAGGTTGCAGTGCATCAGCTTTAGGGAGCATGTCTCAATTCATCGTAGAATCACAGAATAGTTTGGGCTGGAAGGGACTTCAAAGATCATTTAATTCTAACCCCCTGCCATAGGCAGGGACACCTCCCACTAGACCAGGTTGCTCAAGGCCCTGTCCAGCCTGGCCTTGAACACATCCAGTGATGGAGCATCCACAACCACCCTGGGCAGCCTGTGCCAGGGTCTCACCACCCTCAGAGTGAAGAATTTCCTCCTAATTTCCAGTCTAAATCTCCCCTCTTCCAGTTTGAAGCCATCACCCCTCATTCTGTCACTACAAGCCCTCATAAAAAGTCCCTCCCCAGCTTTCTTGTAGGGCCCCTTCAGATACTGGAAGGCTACACTGAGGTCTCCAAGGAGCCTTCTCTTGTCCAGGCTGAACAATCCTGACAGCCTTCCTCAGAATTGCATTGTGTGCTCAGTTCTGACTTTTCAATTGACTGTCCAAAGGAGTTGGTTTGTGCAGCAGCACAAAGAACTCTCCTTACACCAGGAAATCTCCCTGGGCGAGTCTACCAGAGGTGGCCATACACAAACACCAGATCCACGTTCCCAACACTGAGACCATTTAAACAGTTCAGTTTCCTCTCTGCTGCCGTGTTTGGATTCAGTAGAGTCAATAAAGGTGCATTTCTGATTTAACTTGTCTGTGAAGTAATCATTTGGATTTTTTGTTCTGTTGCTTTGCAGGGTGTGGTAAAAATTCTTTGGGGGGGGTTCAGTGTGTACAGTGCACTGGAGCTGGTCAGTGCAGTCGCAGTCTTTGATCTTGGGTGTCTTGCTTCCATGTGTTTGCAGCACGTAGCTGAAGAGCTCCAGGACCTGCTCCAGTGGTTAATGGGAGCACCAGCTGGACTGAAAATGAACCGAGCTTTGGATCAGGTTTTGGGCCGCTTCTTCCTTTACCACATCCATCTTTGGATTAGTAAGTGCAATTGTTTACCTTTTCAGCCTCTCTTTTCACCTCTTCCCTCCCGAGTGTTTAATGTTTGCCTTGAGGGGAATGACAAATCAAAATGCTCTGCTGCAAGTACAGACTTGTCTGTGAGTCTTCCTGCTATGAGAACTCGGGCCAAAGCTGGATTCCCACACAAGGAACTCATGCATATTCAACAGAGTGCTTGTACTGATGCTTCGCAAGAAGTGCAGATCCTGACGGAGCCAACTTACTTGGTGCCGTTAGTGCCCAAGGGAGGGCTTCGGGTCTTCAAAGGTTTTGCCACGTAAGAGACAGCTGATAGGATAGGGATGAGAAGTGTGCTCTTGGGATGCAAATGCCAACCCTGGCCTATCACTGACTTCAGCTCAGTGCAATTTTATTGTTTCAAGCCCCTCCTTGAAGTAACACACCTCTACTGTCCTTGATAGGACAAGGGACAGCGGGCACAAACTGCAATGCAGAAGTTCCAGCTCAATATGAGGAAAAAATTACTTAGTGTGAGGGTGTCTGAGCCTGGCCCAGGCTGCCCAGAGAGATTGTGGAGTCTTCTCTGGAGAGATTCCAAACGTGCCTGGACGCGATCCTGGGCACCCTGCTCTGGGTGGCCTGCTGGAGCAGGGCGTTGGCCAAGATGATCTCTGGAGGTCCCTTCCAATCCCCATCATTCTATGATAAGTGTCTTGATGAAGGAGTACAGTCATGATGGGCATTATACTGATTTACTTTGCTCACCAGTCAAGTATGGTCTTGTTCCTGTGACTTTGCTCCACTGTAGCGACGACCGAGGCTGTGTACCCTGCACTTTTATTTCCACAAGCCGTATGTGGTGGCCTGTGTGGGAGTGGTGAGGAAAGGGGAATGGTTGCAGTATAGGTGGATGCGTGCAGTTAAAAATGTCATTACGAAGCTGGACGCAAATCTAGAAAAGCAAATGGCATGTGGAGGAAGGTGACAGTTCTGTGCAAGCTGAGCATGTCCCTCTCCATCCTCACAGAGCTGCCACACCCAGACAGAAAGCTGGGGGGAAGGAGAGCTTTTATTGACCCTTCTGAATAGAAGATGATATCTGAAGGAGTTTTCCAGTTTTACTTCCCCGTTTTCATGGCTGTGAGCAATGTTCTAGGGTGGGGAGAATGGGTCTTTTCAGAGTGTCAGCAGGAAGATATCCCAGTCAAATACTGACACTCTGCAATGTCCACTAGGCTACATTCACCTGATGTCCCCATTCATTGAGATGATCCTCTGGTATGTTGGTCTGTCAGCTTGTCTGGGCCTGACCGTGGCTCTCTGCATCCTCTCCGACATCATTGTGCTTCTGACCTTCCACATCTACTGCTTCTATGTCTATGGAGCCAGGTGAGTTGATCTCTCTTGGCTGTGTGTTGGGTGTGTTTGGAGAGAAGGGTCACTGAACACTTGGGCCACGTCTTTAGTTTGTGGAGCATTCAATCCTGGTGTAGTTCTCTTGAATTTGAAGTTTAGCCGGCAGTTAATTTATTGCACTTTTTAACGCATGTAGAAATGATGGCCACAGCAGTACAAGCAACCTTTCAGTTCTTCTGCATTTAAACACACATTTATTGTGTTAGTGACCTAGAAAAATAAAACTACATGGCAGGCAGAGGACAGGAAAGCAGTTCAGCCCATCCCTTTGATGCAACGCTTCAGTTGCACCCTACCCAGCAGTTTTGAGGGGAACAGGAGAAGGGAAGGGGAACCCTTGTACTTCTGGAGAAGGCCCAAAGTCCCTGCCTCTGCCCTGCCTCAGAGGTTCTTGTCTGCATTGTGGAGCACAGATGGCAGGTTTGGGGTTACAGCATGGCTGTGACACCATCCTGGTGTCACTGGCTGGACCTACTGGAGAGCACCACGGCCTGAGAGCTGGGCAGAGGCTCTGAGGGAGCATGTGGGAGCACAGGTGGTTTTGGGGTATGTCTGGGACATGTTGGGGTTACTGTGCAAGTGGTGCCCACCAATGTGCTCTGTTCCTGCCCACCATTAACACATGCTGCAGCAAGGAGTCACACAGGCCACCAGAGAATAGCTGCTCTGGCTGAGGAGATGAGAGATAAGGTACTAAATAAAGGAACTTTTGGTTTATGAAGTACAGAAGGGTCATCATTCCTCCCCAGGCTGTGAGCAGAGGGCTTTACATTGCAGACCACAGAAGAAAGAGTAGAACTTTAGTTATGGGCAGTTTAGGTAAGGGTACGATTTATGAATCAGGTCTGTTGTGAGCACAGGGCTTACACCCCAAATCAGGAATGCCAGTAATGGGGAGTTTCTTCCCGACACCTCTCATTACTGGAATTCATGTCTTGGTCTGTGAGCAGGGGCCTCGCTCCTCCTAATTCTGTAGAGAATGGAAATAGGAAAAGCATTTTCTCGGCTGGTTGCTTCTCCCCTGTGAGCAGCAGGGAGCCAGTCCACCCGCCTTGTTGTTCGTTGGAAGTATAGAGCAACTGTAAGTTATCTTGCCGCTGGCACTGAATGGCCCCTGCTGTGCTAGGTGTCCCCCATGGAGAGTCAGGAGGGGACAGCAGTCATCCACATCAGCACAGCCACCGCAACACCTCATGTTCCTGCAGCTGGTGGGAGAATTTGCTGGTTGAGGTGCTGGTGAAGCCTGAGATCCCCATCTGAAACACACCACAGTGAAACAAGGGTAGGCATGTGTGTGCAGGCAGGCAGGGAAGGTGGGGCAGGGGCTACAGAAGGAACACCCACTTGATGCTGTGTCAGGGTGTGTGAGGGACTGCATGGCATTAGAGCCACGGGGCAGGAGCATACCAGCAACTGGAGGAGTTGTCCTGGGCACCCTCCTGCCTAGGGATTAGTGCACTGAGCTGTGCCTGCCAGCCTGGGGGCACCCTGCCGATTCCTGGTGTTCCTCAGACCAGATTCTTCTCTTGGATAAGACTCCTTGCCTCTGCTTTCACAACGCCGCCTTGAGACGTGAGCAGCCTTCGCACCTTTACAAGGCTGGTTAACCAGTCTGGCTTTTGTAGCTCATGCTTTCTCAGGCTGTTCTGCCCCACAGATTAGCCCTGTCCCCTTTCTTTACATCCCTGTGTGTTGGACTCTGCTGCCCAGGGTTCTTTGTGCCTCTTGTCCAAGTCTTTCTTCCTCTATGTTGTTCTGTAGAGCTTTCTATTTCCCACCCCTTATCACCCCAAGCTTCTCTCATCATTGCCATTTTTCTGGGAGGGAAGTAGCTCCAAGTGTCATGGCACCACTTTACGAAAGCCAAAGGAGGCCGTCATCCATTTAATTGATCTCTTCCCACTCTTAAGGATGTTTGAAGCTGTGGTTTTCTAAAGAAGGTGTAGGGGCTCCCGTCCTCTCCCTTGTCTCTCTGGGCTGCGGGGGCAAAATTGAGTTGCGTTGACTCAAGTGTGAGCAGTAAGACCTTGGCCACTCCTGCCATGGAAGGGGTGTGAAGCAAGGGGAACAGGGCAGATCTAAACTGCAGGGACAGTGATGAGCTTGGGGGAATAAGCTCGTTGCTGCTTTGGCAGGTGGAGGCATAGGGCTGGCGATTGCTGCTGCTCATAGGGGCCACCCTCCAGCAGCACTTGCCACTTCCCATATGCCAACCTCTTCATCAACAGGAGCAGAAATCGAGAGCCTTGCCACAGCCCTGGGGCATGGTATGGCCATTGCCCTCCAGTGGTCCAGAGCTGTCTGCAGTAGCCTGCGCTGCCCGTGCCAGGGGCCAGCCCAGATATGGTTGACTGAGCAATTTGTATTTTATCTATTTTATCTGCGTCATTCCTGGGTTGATTTATTTCACCGCCCTGAGTTCTGCGACGTCGGTGAGCGAGTGGGCGCAGGGGTGTGATGCTGACAGCTGTTTTGTGTTGAAGCTCAGGAACTCGTGGCTCTGATGCACAGTGTCTTCTTTCTGCTCAGGCTCTACTGCATGAAGATTTACGGCCTGTCATCTCTCTGGCGCTTGTTTCGTGGGAAGAAGTGGAATGTCCTTCGGCAGCGGGTGGATTCCTGCTCCTATGACTTGGACCAGGTAGTGCTGCAGTGCTAGGGACTTGCTGCGGGATGTGGCCCACAGGCAATCTGATCCTATCCTGCTTCAGCTAATATTGGGACAGAAGCCATCTGAAGCTCTATCGAATCATAGAATGGTTTGGGTTGGAAGGAACCTCAAAGATCATCTAGTTCCAACCCCTCTGCCATGGGCAGGGACACCTCCCACTAGACCAGGTTGCTCAAAGCTCTGTCCAGCCTGGCCTTGAACACCTCCAGGGATGGAGCATCCACAACCCCCCTGGGCAACCTGTGCCAGGGTCTCACCACCCTCAGAGTGAAGGATTTCCTCCTAATTTCCAATCTAAATCTCCCATCTTCCAGTTTGAAGCCATTACCCCTTGTCCTATCACATCTTCAGACACATCTTCCCAATTCCTGAAGACCTTCATGAGTTTCTAATCCATATCGAGTTCCAATTCCTTTTTTAATGGCTTTGTGGTGCCCTGAACAAACATATGCCCTGGCACTCTGCACCCATGGCTCTTCAACCAGATGCTTGCACTCCACTGCTCCACAGCATCGCACCGCTGCTCTGCATCTTCAGGGGGCCTAATTCTGGCAAGTGCTGAGCACCTGCGAGGCACCCGGGTGAAGTGCAGTGGGTGCTGCAGATGCTCGAAGCTGCTGGAGCATGGAAATGGGTCCAGGGGAGGGAGGCAGTGTAAAAAGCGGAGCCCAGCGGTGTTGCCACAATAACAGCCCTGCCAGCGTTTCTGTTAAAAGGCCCTGTTTCATTCATGTTGCACTGGCCCAACACGTCCTCACTCAGGCAGTTTTTGTCAGACACTGGAAGCTCTTTTTAATTTCTGAAATGCCATGAGAAGTTCGGCAGAGCCTGAACTGCTCCACGCTGGCAGTTGCAAACATCACTACAGTAATACAATATTTGGAAGCTTTCAGGGCCAGTGCCTCTCTATTCCAACAGACAACCCTGAGCTTCTCACACTGCAGCAGAGAAGCTATTTTTCTGTGTCTTTGGTGATTAAAAGCCTCTGTGCCAGGAAGACTGTTGGCATCAGGGACCGGTCCCTGTGTCTTCTGAGGAGAACTGGTTTGGCATTTCAGGCTTCATCCTGCTGCTCTGGAGGCCAGTGGGAATTATGTCGTTGGCCTGGGTGGAAAGAGACGTTCAAAGTAGACCTTAAAAGCCTTTTGGGGATGTTAAGCAACTGAGGTGGAGTGACAGAGGAGGGGAGAAACAACTGCTGTGAAGAGAACAGATTGGGTTATGATCTATTTCTGGTTATGCGCGTAAAGCTGGGGTGTTGATCCCCCTCTGTGACACAGCTCTCTGGCTTGTTTTCTTTCATAATATAGCATGGCTGTGATCTCTTATTGCAGAAATGGCAGTGCCTCGTGTTCCTGTGGCCTCTCTGCTCTGGAAGTGGGGACTGAAAACTGAAGAGTCAGATCCTTATTTGTCATAAATCTGCATTTCTCCTAGTTGGAATTAGTTAGACTTACACCAGCCGGGCTGGCCCAGAATAAAAATAACTTTTTCTGTGGGCAGTGGAGCTAATGACACCTGCTTTCCTATGGATTTTTTTCCTTCATCCTCTGAGTGTTGCTCTCTCACCCCAAGAACTCCAACTTCTTTCTCTCTCCCCATTTCCCACCGAGCAGGAGGCAGAAGTCCTGTGGCTGGACTGACCAGCCGGCTGCTGCTGGGAATGTTTATCACCCAGGTTTTGTCAGCTTTTCACCAAGTGCCTGCTCTGCTGAAACAAGGACAAACAAAAATACTTCTCAATTCTCTACAAAATTCCCTACCAAATTTCTGCTTCTTTATACCCTTCCACATTTCTCTGGTTAAAAACTGACCAATGGCTCTAAAGCTTACAGGAACAGGGAGCGGACAAATGAAATGATCATGTAAGTCTTGTTTCTAAGGAAACTGGCCTGAAAGAGGAAATCTTGAGTATTGCCTATAAAGGAAAAAATGCCCTCAGGATCCAGCTTATTTATCTTTCCAAACATACTCCTATAATAGGGAGCCTTCTAAATAGGCCCAGTGAGAGAAGAAGTACTGAAAATATTCAAGGTAACAGCATAAAGAGTAAAAAAACACATTATGAGTCTTGCAAACTTTCATTGTCTCACAGTTTCCCATTCTTTTCTTTTTATTTAATTTTATTTTGCCATTGCTCTGCTAATGATTTGCTTGTGTTTCTTTTTTCCCCTAGTTATTCATTGGCACTCTGCTGTTTACAATCCTGCTGTTCCTCCTGCCTACCACTGCACTGTATTATTTGGTCTTTACCCTGGTAAGATTTAACCCTTGAAGCTACTCATATACTGAGATATGAAAAAAAGGTTCCTTGGTCGTTTACTGTCAGCCACAAAGAAAAAGAAATTTGGCCAAGTATCCCAGGAAGGGTTCTTACACAGGCCAAGCAAGTGGAATTCAGGATGCATGTTTGTTTTTCTCCAAAGGGAATTCCAAGCAAATCCTGGTCAGCAGGACAAGCTATTCCCCTCTCTTTCACTCAGAAGTAATTTTTAAATTTTTCCATCCCACGTCTGGGGTGATGACCCCTCTAGTTTGATCCAGAGGGTTTTTTTCAGGACACTAAGTTGCTGTGTTAGATGCTTTCAGAGAGGCTTTGCTCAGAGGGCTGGACTTCTTTATTTTTCTTTTCATCCCCTAATATGACCAGTCCTCTCTGAGGTGTGCCTGGAGTGTAATGTTCCACAGCCGGTGGCCGTCACATGGTTTCAACATCCTTTTTGAGCCTTCTCTTTTCAGAGGAGCTTGCCAGGCCAAATAAATGCAGCCTGACCAAAGGAGGTGCTTTAATCAGGGGACAGAAAACACTGAGCAGGAAGCTCACTGCTGACTGCTTTGCTCTTGCTTAGATGCTCTACGTGGGGCTTCTTCAGGCAGAAATAAGCTACTTCAGTTCACTGTGGGAAAGAGAAAAATTTGCATTCGCTGATACAGAGTGATAGAATTTACTAGAAATGGAAGCTTGAATTCTCCCTGTCAGACTGTGACAGTTGAAAGCAGAGTAACTGTCTGGTGTCCTCGCAGGTCACAGTCCCTGTGCCCATAGGAGCTTTGTTTCAGGCACACCCTTAAGCAGAGATGATCCTAGAACCTCACACAGGGTGCCCAGCACTTCTAGAAATCAAACCTGCTTTGGGAGGCATTATCTTAGCACACAACAAGGTCAGGTTGCAGATCAGCTCATGAATTTTCAAGTGTGGCACCTCCTGTTTCTCTGAGATTTTCTTATTAAACTGTTTCTTTGTAGCTGCGTTTGCTGGTGGTGATTGTGCAAGGCCTGATACACTTACTAGTTGACCTGATTGACTCTCTGCCTCTTTATTCGATCATCCTTAGGCTCTGCAGATCCTACAGACTTGCAGGTAAGTCCTTCAGCACTGCACGTAGAGAAGTTCAAGGATTTTGCATTATGCAATTAATTTTGATGCAATGGGGGTGGGCAGGAAGGGACCCAAGGCTCATGTCATGCAGTTGTCCGTGCTGTTAACCAGTTCCTGCAAGGAGCAAGATGAGGTTGTCAACTGAGAGAAATTTGATGCTGAAGCAGAATCGGGAGCATCTTTACGAAGCCAGTGGCAACTAACAGTGACATCCAAACAAACCTCATGTAAGTGAGGTTTCATTCCAGTTCTAGGGTACCAGGTCAGGTAAAGCTTCTGGGAGTTAGACAAGCTGTTAACTGTGGCGGTTTGGGCTCTGAAACAAGCCAAACTACAGAAATACCTGGAAAATCTGCTGTTTCAAAGGGCTGGATCTACAATGGCTGTGAATGAATTGAACTGCTTCCATTCTGTGCTGACTTGACTGACTGAAGTCCTGAGCTGAGCTATTTGGATCCATTTCAGAGCTCTGGGTGGACAATCTCTTTTTGAGACTAATCTGTCACCATTTTGAAACTAGACATTGTTTTTCAACTTTTGGTAATCATCAGCCATGGTTGGCACCAGAGTAAAGGGTCGTTTTGGAATGGGTTTAACTCTCAACAGCTATGTTTAGTCGAGTTAAAATCAAGCATGTCTAAATTATTCCCTCTCATCCATTGAAAGAGCATGCAGCAGGAATTCACAAGAAAGAGCTTGATCATCACTAAACCAAAGCTAGTCATCAAACACAAAGGAAGCTTGAGGCAGCCGATAACAGCTTTGTCTGTGGGAGCAGTGCCAGGCTTGGTTTTGGGGAGGTACAGCTGAGCCGTGTTACCAACTCCATGCTCTTCCATGTGTGCCTTCAGCAGGTTCCTATGAGTTTCCTGGCAGAAGCTTCTTAATGCTTCAGGGCTGTCTTTGGAGAACTTTGAGGAAAACTGACCCAGTAAACAGCAGGTCGTAGGGCAGGTGGAGATCTTGTTGTCACTGAGACATGTAAGGCCACATATTCCAGTTGGTCTTAGACTACTTCTCCTTAGGTTTGTTCAGCCTGCAGGGTAAGAAGCCTTCACCCAGGCAGAGGATTGTCTTCTCAGTTGAGTTTGTTACCTGACTTACTTTTTGTTGGCTGCTTGTTTGCTCCTCTTAAACGTTTTAAGAAAGAGAATGCTGCGATGCCACGCTACCTGCTAGATGAAGAGACATCTTGGAGACTTTCTGCAGCCTGTGTTCCTGCCCCAGCACAAAAACCATTGCAGTGGGAACAGATGGAGCAGATGAATCTGACTCAAAGGACTTTAGAGAGTACATAGCACTTGATGTCCTCACTGGGAGGTTTTGCCTCCCTTTTCAGACTCAGAGCTTGAATAAGACACCCTCTGGCATATGTTATGGCAGCTGATTACAGGCACCATCCGGATGCTTCTACCAACGTTAAAGGATAGCTTTTCCTGTCAGCAAGAGCTTGCTGCAGTGTTTGAGTTCAGCTCAGTTCAGTCGTGACATCTGGCTTCCAAGTTCTTTGACTCAGTTTCTGAATTGATAAAATACTCCATTGATGAAGCCTGGGCCACGTCTGATCCTGGTGAATGATCCATCCATGCACCAGAAACAAAATCAGTATTTTCTTCCCATACATCTGAAGTGAAATGCTTTGGACTTGAAAAACCCTTTTGCACATATATCAACACTGATGCAAGAGATCTGTCCACCCACTGTCAGCTCAAGGGATGCCACCTGGGTTGTGATGAGTACGCTGTGATGTCAACTTACAGTGTGAAGTAAGGTGTAGTAGTGAGGCTCCAGCAAGGTCACCCAGAGCAGGTTGACCTCTTCCACTAGTTGCCTCTGCACCGGGCTTCTGCTTCCATGTCTTGTGCTGTCCCCTCTCTTGCTTATTCCTCTGTCTCCCATGTCTCTAATTAACCATCCTTCTCCCTTTCCAAATAACGACACGCATCAGCACATTCTGCAGAGCTAGAAAGGCAACCAGGACTCTTGCTGTCTGTGCCGTGCTCTGGCACCTCTGCCCATGGAGCATGACCGTGTGCTGGAGAGGCCCATCTCCATTTCCTTCCTCTCCAGCAGTCAGACGTTTCCCTGCTGGCAGCAAGGCCATGGGAGCAGGGCAGCAGCTTTCCTTGGCCTGTGCAGTCCTGGGGAGGTGGCAGTGGAGGAGTTCACATCTCTGGTCCAGAATGACTTGGAGAGAGCTGTTGGCAGAGCAGGAGGAGTGAAGGAGGTCTAATCAGAGAA
>VZZY01019535.1:24404-35273 GCA_013400335.1 Eurystomus gularis | reverse complement strand
CAGCCCCAGGGCTCTCAGCCTTTCCTGGGCACAGAGATGCTCCAGGCCCCTCAGCATCTCCATAGCCTCTGCTGGACTCTAGACTCCAGTAGTTCCTTGTCTCTCTTGAACTGGGGAGCCCAGCACTGGACACAGCACTCCAGATGTGGCCTCACCAGGGCAGAGTTGTCATGTTTCTGTAGGACCTGTCATGGTGGTGTCTCCATGATTACTGAAATACAAACATGCAGTGGCCTTGCTTTAGCAAGTGGCTTGGACACTTCCTGGTAGCCAAAACTCAATGAATCATGTTGAACGCTTTTTGTTATCCAGCACATTTGCTTATTGAGACCGAGGGTACTCAAACATCTTCTTGAAGCCATTGGGGAAGCCTGTGTTTCAACATAATCCAGCAAAATGCAGATAAATCCTTCCTGTCCTGTACAGAAAAGGCTTTATGAATTTGTGAGGGAGTTGAAACCAGAGCTTCTGCTAGGCAAGAGCATTCTTTCCCAGGAGTAAACTGTGTAACTTTAATTCAAAGCTTGAGGAAAAAGAGAAAATGTTTTGGTCTTTCAACGTGCAAGTGTCACGTAGCTACTACAGCACTGGGGTTTACACAGATGAAGAGTTCTGTTTCTATTTGTACTCCTGGGTCGCTGTTTGCTCTCTGGCAGATCACATCGTTACTCTTGGCTCATCTTACCTGTGGAAAGGAATAACAGGGACTCACTTGGCTGGTACAGGTCTGCACAAGATGGAGCAGTTTTATTTCTGCGAAGTGATCTGAGATCTTTCCAACGCCTCTCCAGTCCTAGCTGTTCCCTTTGCTTGAAACGCTGCGTTAAACACTCGTGTGCACTATGTCACCATTGGAATCCAAAATCATTCCTATTGATCTTTACGATATTGGGAATGTCACAAATCTAGGAGGAAATATAGAAGTGGCAGGTTTGATGGGGTTAGCAGCTT
Source organism: Eurystomus gularis (assembly GCA_013400335.1). NCBI lineage: Eukaryota > Metazoa > Chordata > Aves > Coraciiformes > Coraciidae > Eurystomus > Eurystomus gularis. Next base: position 34,322 of record VZZY01019535.1, on the reverse strand, counting down.
GTTAAAAACAAATGAGTGCTGGGATTAATGAGCAGTGATTGCTTTGAAATGTTCTTACTGCCTCTATACCAGCCCACTTGCCTCCCTTCCTCTGAAAGGGGCAGAGATTTGCCTGTGTGCTGTATCCACATGAGCACCAGTTAAAGGTGAGTTCTGCTGTTAACAGGGAGTTCCCATTCTGATGGACGTTTCAGGAAAGAGAAGGATTTTTGCAGTCCCTTTGTCATTGTCAGGCCTGGCTGATTTGAAGGCTTTGTGCTTGCTTTAGGACTGTCTTCCCATGCTGGAAGTCAGAGAGCTGCCTTTCATGGAGCTAAAAGAAACTCATCGTTTGTCACTATGCTTCAAACCACAGTAGACAAAGTCTGTGCTTCCTGTTGAAAATGTGGCAGGGTTCACAATCAAGAAAGGTTGAAGATTCCATTTCTAGGAAGCCGGTGCTCAGGCAGCAGAGCTGAGCAGCACGTGGGACGGGCTTTCCTCATGCATGTCTCCTTGTTCTGTTTCTTTTCAGCTGGTGTGAAGTTCAGAGTCCTGGAGCAGCAGGAGGGAAAACCTCTTCGACTCCTTATGCAGGTATGTGCCCTCCGTGACATTTTCAGCTGGAGGCTTCGCCTCAGACCGACCCCAAGGTCCTCCCATCTGTAGCAGTCTTGAAACTGGTCCCACTGAAAGGCCCCACTTAGAAAATTCCAACTGTGAGATGCTGAAAAGAGGGAAATAGCTTCACATTGCAGTGACAGGCTGCTGCTTTCTCTTCTTTTTAATACCCCGCTTGAGACCTTGTTTAGAGAAAATGCTGTGTGTGAAATGGGATGTGAAAGATGGGAGAAACATGGAGCTCTACTACTTCTGGAATTAAGACCATGTCATTGTCATCTCGCTTTCTGCAGCTTCACTTTAGTAATTGCAAAAGAAGGCAGCTAAACCACCCAGAAGGAAGGACTAGTAAAAGGTCTTCCCCTCCAGATGTGCTGAAGAACCTTAGCTGATCTGTGATGTGTGGGCAAGGCAAGAGGGGGAAGAGCCTCCTGTTGCTCTCCCAGGTTGCTCTGGCAAGGTGTACAGGAAGAGCTGACCTGTGCTTTTGTAACCTTGCGTTGCTGTGCTCTGTCGTCAAGAGTTCCTAAAGGCAACGTTTTTCTGGACAGCAATGCTGTGAAGTTCTCATTGCCATTTCAGGAGCGACTGAAATTTCCATTTCCTGACTTTCCCTGCCACATCCCAGGGTTGCTTCTCTTGCTCTTTGCATCCTAGGAGGAGAGTCTGCACGTAGCCTATAGAATTCATTAAAAAGACTTGGACGCTGGGAGAGTGTGTGGGAAGGAATTAACTGTGGCTTCCCAGTTCTTTTGCTTTTTCCATCACCGATCCAGAGGTTAGATTAGCACAGAACCAACACACCAGCTAGCAGCAATCCGAAGGGAATCCCTCTAGCAGACGGGCAAAACAAGCCTTTCCTGAGCCTGCCGCCTTCTCGGTTCCTGTCTATTGGTAGGGTTGTGGAGTAAGAACCAAAATCTATCATTCTCTGTAGCTAGCAGACTCTGTAAAAAGGAAACTGGACACCAAAGATGAGGCACAGGAGCTGCTGAGCAGAGAATTTGTCCTCAGTGTGTTTGTGAGCCGAGGTGAGTAGAGCAGAGACAGTGAGTCATATGAATCTGATGAATTTTCCTTGGACCACTGCAGAAAAATCCTTTTGCTATCTAGAATATAGCACAAGTCATCATACTGAGAGGTGGAAGTGCTTTCATGGATGTCTCTCTTGGCCTTCTGTTCAAATAATAATGAGCAGAGAGTCAGCAGAGGCACTTTTTTCGCTCTCTTTGTGCTGGTGGAAATGAAACATGGGCTTGTGTCAGAAATCCTGCTGAATATACCACTTTCTGTTAGGTCTTTTGAGAGGACAACCTACAAAGCCTATTTTTAAGTGACATGCTGCAATTCTTATTTATGGTGCATGATGATGTTGCTTTCTGGAAATTTTGCAGTGGCTTTGTCCCCTCCCCACATGGTAGCCCTCCCGAGCCATGCTTGATGGCAGTACGGCTGCATGCACGTAACCGTGCCCCAGATAATTTAAGCTATAGGTACTGATACATTCACAGCTGTCCTCTGGGGCACTGGTAATGGATTAGAAATTGATAATGCTGCTTGTGGTTTGGCCAAGTGGTTATTTTTTAATTTTTAAGATGGTGTCACTGGAATTCAAAGTCCAGACACAGGCAGGCAGAGGGCGAGGGGGCTGATATTTCCATTCCAAACACTCCTTAATTTTCTCCACGAAGCCTTACAGAGTTCAGTATTTTCATTAGCGTTTAAAATCATTTATTTCAGTGTGCAAGAAGAAATATTTCTGGCAGTGTGGCTCAGCTGAACTGATAGCCCAGTGAGAAGACACACTGAGTTGGATTCCTCTGTACCTTCTGCTTCTGTCAGCTTTAACAGCGACTGCTTGTGAAAAGGCTTAAGTGAAAGAGGAAGGGAAGAGGGAGCAGCTCCATTAGGAAACCAAGGATGTGTCTTATATCAGGGTATTTGATAGCTTTGGACATAGAAATTATAAAAGGAGCTCGTATTGCCACCTCCCTGATAAACGGTTGCTTTTGTTTTGCTTATTCCCAGTGATGATGGGAGAGGCAGCCCCGTGGATTGCGCTGGGCTGAACCCATCCCTTCTTATTTCTCAGTCCAGTGTTCCCACTCGGTATCACCGCTCTGCCGAGGGATGATTTTCAACGAGAAATGTTGTGGCCAAGCCTTCCAGCCCACATAGCTGATAGTCAAAAGAACACACGCTGTAGAGCAGCAGGTCCTGTCCTCCTCCAGCATGTTTTCACTTAAAACATACTGGTTTGCCTACAGCTGAGGAAACAGGCAGAAATAGTTACTTGGGTTTTACTGCTGGGTTTTTTTAGGGAGCAGGTTTCTTTGGTCTTTGCTTTTTTTCTATTTTTCTACTTTTTATCCGTCTATGACCACAATGTGATGAGGTTGGCTGTAGTCATGCCGAATGTCCCATAAATGCTGTGGTCTGTCCTTGGCCTTTAGGCTGCAGAATGTGTTTGCAATATGAGCTGCGTGGGTTTGGGTTAGACATACCTCAGGTGGTACAAGCCTCGCTCTTCCATTTCTGGGACAAATGTTCATTTTCATTGCATTCCTGTGAAACTGTTTGAGACCCATTTAATATCTGCTGACAAGTCAGTGGCCCACAGTCGGGCCGTGCTGGGTCTGGCTGTTCCTTGGCGTCCCTCAGCCTGTGCAAGCTCCTGCCCTGGCCTTTTTCCTAAACTTCACAGGGATGTTTCTGCTTACAGGCATTTTCTCCCTCTGCTTCAGCAGCACTGTACTTTGAAACTAATTTGACAAAGGTCTCCAGGATTAATTCCAGTGAACTCTTTGCTTCATCACCCTTTCCTAGAGCTCCATCTTTGTAGGCACTCAGAGTTTATCCTCTCCATGATCACCAGACAGCTGAAGCAAACTGGTGGTACAGGCAAACTCCCAGAAAACTGGTTGCTCTTCAGTGGATGAAAGATACTCAGCTTCGACAAAGTAGTGACTGTCTGTGTGGTCTTTGCTGTGTCTCTCCTTTTTGTGGCTGGATTTTCTGCTGTGAGTTTTAGTCTCCTTCCACGCAGCTGCTTGGTTGGCTCCAGCAAAGCTAGAGGATGGTTCCCTTTCACCAGAGGAGGATGTCCTTCAATTTCTTCCCACTATCTCGGCTTCCTCTAGCTCTGTAAGTCTTTTCACTTTGGCATGTCTCATGGTCTGTTTTCTGAGACCCACCATTCCTGTGTAATCTGTTGGAGACAATCTACAGAAAATCTATTGCTATGCATCCTTTCCATGCATCAGGTCTTGGCCAGACTGGATCAATCCTCTGGCCTTCACCTATCTCTTTACCCTCAAGTGCTTCATTGGAATGAGATCTTCCAAGGTCCAGTGTGCTTCTGTCGCCCTTTGTCCAGCTAACACGTCTGTCTGCCCTTCCGTCTTCCATAAGGTCAATACAGCAGCTTCATGACCAGAAGCCTCGAGCTTTTGTAGGCAGAGACTCCAGACATGACCATTCTTGGGATGGCGGCTGAAATAAAATTCAAAAAGATGAACGTAGCCAAGGAGACTTTATTTCAAATGGTAATGAGTAGCCCCATGTGGCATGGTGTGGCACACGTCCTGTTCTGCCAGGACCTGCTCCTGCTGGGTGGGTATCAGGTGATGCTGGTTTAGCTTAAAGCGGGCCGAGGGCTTAGCACGCTAAAGCCCATAAAAGAAACGGTTTAACTGGCACGTTATAGAGGAGGTCCTGAGTTGCGGTGCACCCCCAATGGGTTATTGCCATCTGCTGTGGGAGGCCCCATCTCTCCAGGTTCCGCAGCAAGGTGACGGTTCCACACCCTTCTGTAGTGAGCATCACTCCCAAATCCTGCTGGTGCTTGCGTCTGCTCCTCTGCTTGCAAGTGACTCTAACAGTACTCCTTGCCAGGCTCAATTCGTTAATGTTTCACGATGCTGTAGAAGGCTGAACAGCTTTAGCTGGCTCCAGAGGGATCCCGACACTTTGTGAGGGGCAGTATCAATGTTCTAACAAAGGCTGGTGCTGTGCAGAAGTTGCTCTTGCCCTCCTCAGCTGCCTGTGTTTCTTACCACAACACGTTTTCTTTGCTGCTATCCCTCTTTTTTTATCTCCTCATAGATCAACCCTCTGTCATACAGCAGCGTGGTACAGACATACAGGCTGCCAACCTACAGCTGCTACCCGAAGGATTCCTGGACATCTCTCTGCAAGAAGCTGTTCCTTGGAGAGCTGATCTACCCTTGGAAACATAAAGAAGAGAAGCAGTACTGACGGCAGAGAAAGAGCTTGAGAGACTTGGTCAGAAAACCATGTTGAATTCTCATGCTTTTGGACCAAAGGCGTCTGAGAGCCAGCAACTGCTAGATCCCTTGAATTGGATTTTGGTAATGTGGGAGGGGCTGAATTTTTAAAGCCAAGTATTTTTAAATGTTATTTTTCAATTTCCCCTTCCTCTCCACTGTGTTTGTGTAATGTGCTAATGATTCTTTTTGAAGCAAAAGGTTAAACCTATCAGTGCCTTGTGAAAGCAGCATTTAGTGTAACTGAGGAAGTACCTCCTGAGTGAGCCGATGATGTGTGTGTCTGTACATACACATATATAAGTGTCTTTCTGTGTCAGCTCACAGGACTGTGTGGAAACAGCCCCTCAGGTGGTGCAAAGCCGCAGTGCTGAGGCTCATTCTGCCAAAGGGTGTTTTGGAGCTTTTGCGCTTCAGCCTTGGAGCCAGGTGATCAAAGCGAAGATGGACGCTCAGCTTGTAGAGGCATACACTGAAAACTGTGCAGCAGGGTTGTCTGAGTTCACAGGATATTTATTCGTTTCCTTTTGGCTGGGCATGGATTCGCCCCCACTGCCACACCAGAGGAGGTATTGAGCACAGGCACAGCGGGGCTGCAGGCCCTCAAACCCAGGCGTGTTTGTGCATATATGGTCTCACCTACATGTTTTCAAAAGCAAATAGTGTTTTGGGGAGAACTGAGCCCTGAGCTGACACCAGAACTGATGTGCCGAGCCCCCAGCCTCAGTCCCCAGCCTGCTCAGGTTTAGGTGGCAGCGAGCCATGGTAGCTGAGAGCTCTGTGCTCTGCCAAAGCTCAGGGCTTCTGAGTGTAAAGCAAACACAGCTTTGCTGAGTCCAGCTCCAGCTGGTGGATCTGCCAGAGGACTGCAGCAGCCCAGCTGGTGTCGCAGCTCAGGGATGCCCGTGCTGAGCTGCTTCACAGGGTCAGTACATCCCTGTTCTCAGGGCCCAGGTGAGAGCCTCTCCATGTGGTGCCTCATCTTCTGCACTTTCTGATAGTCAAGGAGCTTTTAAAGTTATCTCAGATAAGAGGTTGTGGTGAACCGACCACGACAGAGGTATTTGAAGCCACTTCTTTCCCTGAAACTACAGACACGCTTCCTTTAGATTTCCCTGCTGTGGGTGCTGCCTCCACAGTGGAGCAGTGCTCAGCTTTTCCATGTCCTGGGCTGATTGTGCAAGTCCTCTATTCCCTGTCTTGGGGAGAGTGCCTCAGAGCACCCGAGTGTGATGTCCCACTGGGTGCTTTGTTCTTGTGTAGACATTGACATACAGGGTTACAGCCCCACTGCTTTCAGATGTCCCTGGCCAGATATATTTGAGTTGTCTGTAGCTGCTAAAAGCCTCACGGTGCAGCCGCTGCCTCTTCAGGCAGGAGAAAAAGCTCTGAAGGTAGGTGCTTGATCCAGACGTTCCTTAGCAGGCAGAGGAGCTGCCAAGGTCTTACAGTTTTCTTGAGGACATCATGAAGGGAGGCAGCGTTGCATGGACACTGCTACCCAAAAAGGATGTCCTGGTACATCACTGTAGAGGAAGGGCACATCACTGAGGAAAGCCAGTGTGGCAAAAGCCGCTCCACCATCTGTCAATGCAAGCTGTGGGTGGGACATCACTGGCTGCGGAAACTGGAGAGAACTTTCTTTTTCTTTAATGATCAGTGCTTAAAACTCATGTGCAAATACAGTGTCTTCTTCTCTTGGACTATCGATGCCCAAGCATTTCTCTCCACTCCAGGAGTGAATAACTCCAGGGTTGTGATCCATGTAGTGGATGAATGTCTGAATAATGTTTCTCATATAGCTTTAGTCAGAATCATGGAGACCCATCCTTACCTGGCACTCAGCAGAGAGATTTACACTTCACCTCCCTCTCATGTTTCCACTGGAGCTACTAAATCATATTCCCCTGCTCCCTCCCACGCCCGCATAGTTTGCTTTACTAACTGCTGTGAGAAACTTTATTATTTTTGGTCATGTGAAAATAATGTTCCTGGTTTTTAAAATCTTTCTGTGAGACTAGACAGCTCACGATGGTCATAATTGTGGCTGTCCTTTGGGATCGAGTGACCTGGAAGGCCCAGAGACAGCACAGAGCCATGAAAACCAGCAAATGTGACCTTCCTGTTGGGAACCTGCCAAATATGTTAGATGTTCCAGTGTTGGGTCTGTTTACTAAAGGCTGATACTGACTCCAGGAATAGTGAAGTATCAAACTGAGGAGAAGCTCCTCCTCAAGCCTGAGAGCCTGAATCTTCTGTGACACACAGGACCTTGAGTAGCCCAGCTGGGAGGTAGCAGCCCCTTGTCGGTGCAGTTCTCCTGTGTCACGCAGAACTGGTGCCTGAGTTCTCTTGCTCTTTCTTCTCCTCGGCATTCTCCTTGCCTGTGATGGTATCTGAGCTTATAAGTTTCTTCTCCTGGATATCTGCCATGTCTCTCCTCTTCCTTTCCAGTCGCTGCTGTGAAATAGTCTTCCCCCACCCTTTTCTGATTCTGCGCAGAGACATTGCAACTTCACAGACATCCTGCTCGGGAACATTTGACCTGATGTCATCTCTTTAATTAGAAGCTGGGATCAGCATCATCTTCCCCAGCAGTGCAGACCGGCCTAGCACTGGCATTTCCTCAGGGAAGAGCCTCCTCGTGAGGTTATGGCTCTAATTTATTCTCAGAGGTAAATTTTCAGTCCATGGATGAGAAGTAGTTAAAGATTTCAGATCTTCTCAGATTCCTACCACACACCCCTTACAGCAGGCAGCAAGGAGGCTTTGCCAACCATCATTCAAAGACTAGAGTCTTGCAGACTTTTCGTAGCACTGCATTGCCTTATCATTATTTCTTCCACTTTCTGGTTTCCAGTGCTGGCACCGTGTTCCATTTGATTCTGATACAGGCCTGGGGTTTGTGGAGGAAAATGTGATTCACTGCATGCAAAGCTCCATCCTAGATAGAAATTGTGCCTTGGATTCACCAAGAAAGCTGGGGAGGGACTTTTTACAAGGGCTTGTAGTGACAGGATGAGGGGTGATGATTGGAAATTAGGAAGAAATTCTTCACTGTGAGGGTGACACAGTGGTTCTTCACTGGCACATGTTGCCCAGGGAAGTTGTGGATGCTCCATCCCTGGAAGTGTTCAAGACCAGGTTGGACGGGGCTTTGAGAAACCTGGTCTAGAGGTGCCCGTGCCATGGCAGGGAGGTTGGAACTAGGTGATCTTAAAGGTCCCTTCCAACCCAAACCCTTCTATAATTCCATGAGAAGTGTGTGTGTTTGCGTGTGAAGTTTGAGGTCCAGCTTCAGCTGGACACCTGGCCATGACAATGTCCCCACGCCACAGCAACCTCTGCCAGGGTCACCCCTCTACGTCTGCCTCCTGCCGAGGCTGCTGCCTCCTGCTGCGAGCTGCTGTCAGCTCCTGAAACAAGCCACCACCTGTCTCTGTGCCGCTTCTCTCTCATGATGATTCCCAACAGTCTGGGCTCTAGTTTGGTTTCCACCATCCCACCAAGGAGGTGGGAAACCACTTGAATGAGCCAAGTGATCCCAGATGGGGATACAACCCCCTCATCAAAGCAAGCCCCCCAAAGGATTTTACACCATATGGTTCCAAGGCAGCAAATGATGCAGGGTCAGAGCCTTGCTGTCCTGCATGCAGCACAGCACCCAAGGGTCCCTTGTCCCCAGAGCTGTGGGGCAGCAGGGTCCTGCTACCTGCTGCTTCATGTTCAGATGAAGCATCTCGATGCCCAAGAGCTTGTGTCTCAACCAGCTGAGGACTGATGTATTCATCAGTGCCTGGTCCCTGGCTCTACACATGGCCAGTTGGTCACCTCCAAAGCCCCCTTGGCTGCCCAGCCAGCATGGTGCAGCTGGTTGGGCTTTGCCAGCTGCTGTTTTGGTCCACCCCACATCAGCCCATTTTGCAGATTCCCCTTTGCCAGCCTCACTTCGGGGGGAATCTTTGGCAGAGGAATTAGGGATGGAGGTTCTCCAGGTGCCCATGGCTGAGCTGTCCTGGCCCATTGCTTGATGGCAGAGCAACCCCCAAGGGTTGAGTGTGAATCCGACATGCAGTAAAAGACTGGTTTGGGCAGCAATTAATATTTTATAGAAGCAAGAAGTCTCATGGCTGCTGCTGCTGCAATTTGAGGAGCTCGGAGCAGAAGCAGAGGCTGGAGGAAAGTGGAGCAGAGGAACTTGAAGTGCTGGGGCCTGAGTTGTGGGCCCTGAGTTGGAGCTGACCTGTGGATGAGTCATAAACTAGCAGAATGGTTTGTTGTTTCTGTTGGCTTCATGTTCCAGAGGCAGAATTTGGCCCATCTATGTCCCTGTGGCTCTGCCCTCACCCAGGTGGTCATGGTTGGGGTGGTGGTGAGGCTAGGATTATATTAACCAGGAGCTGATCAGGAGGAGATTCTTGTTGAGTGTGGCTTCTGTTGGGGCTGGCTGCATCTTGCTGAGCTCTCTGGGTGGTGTCCTTCCATGTGAAGGGCCACTGAGGAGCCATCTCTGTCTGTTGTGTCCAGCAGGCGATGCTGGCACCACAGTGGGCAGTGGAGGAGCTGGGCCCACAGGAACCGATGGCAGGACTGTCTGAAGGAAGACTTGTGAGGGGCTGTTGCTGAGTTCAGTGTTGGCCTGTGTGATCAGGCAGCAGATGGCAGCATGGAATGGCGATGGCTGGACCAGCACAACAAAGCTGACTTACCAGCCCTACCGATCTGGGAGCTGTGGGCTTCCATCCCACAGGGCAAGGCCAGAGCCCTGACCCTGCGGTGACAAGCTGCAGCACCAGTTACACCAGAGTGAGGGTTCTCATGCAACGTTGGGGTCCCAGGGTCATAGACATGGGGGATATAGAAGGTCACCTGAATGTGACCATCCAGCCAATTCCTCACGCACCGATCAATCCGTAAGGAGGAGGGTGTCGTGGGGCTGGTGTCCCGGCCGCGCCTTGCTCCACGCAGACCCACGCCCCCTTCCCCGCTTCCCTCTCCACTGACGTCACTACCCCCAAGGGACACCCGCCTC
>VZZY01019535.1:0-24042 GCA_013400335.1 Eurystomus gularis | reverse complement strand
AGATGCGAGGCGAGGCGGGGGGCCGGCTGTGAGCTGCAGCGGGGGCAGAGGCCCGGCGGTGTCCCCGCAGCGGGGCTGGAGCCCGCCCTCAGGCCGGCGGCCGGAGGATGCGGATCGGGCCTCCTCGCCGATGAGAGGGAGGATGGGAACCCAGGGCAGCCCGGTGAAGAGCTACGATTACCTCCTCAAGTTCCTGCTGGTGGGCGACAGCGACGTGGGGAAGGGGGAGATCCTGGAGAGCCTGCAGGACGGGGCCTCCGAGTCCCCCTACGCCTACAGCAACGGTAAGGGGGCCGGGGGGTGACAGGGTCCGACCCACCCGCAGCCTCGCAGCGGGGTCCGGGCCGGGCCCGAGCTGCGGCACCGGCGTTCTTGTGATGGGCAGCAGCAGGGACCCGTGCGAGAGGTCTGTGCCCTGGGAAGGGAGGCGTCGGTTTGCTTTTTCCTTTGTTTTTTTTTTAATGTGTTGACGAAGAGTAGCGGGGTTTGTCAGGGGTTGTGTGGCTGGCGCTGGAAGGACCTCGACTGCCCCTTAAAATCATAAAGAACTGCAGGAGAATTTGGCCAGCGAGACGGCGGGGGGTGGGGGTCGGTGTCTGATGTAATCCCTTGGATGCCCGAATCCCGCAGCACAGCTGGACCCTTCCCAAGCGGAGCTGTGCCTCGGCACCCTGCTCAGAGCCGAGTTGGCTTCCCATGGCTGCCGAGGGGGTTAACACCAGGACAGAGCTTACCCAGAGGAAGCAGGGTCTGTAACAAAAGAACAGGAGCCTTTTTGCCAGGCCAGAGCTGTTCTAGCTTGGTAGCTGGCTGCTTCGAGCTCAGTTTGGTCCGCCTCCTGCAAACATCAAGGTTTCTAATGGAGCCCATGACAGACCATTAACTACAGTGTCACAAGACCATAATTAAGAGCCAGGGAGCGGCGCTCTGCTATTTCCTGCGTCCCCTCGCCGCAGTTAAAGCATAACACAGCCTGGCAGGGTGTAGGTCCTGGGGTGGTTTTCAATCTGTCATCCTTCCCCACAGCCTCTGGGCAAAATAACATCCCCAAGGGCTTGACAGAAGCGATCCAGTTCAGACCCCGCATCATAGCGGGAGCAGGTGGCACTTAGTTTTGCCTGTAAGCAGGAGTCTGAGGGGGTTGGGTGCTTCTCCATGCTCTGTGTTGAAGCTGGCTGAATTCAGAGCATAAAGGAGTGATGTGGCTCTGCTCCTGACTGCTTGCTCAGTTCTCGGGGCTACTGTCAGCTTCGTGGGAGCTGATGCAAGTGCGCACCTGCTTTGCAGAGATTCACAGGGAGGTGGTGACTCACAAGTCAGGCTGCTTGTGAAATGAGAGCAGCAAATTTGAGAACTGGAAGGCTGTGGTATCATTCATCTCCTTGGGTGTCTGGCTGAGCTGGTGCGGTTTGCCTTCGAGGAGACGCTTGGCACTCCTAAGCTTCCCTGAAGAGAGTTTGTGTCTCTGAAGAACCTGCCTCATCTGGGAGCTATAGAGCTGCTCCTCGGGGTTAGCGTTTACTAAGCAGAAAGGGATGGAGAGTGTAATGGGGTTGTTGTTTGAAGTGTTAAAATTGGAATTGTCTTCTGACAGAAGCGGTTGTGACTGCTGTTTTGAAGCAGGTGATGTGGGAGTAATAAGTACAATTGCAGAGTGAGTGTGCTGTGGGTTCTTTGCTACATACATCAAACCTACAGAACGGCAACTTTGGCTATGGATATAAAAGCTTTGTCTCTGTACCCGCTATTTTACAGCAACAAAAATACCAACGTCTTTTTTCTGGAAGAAGACATTTCAGTGAAATAATATTTTCAGAACCCTCCTCATCTTCTGTGGGCAATTGAAGCAATTGCTAATTAGAGAATTAGGTCACATACTGCATTTTCACAGTAGTATATGCTCTGATAGTCTCTGCTTTTGTTGCTTCTGTAAAGCTACGCGCCTTTTTGCTAATCAGATGGAGCAGCTTTGAAATCAGAGTGAATTTGATCCAGCTGCTGATATTCCTGACAGCCTTGGCAACCAAGCTTCCCCCATCTCTGGCATGGTTGGGATGTATGTGCTGACAGGGCACGCGTGCGATTTCACTCTGCCTGGATGAGGACCATCTCCTGACCTGATGGCACTTGGGCTTTGTGAGCAGCCGGTGCCTGGACTCCTCCTTGATGTGTGCCTGATGCTGTGCCAAAACCGTAACGGTGGAACGTTATGTAGAGGCTCTTTTTGTAAATCTTTTACTTGTAAGTGCAGCATCCTCATACCAGAGCCCACATCCCAATTTGAAGTATGCTTTGTATCATCTACTACATTTCATCTGTCCAGAAAACAGAACTTGCCATTATCGATGGGAAATGGAGTGTGCTTTGGGTTGATCTTGTGATGGGGACACCTCATGTCAAGCTCAGATTCCTAACCTGGGGAGGGGTGAAGCTGTTGAGCCCTCTCTGTCTCATTAGTGTCTGCTGCTTTTATTATGTTGACTAATTACAGCTGTTCTGACAGAGGTTTTTGAAATGCAGCACTTCGCACTTGCAGCCCTGGGAAGGCAAACCTTTAAAAGTGACACTCTGTGTGTGAAGCTCTGTAGTTTTGCTGCTGCTCTTCTGCCGGGGCAGTGGTAGAGCCCCTAGAAAAAGGCTTAAGGGATTCCTCTCTTCTCCGTGGGCACCTGGGTGTTGCAACCAAGACATGAAGCAGCTGTTTTTCTATCAGCATGGCTTTCGCAAGCTGTCAGCAGCCTCTGCTTGCTTGCATTCAGAACCTGGAAGCCTTGGACGCAGTATGAGCTGTGTCTGTCTTGAAGCATCGTTGTTGCTTCTGTCCATCCTCGCTCAGGATCCGTGAGCAGGAGCATCTCTTCTCAACATACCCTCATACTAAATTGATCACCTCTTAAATTAGACACTGTGGTTCCTGTTGTGTGTAGCAACGCCATAGCAATGTCCTCTATTTAAATCTCTGTTGGAAGTGAACCTGGTCCATGTGAGTAGAGGTGGTCGTTACTCCTGGATGCTGTTGGCCTTTGCAGTACGAGGCGGGAGTGATGCCCCTGCCCATTGCTGCACCTGAGCTGCAAGGGCACTGGATACCGAACTCCTGGTGATGTAAAAACAGTGTTTTGAGAAGGAATTTGAAGTCCACTTGTCACCTGGGTAGGTTCATGCTGAAGTTACTGAGTGTATTGGTCTCCAAGAGAGTCAGGCCAAGCGCTGCCTTCAGAGAGCAGGGAGCTTGTCCTGTGGCTGGATCATAGAATCATAGAATGGCCAAGGTTGGAAGGGACCTTAGAGATCATTTAGTCCAACCTCCCTGTCATGGGCAGGGACGCCTCTCAACTAGATCAGGCTACTCAAGGCTCTGTCCAACCTGGCCTTGAACACCTCCAGGGAGGGGGCAGCCACAACATCTCTGGGCAATCCATTCCAAAGTCTTGCCACCCTCGTACTGAAGAATTTCTTCCTAAGATCTAATCTAAATCTATTCTCCTTCAACTTAAACCCATTACCCCTTGTCCTATCAGTGGACGCTCTTGTAAAAAGTCCCTCCCCAGCCTTCCTGTAGGTTCCCTTCAGGTATTGGAAGGCAGCTATTAGGTCCCCCCAAAGTCTTCTCTTTTCAAGACTGAACAACCCCAGCTCCCGCAGCCTGTCCTCGTAGCAAAGGTGCTCCAGCCCTTGGATCATCTTTGTGGCCCTCTTCTGAACACGCTCCAACAGATCTATGTCTCTCTTCTGGTGGGGACACCAGAACTGGACGCAGTATTCGAGGTGGGGTCTCACAAGAGCAGAGTAAAGGGGGAGAATCACCTCTCTTGACCTGCTGGCCACGCTTCTCTTGATACATCCCAGGATGCGGTTGGCCTTCTGGGCTGCACCAGCGCACTGCCGGCTCATGTTGAGCTTCTCATCTATCAACACCCCCAAATCCTTCTCTTCAGGGCTACTCTCAACCCACTCTGTACCCAGTTTGTATTTGTGCCTAGGGTTGGCCCGACCCAGGTGAAGGACCTTGCATTTTGACTTGTTGAAGCTCATGCAGTTTGCACTGGCCCATTTCTCAAGCCTATCAAGGTCCCTCTGGATGGCATCTCTTCCCTCAAGTGAGTCCACGGCACCACAAAGTTTGGTATCGTCGGCAAACTTAGTGAGGGTGCACTCAATGCCGTCATCCATGTCGCTGACAAAGATGTTGAACAGCACTGGACCCAGAACAGAGCCCTGAGGAACACCGCTTGTCACTGGTCTCCATGTGGACTTCGAGCCATTGACCATGACTCTTTGAGTGCGACCATCCAGCCAGTTCTTTATCCACCGCGTGGTCCATCTGTCAAACCCGTGTCTCTTCATTTTAGAGACAAGGATGTCATGTGGGACAGTGTCAAACGCCTTGCACAAGTCCAGGAAAATTACATCGGTTGCTACTCCCACGTCAACCAGCGCTGTAGCCTTGTCGTAGAAGGCCACTAGATTAGTCAGGCACGACTTGCCTCTGGTGAAGCCATGTTGGCTGTCGCCAACCACTTGATTATTTTTTATGTGCCTCAATACAGCTGCCAGGATATTGTCACCTCCCGCCCCAGGAGGGTTTGTAACTGAGTTGGACTTAAATTTTGCTCCTTCTTTCCCCAAAAAGCCCTGAATTAACCCTCCTTACTAGTATTCTGGTGAAAATGTAGCCTTTTTAGGAGAACGTTAATGTTCTTGTGGGCTTCCAGTGTTGTCCTCCTCCCCAGCTCTCACCTCGCCCACTCCCCAGATCCGCAGTGATGGAGGCAGGCTGCCATTCTTGAAGCCCCACTGCTGCTCTTGACAGCCAGAGGACCTCCCCCAGGAACCGAAAATCCTGCCTTCCCTCCAGATGCCCTCTTCTCCCAGCACTCACTCCTTCTTCCTGAGGTACAGAGGGGCTGCTCTGGCCCGTGTGCTGTGAGCCATGGTGTTACGGCTGACTCCGAACAAAATAATGAAATCATAGAATGGTTTGGGTTGGAAGGGACCTCAAAAATCATCTAGTTCCAACCCCTCTGCCATGGCAGGGACACCTCCCACTAGACCAGGTTGCACAAGGCCCCATCCAACCTGGCCTTGAACGCCTCCAGGGATGGAGCATCCACAACCGTGTGCCTTACTCACAGACACGAATCAACTACACAGATCACTTGTCACTTTGGTCCTTTAATTGCTGCTTAGGCTCTGTGCTTACTTTTCCTCAGGTACCAGAGCAGGACAGAGATGTCTGTGGTCGCAGGGTGGCTTTGGACGAGATGTGGAGCTGTGGGTGAAAGCCGGGGTGGTGTACGTGCCCTGCAGAAGGAAGACCAGGCTGCTCCTTGCCTGAGGGACCCGTGGCTTTGTCACTACTCTGTCATACATCTACACTCAAATATCTAGTTGTTCATGTGCTTGTGCTGAAATGATCTTGCCCAGCTGGTTTGTTGGCTTGTTCAAGGAGCCAGCCCTGCTGGGGCTGCATCCACAGCGGGTGAGCCAGGGCAGGGCTCTGCACCGGAGCGCTCAAGGACACGAGTGCCATCGCTGCCATATGAGCTGGTGCCCCATGTGCTCCAGAAATAGGGCCGAGGCTGGTCTCACCATGCGGACGTGAGTGTGATGTGCTCCATCCTCACGTGATGGAGGGCTTTTTCTGCGCAGCCTGCCCCCTCACCTGCTGCTCTTCCCATAGGAGAGCAGAAACGTGTGTGAGGAAGGGAGGAGTAGAGCATGTTTCTGAGCAGATGGCTTGTATTGGAAGCGGGAGGGAATTTTATTTTTTTTTTCCCTGTCCTCAGCTTGTATTAAGAAAGAGATGAGGATGAAGCCTTACGTCCTCACTCTGCTCTCCTTTCAAAGAGCATGTGGAAGCTATGGTGAAAACCTTGCCCTGCCTCAGGGTTGGTGCTGTGACCGGCCCCGATGCCTTGTTTCGCCTCATCCCTTAGCTGGGGCTCAGTGCCTTCATTCAAGCCCCATCCTTAATTGCTCAGTTACCTTGCTGCTATCCAAGGACATGGGAAAAAGGCAACTTAAGTGCTCAGCTGCAGCAGCTACCAACAGGTTTTATGGTTCAGATAAAAACTGGATCTTTCCCAAGAGCTCTGTGGCAGAGCTGCAAGGAATTCTGCTTTTGGGCAGGGGCGGTGAGCCCACTGCAGCTCGGTGTCTGTGTGAGGAGCGAGGTCTGAGGAGCTTTGTGCCCTTTCCCTGGCAGGGAGAGGCTGTGTTAATGAAGAATGGCTGAAGACACTGCTCAGCCCTTGAGGTGGTCAGGACCCTCCCAACCAGTGCTGGTTGCCTGGGGACCTCACCACTGCTGTTTAATTACAGGTTGAGTGACCCACATCTTTGGGTGTCTTGTCCCTCTGGTTGTATTTGTGCAGCTGGCTAAATCTGGCAGTCCCTAAGCTGTCCTTTTCAAGTCTTTCTTTACAGCAATTACTGTCTTGGTTTGTCCTGTGACTCCTCAGTCACCAGCACGCATCCAGAAATATCACCTGTAAAACGGCTCAGCTTTGCTTTGTAGAAGTCTTCTTAGTTACTTGCCGACCAGGAGGTCATCTGTCCCACCACCAGCACACACAGGGATGGAGAAGAGGGGACACCTAGTCTCATTTACTTTTTCCAAGCCTTAACAAAGTGTGTGGCTGAACAGTTCTGCTTTAAACTTCAGCTGCTTCGGTGAAGAACCTCCCTCAACACTTAACAGCATCTAACCTCCCTTTGTGAGCATGCAGGGACCAGTCGCTGGGTCTACCTGTGTGCGGTAAAACCTCAGGCAGGGACAGCGCTGGTGTGGTGGCACCTTTGGGCATAGACATGAGAGCTACAGACGTTAAGCTCATCTCAGCATTGCTGCAGCATGTCAGGACTCTCAGGGATCAGCGGGAAGGAAATCGTGGATCCTGGCATTGCTTTGCTGCCTTCTCCTCGTGGGTGTGTTCCTGCTGTCTGCCAGAGCAACGTTGTCCTTGTCACTGTAGACACGAGCTCTCTGGCTGGCCTGGCCTGCTGTTTCAGCTGCTGCATGCCCGTGGGAACTGCTGTTTGTTTTCTGCCATGACTCTATTAATTGGAATAATGTTTTATTTTGAGGTTTTAGTGCTCTCATGTGAGGGAGGTTGAGGTAAAACATCCCAAGCGCAGCCTTGCCATCACGTCCCTGTAGTGGCTGCAGAATTGATTGGTGGGGAATGCATCAGCTGGACCACACCGGTCGTGCTGCTGGACATCTCAGATGGCTGACAGAGTGGCTGTGGCAGCAATTCCCCGTGTCTGCCAGCACTCGCATCAGTGTCCTTCAGGGATGTTTTCTTCCTTGTCATCAGGGACGCAAAACTGATCTCATCAGAGCAGGCTTTGGCTCAGAAACAACTCCAGCATATCCTAATTCTCTGTTGTTTATTACTTACACTTTGCGTGAAAAATATTTCCAAACGTGCAGTGTTGAACCTCCATCTCTGCTTGATGTGGGACTAACTAGCCGTGGCTTAACCTTAAAATAGAACAAACCCCAAAACAAAGCAGACAAACAAAAAAAGTCACCATGAAAACAAAAACCAGTCCCCGAGCTGGGTGCCTAGCGGGTTTTGACGTCCTCAGCTCTTTCTCCCGAGGCAGGATTAAGGATGCACAGCACTGTAGGTTATTGGCCACGTGAATTTTTCAGGAGGGTTGTGTTTTTGTTGTGGTGTTATAAAGCTGGGGACTTATTCTGCAAAGTTCTCACTTGCACTGGGCAGTTTTCACTGCCTCTAATCCCCTGTATAAAAGCTTTGCTTTTACGTGGCTGTTAATGTGTCCTGAGCCCCAGGCGCACAAAGGTGATGAGAACTGAGCAGTGTAAACCCAAAAGGGGTGGAACTTTCTGCTGGTTACTGGGATTAAAACTTTTGCTGTATTATTTTATTTTAACAAGGAAGTAGGTTTTGCTATATCCCACGGTGGCATTGTCCACTTCTCCTGGCACGGGGGTTTTTTTGGTGGTTGTTTCAGTATATAAGCCGCACAGGAAAGCCCATGGAAAATGTCTCTGCCTCATCTCCTTCAGCTTTTGTTTCCAGCTGTTCCCTGGCATGTTTTCCTCTGGAGGCCTCCCTATCTTGGAAGAGCAGAGCATCTTTCCCTTGCACTTGAAAAGAGCTATGCTACGAGCTCAGGTTTTGGAGATGAGGTTTTATAACCTTGCGCTTTAAAATCTGGATTTCTTTCCCTCTCCTTCCTCTGGCAGCCCAGTCTCAGCATGGAGCAAGCAGTGATACAGGAGCATTATGTCATACCGGTTTCTATTGCAGGCAGAGGAGGAGGAAGGAAGCTCCGATGTGAAAATCTTCAGCTAAACACTTTGCTGTGAGTTGGGTCTCACCTGAAAGATAATTTCACTGGGGCGTAGAGAGTCATGGCTCAGGGCTTTGCCACCCCGCCATCAAAGAGAGCTGTTTCTGCAGAAGTTGCAGTAATAGTAAGGTTGCAATATCAGCTCAGAGACTGGTTGTTCCTATAGGGCTTCTGTTTGCTGAGAGTGTTTTTACATAGCCATAGCTTTTTAGATGTTCTTCCTCTTTTCTGCCTCCTCTTGGTCTCATTTCCATCACCCCGCTGGGAAACAGGACAATATTATATCATTTTAAACCTTTGACACCTGTTCTATAAATACAGCCCCTGAAGGTGCTGTACATCTCTGGAATAATCTCCTTTTAAAGAAAACACAGGATTTTTTTCTTTTTTCAATTTCTTTTTAGAGATGCCATTTTAACTTCTTTCCAGTCCAGGGAACTTTGGAGTTCCCTGGCCCGTTTGGGAGTTCCGTTGTACTGCTTTCCTGTCTTTGCATATGATTGCTCTCTGCCACCTCCCCGGTCACGTACACAGAAATCACCCTGTCTGTCTTCTGTTCCCTCTGTACTGCTTCTAACAGCCGCAGCCTGTAGTCTCTTTTGTCCATGGTTCTGGTGGCCGACTGGACAGGAGACCTAACTAGATGGAAAAAAAACCCCAAGCAAACAAAACCCCACGAATCAAAAAAACCCCACCAAATGGGGAGAAAGCCAAACAAAACTGCTGTTTGCCTGTCCTCTTTCTTTAATCTTAAATGATCTCTTGTCCTAAGAGCTACTTGTCCTATGTTGTCAAACAGCTGAAGTAACTTGAAGGTAAAATCCATACTGGTTTGTGCTACGGTGTGAGGAGGTGATAAACTCTGCAGGGTTGATCCTACCCAAGCCGAGAGCCTTGCCTGTGCTGCTCCCTGTGCTGGCAACTGTGGGTTTGCTGTGAAATGGCTCATTAGGGTGAGACATGCTTGTGTTCGCAGGGCCACAGAAATAATCCAAGGGCTAGAACCCCTCTGCTGTGAGGCCAGGCTGAGAGAGTTGGGGTTGTTCAGCCTGGAGAAGAGAAGGCTCCAGGGAGACCTTCTTGTGGCCTTTCAGTACTTAATGGGAGCCAACAGGAAAGCTGGAGAGGGACTTTTCACAAGGGCTTGTAATGACAGCACAAGGGGTGATGGCTTTAAACTAAAAGAGGGAGATTTGGACTAGAGAGAAGGAAGAAATTTGTTGTGCTGAAGGTGGTGAGAGCCTGGCCCAGGTTGCCCAGAGAGGTGGTCGCTGCCCCATCCCTGGAACCATTGCAGGTGAGGTTGGCCGGGGCTCTGAGCAACCTGCTTTGGTTGCAGATGTCCCTGCTCCCTGCAGGGGGGTTGGACTCAATGACCTTTAAAGGTCCCTTCCCACCTAACCCAGTCTAAGATTCTATGATTCTTGTAGGTGTCGTCTGTATTACAAGGTTAAAATTCAATACTATTTTTCACTTTTAAAAACGCGGCATGCTGGCTTGCTTCCAGTAGCAGCGAAAGTTGTGTTGCAGAGTTGCTGCCAGTGTAGCTGGGATGAGATCTTTGTCCTGCCCGTAGGTCAAGAGTAGGAGAAGACCCAGGAGGCCATGTGGACTGAGAGTGGAGGGCTTGCAAACTTGATTCTGAGCTGTTGAGAACGATCCCTTCCTGGTTGGTTCAGCGAGACCAAATTCAGGAGCTGGTGACATTTGTGGCGAGTGGTCTCTCCATGGCTGCTCCAGGAGCTATGGAAGTACCCGTGCTCAGCAGGCACGTGGTGTTTAACCCATCTACATCCATCTGAAATGCTGAAGCCTTCTTTCTCGGCATTTGGATGTACAGCATCAGTCTGGAGATGGCAAACCCTGGAGCTGCCAACTGGTGTCGAGCGGCAGGGTTTGGGTGGCAGGAGGGACTGTGGACACGTGTCTCGCCAATCAGGAACTGCCACCGTGTGCGTCGGGATCCGAGTGCAGGATCAGCAAGTGGGTGAGAGCCTGGCATCTTGTGCACGGTGGCGTGAGCGTCATCCTGGTGGAGATGCCACTGGGGTCTGGTGCTCTGGAGCAGCATTGCCCGTGTGTTAACCTGCACAGTGTGGCGAGGTGTGAATGTGGAAGGGACACCTCTTCAATAACCTGATATTGAAGGTGTTTTGGACGAACAATTGGATTTTTTTGAGTTTTGTGAGTTGTTTGGTGGGGTTTTTTGTTTGTCTCCAAGCACGTCTTGGTGTTTGTATGGTAATGAAGCAACAATGAAGATTGTTATGGTGCCCTCTGATTTTCCTCATAGGCTGTCTTTGTCTCTCTGTGCAGCTGTAGAGTTTTTATGGAGATCTGAACCGCAAGGCATGAAGAAACTCTTTTGTTTGTTGTCACTTCTGTGCATAAAATCATTCTTGATTTTCTTCTAAAGCACACATCCACTTAACATCCCCAATTCTGGACTGACTTTTGACTGTTTCTGTGGCTTCCCAGGCATCCACTGAAATTGTTCAAGCTTTAGGAACAGATTTGCTTCTGGCTTCAAATGCCATTTTCAGAGACAGTTGTCATCCTTAAATAAGCCCAGAACAGAGTTCCTCTGTGCAAGGACCACAGAGCTGCTGAAATGCTGCTGGGCTGTGGAGCAGGCAGGGAAGGAGTGAAGTCTTCTGCAAATCTGGGCTTTCCAGAGGTCTCCAAGTATGTGGTTTGCTTTTGGCTGGTTACAAAACCAAACAAGTTGTTATTTGTCTGAGATCCCCACCTACAATCCCTTAGCTACAGATGAAGATGCCCGGGAACAAACTCTGATGTCAGCAGCCTCTTGGTGTAGACTGGAAGCCCTTCATTGAAAGCGCTCTCCGTTGAAATGAGACAGGTAGGAGTGGAAGATGGAGTACGTTTTTCAGGAGAAAAGCCACAAATTTGGGTAACTTCAAATAATGGAAACGTGTTTGTTCTCTCTCTTTCTGCATCTCATCGTCTCTGGACAAAGTGCTTGGCAGCTTGTTGGCCTTATCACCAAGCATCACAGTGGCTCCCTGGAGCTGGCAGGAGCTCTCATGACATGCTGAGCTTTGCTCAGCAACACAGGCTCCTGGCCATGTGCGTGGGGCTGAACTCCTCAGCCCAAAATGGCTCCAACTCATCTACCGCACCATTAAATGAGTGGAAGCTCCTCGTTACCTCCTGTTGAGTTGTGCAGCAAGAGTGTATTTATTAGTTGCTGCGTGAGCAGGAGATGACGAAGGCTTGAGCAGATGGTTTTGGTCTACGCCTGTCCCCCAGCCAGCACCATCCGGGAGCAGTGCTGGTCTCCTACGTGCCAATAAGAACTGAGACCTCTTGATCCCGTTCCCAAGGTGGCTGCTCAGCTCCAGTGCAGGACAGGAGGGCAGTGGTAGAAGCACATGGTTTCTGACCTTCAGCTCCAGCTCTGCAGGCAGGAACTGGGAGTGTTTTCAAGCTATGCTGTTCAGAAACTTTTACCACCCTGCTCAGAGCAAAGAGGTGATGAGAGAAACGCTCACGTTGGAAGACACCAACCTGGGATGAATCCACCTTTGGTTTAAAGCATGCATTTTGTTGGCCACTGTTGCTGGTGGAGATGCCTTGTTGTTTGCCTCTCTGAAGAGTAGGTGACTGAACGCATGACTCAAACTGATGAGCTCATGTGTTTGGAAGGGATTTTTTCTGTGGCTTACAGCTC
Source organism: Eurystomus gularis (assembly GCA_013400335.1). Lineage (NCBI taxonomy): Eukaryota > Metazoa > Chordata > Aves > Coraciiformes > Coraciidae > Eurystomus > Eurystomus gularis. The sequence goes on along the minus strand of VZZY01019535.1, from coordinate 12,017 downwards.
TGAGCTGTTGCGCTAAATCGCTGCTGTTAATGTGCTGTTGCACTCACTTTTTAAGGTCGGATGACTTCATTGGTTGTTATTTGAATAGCTTGAACTCACTTTTTTCATCGGCTACTGTTTATGTGCTCGTACCACTTTTTTTCTGAATGATTTAGTATCGCTTAGTGATGACAGAGAAAATAACTACTCCTCTAAGATAACACCTGGAGCTCTGTGGAAGGTGAAACACTGTTGGGGTCGTCTATGTCCAGATGCTACTGCTTGCTTTTTAAGGAGCTCAGATCCAAGGATCTTGATATCTGGGTATTTTGGTGCCCATGTGACTTGGGTGCGGGCCCCGGCAGCTGCCTTCTGCCTGGATTTTAGTGTTGGAGCAACACATTCAGTCGTTGCAGGCTGCAGTGCAAAACCTGTTTGCTTTGAACGTACGTTCCGCGGCTGGCAGCTCCTGGCTGGCTGAGATTTCCATGCCCATCTGCCTCCTCTGACTAGAAATGAAACGACTAGTCTTTCTCTATCGACTTTTATCCACAAGCAAACAATTCTGATGTGAGTCTTCAGTCCTGGCTACCCTGTGCCTGGTGAAGGCACAGAAAAAAAACCCCCAGACTCCAAAATAAGGCATTTTGAATGATTCATAATGTGTCCTGGCTTCGTATTCCGCTTCTTGGAGCAACTTGGCTGCCACACTCGGTAGCTGTAGGTTGACATTTGAGGACCATCTCACCGTAAACAGTTCTTAAATGAGAAGGTGCAGGATATGGGATGCATTGAGAGGGAGTGTGCCCACGTGGTGGTGTGGGTAAGAACTGTTGTATTCTCGTGGAATACAGTTCCATGCTGCTGTGCCACCGTCCTTGCTGCCCGAGCTCCCTTGGTCAGCCCCAAGCGAGTGCTGTTTGGTCATGGGGGAGGTGGTGGTCTGTGGCATTTTGCCTTGGTTTTGGGGTGGAACTTTTGCGTGCAGAGGCCTGTAAGTGGGAACAATGCTCTTATTCTGGAGCTGATTCTCTGCCGTGTCCCAGCAAAGACCCTGGAGCTACTGCACCTGCTTTTTTGTGACTTCCCAGCACTTCTCTTCCCTCGTTTGTTCTCTTTGGCTTGCTGATGAGGCTCCAGTTGTGAAGTTTGTTGTGCGGGCAGAGGCGCAGTCACTGCACTGGATTTGCACAGATTAATTGGTTGGTTTTTCCTCTTTTCATCCATCTGGAAGGTTTACGCAAGCCCTTTGGAGGGAGAGGGAGGGACCTTTCAGCAGCTCTCCTCTTGATGAAATAAAAAACTTGCCTGTGCATGCCCAAAGGTGTGCCAAGGGACCGTGGCAGGCTGGGGAGGCCCATCAACACCCAGCCAGGCTCTGCCAAACCTGTGAGAGTGTCTCGGAGGAGGAGACACCCTGCCCAGACCCCTTCTGGGGCTGTCCCAGGGAGCCTGGCCGGTCAGGGACTGCCAGGGAGTGGACAGGGCTCTCATGCGTAGCTTATGTTCTCCCCAGAATCCACTGTTGGCTGTGGTGCTCTTGCTGGCATCCACAGCATTGTCTGAACTGGTGATAAAGGTTTTTTTAAGCTAAATTTACCCACCTCTGCTTAGCCACAGCTTTTGCAGTCCTTGCTGCTGAGAAGCTTCACCGGAGGTTTGTTTTTAATGTTTTCTGTTTGCAAAAGGGAAGAAAAAAATTTACAGTGTATTGACCCACTCTAAAGCGTTTCTTGGTGTTTATCTGCTTTTGTTGCAGTGAAAACAATCATTTCAGCCCAGCTGTACTCCTCATGCTGGTGGCTTCTGGCCCTTCCTTGGGTTTTAGGGGTTGCCACCACACTTGGGTTACAAACTCATCACAATTTGTAAAGTTCTCCCTGCTGACTGGGGGGTGTTCTCAGTGCTTGAGTTTGCTTGATACTCTTGATGATGTTTGCCTGATTTATCATCATTATATGCCTTTCAATTTTGCAGTTATTTGTTTGCCAGCCTCTCACAGAGTGCAACATCGCTTTCTCCCAAGGATCTTCCTGAATGCCATGCAGCATGGCCGGCCCTTCCCAGCTGGTGACTCAAGTTCACTGGGAAATCTCAGCAAGTTAAATACTTGACATGTATTCTCTATTTTTTACTTCTTTTTTTTTAATTCCAGCCCTGTGTAGTCCCTGGTCAGTGTATATTAAACCTGCAAGACCTTTTAACAAGTCCTAGACCTTTTTCTGGACTCACAGAGCAGATGACCTATAGGAAAACAGAAGAGGCTTGGGAGCACTTTGGAGGGAAAATCCAGTATTTTCACTTAGACACTTGTGTCACAACGGCTTTGGCTGCACTAATGACAGTGACAGGTGAAAGTCCATCACCAGATTTGCTGGGCGAGGGGCTGTGGTGGCACCATGAGTGTTTCTGGTGGCTTGTGAGCCAGTGTTAAGATTTCCCAGTAGAGCAAAGCATTTCTGTAGGGGGACCGATAGGTCAGGCACATCCCACTCATCCATCCTCCTCTGAGGAAGACTCAAAGGCCATCACTTGGTCCTGCTTGGCAGGGGGTTTGGGCTTGATGATCTCCAGAGGTCCCTTCCAACCCCTAACATTCTATGATTCTATGATCATTGTTATAAGCATTGCAGAATGGAGCTGCTCTGACTTAAGTATGTTTGTAGATGAAATAACACTCTGCCAAAAAGCAGCATTAAAAAAAATCTACTCAGTTTATCTTATGTTCTTATGTCCATGATGCATTAAGTGAAGGATTAGTCTTGACTCATCATCATTGTACCCCTCAAGTTTTGCCTGTTGACCTTACATATCACTTTGCAAATGGGTTGGTTGGCTTATTTTGAATTATAAAGAATTGAAACTCAGTTTAATTCAAAGGAAAAAGCTGAACATGGTGGCATTTTACAGCACGTGTCTGTAAGCTGGGGGAACCGATCGTATGTTTAATGAAGTTCATATAAGATGCATCGGTTTTCATTGTGGGTGGAGAAATAGAAAGTGAGGTGGTGACTTCTGAGCTCCCACAAACGGAAAACAATTCATTTAAGAAATGAGGTGGCAAAAGCATCTTTGGCCAATCTAATTCATGCAACCTGGAAATTACTTTAAGTGCTAAGTAGAATGTCTCTTGGAAGGAAAATGAGCTCAGCTTAAAACTGTATCTGTCTCACTTGAATGCATTTATTATTTTTTAATTATTATTATTTGTTTTCCTTTGGGAAGATACTTTTGGGCGCCACCTGAGTATCTTCTGCCCCAGATTTGTGAATAAATTACGTTGGTCTTAAAGACCTGCAGATGCAGTGGGGTTGTTGCTGCCCAGCCTTCAAGGGAGGTCACAGGAAGACCTGCTGATGGCTTCCTTTTATGTGGGACAAGTCCCCTCACCCCTCTGTCATGGGACGAGTGCCAGTTTTAACTTTTTGATGCTTATATAGGTGCAGTGAAGCTGTTGGGGGTTGGATCATTAGAGCATCTGTGGAGGAGGGCACTGGATTTGGACTGATCACCTAAAATGCACTCTTGGCTTGAGTACCTCACCCCAGCACCAAGTGAGGATCACCAAAGCTAGAGGAGGAAAAAGGCACATGCTGCTCTCACTGCTGTAAGGTTTTGCTCAAATTTGTCTTTTTAAAGGGGAGATGACTCTTCTGGTCCCCTGCCCATGGGATTAAGCAGAGTCACCTTGAGAGCTGTCTCCTTTTCTCTAAAGCAAAGACCTACACAAAGCCAAGAAGCTGCTGTAGCAGAGCTTGGAGTAGTAAATATTTATAGAGCCTTGTTCACTTGGGCTATTTAAAGCAATTTTTCTGAGATAGTAATCTGTTGAAAGGAAGAGCCAAAGAGTAGCATGAAATACGCATCTCCCTTGTCTTTCTGCCTTTTCCAAAGCAACTTCCAGTTCCATGTACTGGCTTGCCCACTGATGCTTCTATCATGTTTTTGGTGTGCTGCTGCTCATGCTGATGTCCTTGGAGCAGTGAATTCCCCAGAGGAACGGGGACCAACGGCCTGGTGCAAAGGAGCATCCACTGCGGGAAGAATGTTGTCATTTATCTTGGGGGGGGTTTACTTTGCCCATTTCCATCAAATGTACTCCTTTGGGTGAAAGTTTTAACGAAGCTCAGGTTGGGTGTGGGGTTTGCCAGGTCATCTTGATGCAAAGCATGCTCTGTGTGAGTGATTTGAGAGAGGTCAGTTTCCTATAACACATCCTGGAGGTTCCCATGGGAAAATGGCTTGCTTGCTTAGGTTTTCCTTATACCAGTTGGCAAAAGACACAAAGGTTTGGAATTCCTTGGAGTCTTGCCCGGGAGCGTGAAACCTGGCTCTGCAGAGGGGAATTGGGTGTCTGACATCAGGCTTGGTGACAGCAGATGGCTTTGCAGAGAACCCCATGCCAGGTCAGCTCGAGGAGAGCCATTGAGATGGCATCAGCCTAAGCAGGAGTCTAAAGCAGTGCTGAAAAAATAGCAGAGGAGTCGGCCTGAATCCTAAATGAGAGAGAACAGCCCAGACATGTTCTCCAGGCCTCACTCATTTTGTTGCATCATGCTCAATATTGGTCAAGAAGGAGATGGGGTGATATGGATTGAGCTTTAATCCAGCCTGTTTTCTTTTCCCCCAGTGCTGCGTGCCCTGAGGGCCAGGCAGGGCTGGGGAGGCAGCTGCTGGTGGTGACTGGGCTGGTTTGCTGGTGCTGCGTGTGCCAATTCAGGAACATCACATGGGGTTTGTAGCAGTGCATCCCTTCTGGGTGATCAAAGCATGTTCTGGTGGAGAATAAATGTCAGTCTCAAAATGAGCTGTACTTGGCTGAGGTGATGCTCAGGTGGGGAAAACCCCGTCAACTATTAAATTTTCAGAACTTCCCTTAACTTACCGGTATCTGAGCTTTCTGAAAGTCATAGAATGGTTTGGGTTGGAAGAGACCTTAAAGATCATCTGTCAACCTCCCAGCCACGGGCAGGGACACCTCCCACTAGACCAGGTTGCTCAAAGTCCCATCCAACCTGGCCTAGTACACATCCAGGGATGGAGCATCCACAACCCCCTGGGAAACCTGTGCCAGGCTCTCACCACCCTCATAGTGAAGAATTTCTTCCTAATTTCCAATCTAAATCTTCCCTCTTCCAGTTTAAAGCCATTACGCCTCATCCTATCACTACAAGCCCTTGTAAAAAGTCCCTCCCCAGCTTTCCTGTAGGCCCTCTTCAGATAGAACAAGGCTGCAGTGAGGTCTCCCCGGAGCCTTCTCTTCTCCAGGCTGAACAAGCCCAACTCTCCCAGCCTGGCCTCACACCAGAGGGGTTCCACCCTCGCATCATTGCTGGGGCCTCCTCTGGCCCCGTCCACCAGGTCCATGTCTCTGCTGTGCTGAGGACTCCAGAGCTGCCCCAGCACTGCAGGGGGGTCTCCCCAGAGCGGAGCAGAGGGGCAGGATCCCCTCCCTGCCCTGCTGCCCACGCTGCTGGGGATGCAGCCCAGGAGGACATTGGCTGCTGGGCTGCACTTGCACATTGTTGGCTTATGTTGAGCTTTTCATTCCCTAGCACTCCCCAAGTCTTTCTTCTCAGGTCTGCTCTCGATCCACTCATTGCGCAGCCTCAATTTGTGCTTGGGTTTGCCCTGACCCATGTGCAGGACCTTGAAACCAGGCAGATGTGCGGCTGTCATGCTGCCAGCAGCCTCTGCTCTGGTGGGATCTAGTGGTGGCTGTGGCCCTGTGTCCCCGGATCTCTGGGACAAGGGGAAGCCGAGGCTGAGCTGGAGCTGTAGGCTGGACCTAGGAAAGCAAGCTGGGCTGCTCGGTTTCCTTGTCAGCTGTGAATGGGGAGGAGTATGTACTGGGCTCTGTGGACTTTACTGGGACTAAACCAGTGAGGTACCAGCTGTGAGGTGACCAGTACTGGGGTTGGCCACTGTGCCGAGTCCTATTTTAAGGGCATCTGTAATTGATGCACGTTTTCTAGCACCAGTGAGCCGTGGCCATCCTGCACAGCACCGGGAGGGCTGCACTCCTGAGCCGTGTGCTGCTCACAGTGCTGACCAGCTGGAAAAAACAAAAAAAAAAGAAACCCAACACCTCTGTGGGGTGCAAGCTTTAAAGGGAGTCCCTTTGAGCTCTTGGGATGCACTGTCTGTGGAAGAGGAAGGCTGAAATTTTCTCCAAAATGTTGCAGTTGCATGGTTTTTGTCCTCGTCAGTGTGCTTGTAGGTAGAGTTTGCCCAACAACCTTTGGTAAATTTAGTCCCTAGTCCTGGTTTGGGTGTGTGCAAGTTAAAAGAGCATCACTTTCCTCCAACCCGTGTTACCAGATACTGTAGCCTGGAATAAAAGTCAAACCAACTTTGCTTTTAAATGGAGCGCGTGTGAATTCCTCAGGCAGGTTCCATGGCAGTGCCACAGGGCTGGGAGCCTCAGAAAGGCCTCTACCCTTCCCCTGCAGCACTTGACACCAAGGAGAGATGTTCTGCACAAAGACACGGAGTGCCCTGAGCCCAGGCAGTGAAACCAGTTGACTGGCAGCTGTCTGGAAATGGAAGGAGATAGACTTGATCCTTTCCTTTCTCTGTGCTTTTGCATTTGGTGTTTGATGTCGAGCGTGGTGGGCAGCAGATGCCTGGAGAGTCTCCCAGGACCACCAGCGTGGTGAGCTCTCTTCATTTCCTGCAGAGGCGATGGGCTCCTGACCCTGCGTGTCCCATGGGAAGGGATATCTGTGTGGGCAGCTACGACCACGCACCTCACGCTTCCACCCTCCACCTCAGATATGCTCTCTCCTGAGCATAGACATTTGTGAAGGACACAAGGGACTTCTACTTTGCCTGTTTATTTTCCCTCAGCGTCTTTGGAGTGAGGAGCAGTTGCTGCAGGAGCTCAGGAAGTTTTCCAGAGCTGTTTTCTGCTGGTTGACCACTCTAGTCATGGCCATACTGTTCTGCCCCAAGCCTGGCATCACTCAGGTTTAAAGTGTGTGGTGTCCTTTCAGATGGTCATGGAGGGATCAATCTATTTAAAGCATTGCTCTGGTGACCAACTCATGTATATTTGTGATGGGAACCTGTGTTCCCCACATTGAGGATGTCAGCTGAGCAGTTCATAAGCGTAGGGCCCAACAACAAAGGCATGTTTGGCATTTAATGAGTTTTCTTTTCTTCCCAGTCAAGCTGAACCTCTCACTTTTAAAAGCTGATAGTCGAGTGATTCCGTTCACCTCAACAGTGGCCTTTTTGGAAGCATGAGACCTCTGAAAACCATCTCTGTTCCCCCTCCTTGGTGCTTTCATGCAACTGGTCCATCCACGCCCGGGCTGCTGGCATGGAGTGTGCCGAGGACTTACTGCGTGCAGGGAGCTCTTACACCCAGCGAGAAATGGGGCAGCTCTGCGTGGCGCAGAGTCTCTGTGGATGTTGCATCTGAAACTGGGCTTAATTAGCCCCTTCTCTAATGGCCCATCAGCCTGTGCCAGGGAATGATCCTGTTTGAGGAGATGTCTGGATGCTCCCGCCTGGTCGTGGAGCAGGCTCGCTCCCACTGCTGCTCACATCCCTGGGGACGAGGGGGATTTATACCCGCCTGGAAATAAATACAGATCATTCACTTGTCTCTGAAGGAAGATAAAAATGTAAGCTGTCTATTTTCTGTGATAAAGCACTGGAAATAGTTGGGGTTTAAGATAGTTATCTTTATTGCTTTTTATAGCACCCTGTGAAGGCTGAAATCTAATTTGTTTTGCACTAACAGGGAGCTCCTGCCAATGACTCAGAAAAATCCATTTGCTTTATTGACAAACTTGTCTGTTCAGTTATCAGGGCAGAATTCTCCTTGGGAGAATTACAGGTCAGAACGCAACGGTGGGTTTTTAATATAGCTTCAAAGTTTGATATCTCTTGGCAAGAGGATCAAAATGAAGTTGATTTAATCAGAGTGAAGTGACTCTGCTTTATTAAAGACGACTGTAAATTAGTCGGTGCTTTAGTGGGTGTGCAGCGATGGTGCGCGGCACTTTGTTTAAGTGACTTCAAGACACTTGAAGCTCATTAACTGGAGCTTGCAGAGAAGCTGCTTCTCCTGGGCACCTAGTGAACCTTGGCCCAGGCTTTGGGGAAGGAGGTGGGGGGTGCAGTCGTGCCTCTTCCCTCTCGTGCCTGGGGCCACGGGGAACATGTTCGGCTCTGTTTGGACGTGTTGCTTGCAAGTGGAGTTGCCCCTTTTTTTCAACTTCTGTGTCTGAATGTGAGACAGGCTCCCGGTTTTTAAGTCTTTGTGTACCTTAAGATGCTGGGCACCTTGTGTGTGAATGAGTCGGTTGTCAGCGCAGCCCCGTGGTGTGGTTGGGAGGCTCTGCTGCTCTCAGGTGCTATGGCTCTGTGAAGAGCAGTTGTTCGTGCTGCCTTCTCAGCTCTTGATTAAGTGCTTCCTACCTTACCTGACCTTGTGTGAGGCACACTCGAGTGCTGCTCAGAAGCAGAAACAGTATTCTCTGGACAGCCTTTCAGGACCCATCTCCCAGAATGTCCTGTGGCTGGTTCAGGCAGTGATGTTTGTTGAGAGATGGTGGGTCTGTGGGCTGACATAGCAGAGATGCTTCTAAATGGTTCATCTCTCTGGCTCACACCCTGTAATTTAACACTATCCCTTGGGCTAATGCTGCAGACCACTGAATCTTCTACAGCTCGAGTCCTTACAGGTTTTATCCAACAATCATAGAGTCATGAAGGTTGGAAAAGAACTAAGATCATCGAGTCCAACCGTCAAGCCAGCACTATCATGATGACTAAACCATGTCCCAGAGTGCCATGTCTACATGTTTTTCGAACACCTCCAGGGATGGTGACTCCACCACTTCCCTGGGCAGCCTGTTCCAATGCTTGACAGTGGAAGAGTAAGAAGCTATCTAGGGGTTAACTACATTTTTAGGGAGGAGGGATAGAGCTCTGCAAGAGTAGTCTGTCTTGAAGCATGTGTTTGTTTCTATCAAGTCTCTGTAGCCCTCCACAAACATGCAATAGAGCACGGGGGAGAAAACATCACTTTCTGTAAATGTGAAATGCTAGATCTGGGTGGGCAGAGCAGATTTCTTGTCCGTCTCTGAAGACCTGCTCAGTGTTTGCTCAGCTTTTTATTGGTTTCCTTTCAGGAATTGACTACAAGACCACTACAATCTTGTTGGACGGCAGAAGGGTCAAGCTGGAGCTCTGGTGAGTATTTCTGAGCTGCTTTGGCTGCAAGTGCAGGACCAGTGACAGGGGCCATGGTGCTGCTGGTGGGATGCTGTACTGAGCTGCAGAGAGTGCAGAACATCCCCAGGCGTGTGGTGAGGCTTGCTAGCTGTTCTACCAGTGAGTTCCTCTAGCAAAACATATCTCTTTCTCTTAATTGAGGAGCTCAAACAGCATGCTGAACTTTGCTGGAATAGAATCATAGAATGGTTTGGGTTAGAAGGGACCTTCAAAGCTCATCAAGTCCAACCCCCCTGCAGTGAGCAGGGACATCTGCAGCTAGAGCAGGTTGCTCAGAGCCCTGGCCAACCTCACCTGCAATGGTTCCAGGGATGGGGCATCCACCACCTCTCTGGGCAAGCTGGGCCAGGGTCTCATCACCAAAAATTTCTTCCTTCTGTCTAGTCTAAATCTCTCTCTCTTAGTTTTGAAACGTCACCCCTTGTCCTGTCCCAACAGGACCCGCTAAGAAGTCTGTCTTTCTGAAGGCCCCTTTAAGTACTGGAAGGCCACAAGAAGGTCTCCCTGGAGCTTCTCTTCTCCAGGCTGAACAACCCCAACTCTCTCAGCCTGGCCTCCCAGCAAAGGGTCCTCACATCATTGTTGTGGCCTCCTCTGGCCCCACTCCAACAAGTCCTCTCCAGCGCTGAGGACTCCAGAGCTGGGCACAGTTTCAGTCTTTCGCTGTCATACCTGACCATGTTCCCACACAGCTCTCAATCACTGAGAGAACAGTACTGTTTTGGAAGCAATACAGGATTTTCCTGAAATCCTTGGATGAGAAATATAGGCAAGAGAATGGGAAAGGAGTAGAGAAAAAGTGGGGGAAGCCCTTAGTCCCTGCAGAAGCTGGATATTTCTCAGTGACTTGAGTAGAAAATTAAAACAAGAGCAGTGAATAGACTTCACAGTTAGTGTCAGAGTGTGGTAAACCCCTGGAGAGCAGGACTTACTGGAGTGACCTGACACTGGGATGGAGGTGGGAGGATGCTGCATGGGAGGGGTGACCCCTGCCTTATCTGTCACAGGGAGAACTGGAGTCCTCCTGACCAAGCTTTGAGGTTTAACCTACTCAGAAACTCACCCAACAATCGTGTAGATGAAGGAGGAAGGACAGGTAGCCTGCCCAGGTTCTGGGTTTCACTCGGATCTTGCAGGGAATGACACTGACTTTAAGACATGGAGTTAAAGAGTCCCTTTACCAATGGTTGCATCAAACGACAGGAATATTGGTAATCTGCGGGAACTGTTAGATAGGAATGAACACCGTGTTCTCAGCCTCAGTGACTGACTCAAACAGCGTATAGTTTTGTAGTTTAATTATACCCCTGCGCTCTGAAGCTCAATATCCTCATTTTTCTTATAAAAGAACAGAAGCAGCTAATTTATGTCTCCCGGTTTGTATGTTTATATGAGCTGCTTTTGTTCTTTTGCCTCTCTTGTAAGATGTCTATTGTAGCATTTCAGCCCCAAGTGTGTAGTTACCGCTTCCCTCTTGAAACCCTCTCCTTGCACTGTAATTCTTAAGCTCGAGAACCAGCACAGGACCTTCCCTGAACACCTGGTTATATACCCACCGACTCCCCCTAAAAGCCACCATGTGGCACGGTTTGGGTACCACGCATGTTCTAGACATCTGACAAGATCAACACTGGTTTTTATTATTTTTTCAGGTCCAACAGGAGACGTGCAGAACAGGATTCGATTCTCCAAGTTTCATGGCTGTAACTTTTCTTTGTTGCAGGGACACATCAGGGCAAGGAAGATTTTGCACCATCTTCAGGTCCTACTCTAGAGGAGCCCAGGTAAATGCTGCTCTCAGTGCTGATGGGACACACTTGCTTTTCCTTTAAGCCATAAAGGTCTTCCATGGAATAGTAATGAACTCTGAAGAGGAACACGTCAAGCCTTTGGATGGGATCTACGTAGGTGCCAAGAGGCACCGCATGTTGTCTTCCTGCCTGGTGTTCTGGTTTGATGAAATGGTGGGAGAGAGGGGAGTCAATGACAGGCTTTCCTAGACTGCTACAGAAAAGGTCTCACACAGCCGATGTCCAGTGTTCATTTCTAGAGGGGGACTGAGAAGATAAGGTTATAGAGGATGAGGCAATTCCAGCTCTAGGCCTTTAATGTGGCAGCTTGTACTTTCTGAGGTTTGTCAAATTTGCTTAATTATGACACTGGCTTTCCCAACGGAGTTCTTCCAGTCTGTGTTGCCTTCAAGTCAGTTCCAAAAATAGGTTGACTCCTACTTGCATGTTTGATGCAGACTTGAAACTAGAGCAGCTCAATTGGCTTGTGAAGTATGTGCCTTAAAACACGAGGCAGAGCGTTACACTTTGGGTTTCTCCTTTGGGCCCTGCTCCAGAAGAGCATCTGGATTCTGAACAGCAGAAAAATCTTGTGGTCCTCTGAAAAACTGTTGTTGGCTACTAGAGCTTTCTTCCTGTTTTATTTCATCCTTTTAGTAACGTGATGGAGTCCCTCCAGGATAAAATCTTCCTACGTGTCCTGGTTTGGCCAGCACAGGGAGGAGGGGTGACTCGAGTGCTGTCGGGGAGTGGGGGGGCAGCGGCCATGAGGCTCGGCATCCAGCAGGGACTGAACCACCACAGATTTTTGGCGCCCAGCGTGGGGCTGGAGGGATGAGATGAGGACAGAATCTGATCAGAGCGTGTTGAAATAACTCCTGTTAGACGCAATTTTCTGTTCATATATATATATATATATGTATGGTTTGAATAAGAGCATGTTCACAATGTCTGTATGCCTGGGGTGCTGTAGCAGCCCCTACATCCACTGTGTGTTCC
>VZZY01019534.1:0-81301 GCA_013400335.1 Eurystomus gularis | reverse complement strand
TCAAAACCGAAACTTTTCTGTAGTGAAGATGATCAACCCTCCTTTCCCTTCCTCAGAAGTACATTATAAAGAAATGTGTGATTAACTGCTAATTGTTTAAAAATTTTAATTCAGAATTAATTTAGGGTTTTATTTCTGTAGTTTCAAATGTTGTCTGTGTTTCCACTTACTTTTTTTTCATAGTGATACTAATCAAAAAAGCAATATCCTTTGGCATAACGTGCTTCACACTCCAAAGTAGAATTTGTTCACTTCTTTGCTTCAGTCAGAGGTAGAAACAAATATATTGTGTAACAGATGATTTTGTAAATCTTCTGCTTGCTAGAAATAAGCTAATACTGCAATCCTTACTATTATGTGGTGAACTACATAATTCCTGCGGTAGGAAAAATGTATTCTTACTTACCTTCTGATCCGGCAAGTGATGCTGCTTTTCTTTCATGTCCAAAGCCTGTTTTAATTTCAGTAAAGAAAATTCGATGCATGCTCCATGTAAAATTGCTATTAAATTTTGATACTGCAACATTTTTCTGATTTTATGGTGTACTAAAGCACTAGAAATGTTGTGTGAAATTCAGACATTAGCTTCACTAGTTTTAATGTCTGGAGAGACCCTGTTATTCTTTTCCTTTAACTATAAACTTGTCAATTTTATTATATGTCTACTTATATAAAATGCAAATATTCTTAGGAAGATCCTAAAGATTCAATAATTGTTGAAACACGGAAGTAAATTTCAGAAGTAAAGGAGAAAGGAAAGTTTCTCAAGCATTCTCAAGGTTCCATTTTCAATGCATGAAAACAAATGTGTGTATTTTTCAAAGGCAGGTATGTTCTTGGGCAGATTTTTTAATGGTTTCTTCTTTTAATAGTAATTTTAGCAGCAGAGGAAAAGACAAATTATTTTTCAAGTTTTGAATGTATACTTCACACTTCATATTAGAATCTCATACGTTGAATTCTGTAAATCTAGCAGTTACGTTGTATGAATATAGTGAAAATATGACCTCACCATTTAAATACAAGATTTTTCTCCATTGATGTAGATTCTTTCCTTCTGGATCACGGTGTATTTTGTTTATTTATTTTAATGGTTTCCCTCCAAGTATTGTTCTAGAATTAAAAATACTGGTTTGTGGTTGAGAAAGGAGATGGTGGTGTTTCTCTGAATTTTTCCTTTTTATGTGCAAGGTTATACATTTCTGTCTAGGTATTTAATATCATTTTTTATAATATCAGGTCTTGGAGGCAACATTATTGTCAGCCCTGAAGATGTTGGATGTTGGGAAATGGCCAATCTTTTCTCTCTGTTCCCAAGAAGAGCTCAAGTTAATTCGGCAAGCCTGTGTATTTGGCAGTGCTGGTAATGAAGTGTTGTATGCAACTGAAAATGATGAGGTAATTGTCCAAGAGTGTGTATGAACATGACGTATTTTGTCATTTATGTATCAAGTTATTCTGAAAGCCAGTAATATGATGGTATACCTAGAAAAAGGTTGCATGCAAAAATGCCTTATCATTTTGATTGATATGAGAACATGTTTAGTTAAAGTTAATGGCTTCCTACCACAATTGGAGAATAAAGAAAAGATGGCATTAGATGTTTTCTGAAGGTTCATAATGATAGGATGAAAGACAATGGACACAAGCTGGAAGATGGAAAATTCTGGTTCAATATTAGGAAAAAAAAATTACCATCAGAGTGGTTAAATCCTGGAGGAGTTGTGAGATCTTTTCCTTGTAGGTGTTCCAGACTCTCCTGGACATGGCCTTGAGTCAGTGGATCTATTTAGACCTTTACTGAGCAAGAGATTGGACCAGCTGACTTTGGAGGATTAAGGTTAGGTTAATTTACCTAACATAAATTAACATTCTGTGATTCTTTCATAACAGGTTTTTGTGCTTGGCATGAACTGCAGTGGGTGTTTGGGAACAGGTGACATGCAGAGCACTATTGAGCCAAGGAGGTTAGATTCTTTATGTGGCAAAAAGATAGCCTGTCTGAGTTACGGGAGTGGCCCTCATGTTGTTCTTGCTACAGAAGGTAAAGTATGATCTGAATATTGCTTTTTCAGATAGTCCACTTTAATTAGTCTAGTAGTTGTGAAAAGCCTGTGCTGGTAACATGAGAGATAATCAGGATAGATGTTCTGGGCTACCAAGTCCAACGTATTTTCATTGGTTATATGACACGTCAACTAGCTCTGTTCATAGCTGGTAGTTTTCAGAAGTTTTTCAGGCTTTGCTTTGCTCTTGTTACTTCTTTTGGAAGGTTTTTTTTTTTTCACTTTGCAGTTGAGTTTGGAACTTCTGATTGCTTTTGAAATGCATTAGTGGCTGCATTACGCCCAGATGTTCTTGTGCCAACATTGTCCTTTAGATAAAATGCATCTTTTCCCTCCTGTACCTCCTTTGGGATGTGTTTTAAAGACCAGTTATATTGCCTCTCAGCCTTTTGTTTTCTGTTGCCTCATTGACACTATTATCCACATCATACTAGCAGCCCTCCTATTCATAATTAAGTACATTATTCTCAAAGACAAATGACTAATATTGTGTTCCCAGTGAGGTTCTGTTAGAGCCTGACTGATGATGTTAACATTTGTCTCTCTTTCTCCATTAATGAGAAGAAATCTTGTTGAGTAGTCTAGATTAGATGGCTAAAGGTAGGTGAGGGGAATTGTGTTGTAAATGTGGGACGACTGTATATTCAATTGCAGTCCACCATTTTCTCCAGTCTTCAGGGTGGATATATATACAGATACATAACCTGTATTCTTCTGAGCTTTGTTGCTGGCAGATCTCACTGACACGCTCATACTCCTTAGCCAGATGATGAACTGAAGTATTGCAGAAGAGCAGGTCCAGAACTGATGAAAGGAATGAAAACTTGTTATTTTAGTGGGAAACTGCCAGGGCATAGGCAAGAAATTCTGGTTAATACCAATAAGAAAGAAATTGGAATGGGGACTGCTGACTGTCATTTCGCCCTTTTATCTTCTATGCTGCACTGTCTCCTTTCGTTTAGCTGTATGAGTTCCTTTATTAAGATTATGGTGATACTATTCTTTTGGATTTGTGGTCAAGACTATGTGAAAGTAGCATTTGTATATCCATCACCTTAAGAGACCCAAAGCGCATATGTATATATACACTTATATATATTGTTATTGATTTTGACTTTTCAGTTTTGTTGTGTGTGCATTGGGAAAAAAAACAGAGATTTTAAACCAACTTTTTACGTTTTTATTATAGAAGGAGAGGTGTATACATGGGGTCATAATGCTTATAGCCAGTTGGGCAATGGTACAACAAATCATGGTTTCATTCCCTGTCAAGTTTCTACTAACTTGGTGAACAAGAAAGTCATTGAAGTTGCCTGTGGCTCTCATCATTCTATGGTGTTAACATCTGACGGAGAGGTGAGAATAGCTGGAATAAATCTCTCTTTTCTCTTACATGTGAGAAAGAGGAAAACATTCTGCACCTAGAGCATTTGGCCTTGCATCTTGCTATCCTCACAGTGCAGATGCAACACAAATGTTTGATAAAAGTGGAAAACCTGTTAGGGTCTAGCTGCTTTTAAGTGCATGCAGAACATTGATTTTTGTGCTACATCTTGTAATAACAAATTATAATTTATTTATAGAGGGCAGCCAGTTCCTTCCTAAGCTATACTCTACTGTAAATGCTTCATTTATGTCATCTTACTCTACTCTGAACGCTAAATGTTAGCTTAAAGCTGAAATTAATATAAATCATGTTCATGTAAGGAGTTCTATCTACCAAAGTAAAAAGTTTTCTGTCGTTTACTTTGAGGTGCCCTTTTGTGTCCAGGTAGCCACTCTACTTTGGGTTCTTGAAAACTAGCAATGGATTCTTCCAGCATCAATGCAGCTGTCCTGTTGCCTCTTCCCTTTTGGAATATATAAATATTATGCGTGGCATATTTTTGGTAGAAACAATTAAATTGTAAATCTATGTATCTTCCTAGATCTTTAAAAGTATACACCCACCTGAGCTCAAAACATAGGTTTTTTTATGCAGATAACTTTTTTCTCTCTTGAATATGTACTTTGAACTGCATGTTATATAGCCATGGCAATATTATGGCAATTCTCTTACAACAGGTATACACGTGGGGTTATAATAACTCAGGCCAAGTTGGATCTGGTTCAACAGCTAATCAACCAATTCCTCGAAGAGTTACCAGCTGCCTGCAAAATAAAATAGTAGTTAATATAGCTTGTGGACAGATGTGCTCTATGGCTGTGGTGGAAAATGGAGAGGTAAGAAATTTTAAGTGCATTTTCTGACTGAAATTTATTTTATGTAATATCATGGCATGTAGATAATTTCAAACCTGGCAGTAATGAGCTAATATTCAGAAAAGTATACCTTTCCAGGCTCCCTCAAATCTACTTGATTATACTGCTTGTAAAAACCTTTGTCATAAATTGTCCTGCACACACATTCTGACATAAGCACATCTTCCTATCCGTGTTGATCATGGTTTCTCCTTTAGAAAGGAGGTAGAGTGAAGCAGGGGAAGTTGCTCATTAACATTTGGTTTATGGCTCGTGGGTTTATGAGATTGCTCATAAAATTTAGCAGCTATTGAAGTTGAGGACTTTAAGTATCAAATCTCAAATTTACTTGAAAATACAGTTCTGAAGTAAAAATAGCATTGTGAACATCAAGAGATATTATAAATTTTGGGATTAAATCCTATTGAACCTATATATGTATACTTAGCATTTCATGCTAGCTTCATTTTCTCATATGTAAAAGTAATTTAAGTTTGTATCAACGATTTACTGATTTTTAGAGCTGGTGTTACATTCTAGCGAAAATGAAAGTGCTGGTTAACACGTGAAATGAAAGTGCTGATGATCCCACTGCTGTCTTTAGCATTCATAGAAAAATAAATTATTGTCAATACTAGAATCTTAAGTATCCAGAGTGTGAGAATAATCAGTGAACGCTATTTTAATTTTCAGTGCTCATATACGCACACTTTATCTCAAAAGAAAACAGACAGAGAAAATAAAAGTACATTGAATATATTTATTCTACTGCAGTACCCCTTGGATCTCTCTCACATTTTTTAATCTTATTTGCAAAGATATGGAGAGGTTGTAGCGTTCTTGTTTTAGTTCATGTGAGCTGAAGGTTTTGGACAACCTACATCCTCTCTAGCTCCATTGCCCCGAGCATTTCAGTTTAGACCCTAAGTAGCTATACAACATATGTCACTGGAATTATCAGAGCACAGTATTTTCCCTTTTTCTTCTGTTCAGCATGGAGCTTTTAACAGCCTCCTCAAGCTGTTGTGTGTATCTTCAAGTTTCTGCTTGTTTTAGTGTGTTTTCTGGTAGAGGATTTTTGAACGAGAAATCAGCTCTTTGAAAAAGGGAAGTATTCATGCTGGATTTGCTCAGTGCTGGGAAACAGCCACATGAATCACTATTTACTTCTCTTCATATTAAAATACTGTAGTCTTACGTAATCTAGCTCCTAAAGAGCAACATTAATATGGAAGTTTAGAATTTTAGATGAGAGTGCAGTCAATATTTTAAACAGAAACAGCACCCAAAATTTGCAGTGCAGCAAAACATATGTGTGTGTGTATATATATATATATATATAAAAAAATGTTGTGTTTGTATGGGTATGTATGTATGTGTGTGTGTTCATGTCAGTCTCCATATAAAGTACAGATCCTGATGTGTGGAGACAGGAAATATTGAAGAAAATTATTATTGTAACTCTTGACGTTACAATAATAATTGTAACGGCAACATCGCTTTCGAAAGAGGTAGATAGCAGCAAGCAGTGAAATTCCGTGTCTCTGTTTTTAAGGTCTATGTCTGGGGTTACAATGGTAACGGCCAGCTTGGACTGGGCAGCAGCGGCAACCAGCCAACCCCTTGCCGAATAGCAGCTCTGCAAGGCATTCGGGTACAGCGGGTACGTCTGTGATGCTCCATGCCAAACCCTTCACCAACAGCTGAAGATATGCTAAGGCGTCTTCTGTGTTTAGAGGAGATAATCCTTCATCTCTTTGTTTAAAGTGGCATTTATCAGAATAAAAACATGTATCTTTAAATGCACCTCTGTCAGGGGGGAGAAACTGTGAGCCTGTGGAGCTCAGTGGGAATTTTGCCATTGCCTGCAGTGAAGTCAGGGTTTTACTTAAAGAGAACTACACCATTAGAACTGTTTAGTCTTTTTTTTTCCTGTGAAACTTGATGTAAGAAAAACATCCTGAAAGTCTTCAAAGGCTACCCCATTCTTCATTAACCCCTATCGTGTTTTCTGGGAAAATGCTGCAGTTTAGCATTTTGTCTTTCTGGCAGACTGACTGTCACTTTTAGAATTGTACTCCAGCCACAGTGACTAACTGGTGTCTGGAGCCTGAACAAATTGTCTCCAACTGCTTTTGGTCAACAGATGGTATGATTCCATGGTTAATCTGGATCTTGGGTGGTTATTACACTTTACCAAATAGCAGGGCTGCCATCAGTGTGCCTAGCAAACTGATAAGAAATATTTAAAGTAACTGCAAAACTGATACAGAAAGTTTTAAATTGATGTACCCAAAATAGAGGATACTGTCAGGAAAATGACACATTCTGCTAGAAAACGTTGGTTTTGTAATCTAGTGAAAATTTACAAGAGCTTTTTGAACTTTGGATCTTATTAGATTTACTCAGGGAAGTTGTGGTTTTTATAAATCTTTTAAAATACACTCGTTTAATTACACAGTTCTTCATTCAGTTCTTATAATGTAGACAGTAGCTTTGCTGGTAACAGTTGCTGTTGGAGAATAACATAATAAAGCAAGTATTATTTTCCCCTGTATTTATTCTCCTGTTCAGAGAGTGTGAGTGCTCCAGTAAGTTTTACTTAGATCCTATTTCCACCCACTTCATTTGCTTGATATCAATTAATACCAAGTTGTAGACCTCCAATCAGTAAATTACTTAAGGATTTATTTCATTAAAAGCACATCACATGCTTCGTGGGTGCCAGTGAATTATATAAAGATACCTGAGCTACTTTTGAACAGCGTGAATTGGGTATTAATCGTTAAATCAATAAATTGGTTATTGATGGCCACCTAGCTATAACAGGTGACATTAACTCACGCAGAGCAAGACCAGTGCTGGTGATTTTGCCGCTGGGTATCTGTATGTGCGGAATGTGCTGTGTGTATAGATTGTAAAGTAGATATTCAAGCAACCTTATGTGGGGTACCCAAGGAAGCAGCTCTGCAGGAGCGAGTGGGTTTCCTCAAGAGGGTATGAGCTGACAGTTGTGTGCTGCCATCAGGATGGACAGTTTAATCTCTTCCCTCTCTTTCCTGGCTTGTTGCTCCTGTCGCTTTACCTTGTGTGGGCACTGGTGGTCCTCAGGCCTAGCTGTGGAGAGGTTCCTTCCAGTGATGTAACTTACCTCAGCAGAGGGTCCGTTGAGCAGTAGAGCTGGTACAGGGAAGGGGTGGTTTTGTGTGGCTGGCAGTCAGGGGGCAGAGGAGCAGATAGAGAAAGCTCACCTGTTTTGACAGCAGTAAACTATTCATGGTGGAGCAGTTGCCCAGAGAGCAAGGTCAGTGCAAGGCAGATCTGCCTTTTTCTGCATACTGTTCATATTTGTCATGTGGCTTTCCTTCTTTCTCATTTCCAGCTATTCTTTTGCTGTACTCTTGAGATTATCTGCCAGAGTTCCTCATGGATACATTTTTTCCTCCAACTCACCTCATCTACTTTGCTTCCCTTTTTTATACACTTACCTGTATTTGTAATTTTTACACTAGTGTATAGAATCAGTAGCATTAACATATAGTATAACATGTATCTTATCTGTATTAACGTACATAAAAATGAGATTTTTCTTTTTATTGTTCCTTACAGGTTGCCTGTGGCTATGCACATACATTAGTGCTAACAGATGAAGGTCAGATTTATGCCTGGGGAGCCAATTCGTATGGCCAGTTAGGTACTGGGAATAAAAGTAACCAGTCTTACCCTACAACAGTGATTGTGGATAAGGACAGGTAATACTTACAGTCAGGTATTAGTTGGCATACTCTCAGAAAAGCTACAGAAAATTATGGCATTTTTAATCTATTTTTTGAAGAAATAGCATATAATTTTTTGCAATGGTTCTGCTAAATGTGAGCAGACTTTTCACTGAAAGTGCTTGAATCTGCCCCATTACTGTCCTTGTGAGAGAGAAACTGAATGTTCTGAGCCTGCACGTGCTATTTTCTGCTTCAGCTCACACTGTACTTCATAGGCTTTAATTGCAGTTTCTCTTCAGTGGTGCAGTTTCATTGTTTGAAGTCAACAATTAAAGCTTTATTGTCTCTGAATATAAATTGTATTTTAGTATGCTACTTTTGACAAGAAGTACGCACAGAAAGAGGGAAGAGTAGACATCTGCAATTGGTGTTATTTCTACTATTGAATCTGGCTCATAACCCAGGAGAGAGAGAAAGGGAGGAGTTCTTCCTTGGCATTGTTGCCTGAAAATTAAACTCAAGAGTTTTTACAGGTTAAATATTTTCCTGTAAGTCCTTGATGGATGTTGGGGCAGTTATTTGTATTGGTAATATAAGGCCGTGTATATATGTGGCCAGAAATTTGAATCTGTTCCTTACTGCTGAGGTCTTGGTTTTGGCCTCCTGTTGTGAATAATCAGAAAAATGAGATGTCCCGCTTTAAAGTTGTGTCTGTGTGCGTTATTATAAGGAAGAGGCAATGAGACGCAGCCTGTTTTTGAACCTTGCTGTTTCTTTCTGCCTCTTTTTTTTGTGCTTTTGCTTAAAATGTAGCTGAATTTATTCCAGACACTTAGCAGTTAAAATGTTACCGCGTTTTAATACAAGTTTTAATGCTGTATGCTGCTTTTCCATTTTGTCAGCCAGAATATGCATTCCTCGTGGCACTGAGAATATTACCTCACTCAAGCCTGCAAGATTTGTACATACAGCTTTAAACAACTTGTTTCCCAGATATTTTCCCCAGGCAGCTGGGGGAACAAGTAAACAAGCAGTACTTCAGACTGCAAAACAGTGGATTGTGTAATGTCCACAGTGGGAGTTTTGAAATCTAAATCAACTTCAGGATTAGTGAGATAGCCTAACATAGCTAAAATACGCTTAGAAACAGCTTTTAGTGCTGTTTGCTGCTAATTTTTCATTTTCAGAATGAAAGTCCTTTAAATGTAAGTAACAATACTTGTATTTTTAAATGATTTTAATTAAAATAAGTGTGTTTAAATAGTTGGTTTATAACTGTTACCAAGAAGCAAGCAGGAAAAGTTCTTCATTAACTTTCAATTATAAGCCAAAATGCAAATTCCCTTTTTTCTTTTTTCTTTTTTTTTTTTTTTGAAACACCTCCTCATTTCCTTCTCCCTCGTATCCAAGTAGCCATTCTCTACAGCTTAATGCAGCCACTTGCCTCACTGCCCAGCACCACCAGGGACATTTAGATACTTGAAGCTCATCATAGCTTTGTTTGAGGGAGCTGAGGAGGTCAGATACGCTGCTCTGCTGCAGCAGTGTCTCCTCACTCCCAAAATGCTTTTTCACTGAGAAGCTTTCTCAGTGTAAGCTATTAGAAGAAGCATTGATAGCCCTTTTCATTTTGCTGATGAATTAATTCTTGCAGTTGGAAGTGCATGCTTGCTTACAGCTGTGTTTTGCACCAGAGAAAGACAGGAGGTAGCGAGCTGCTTCACCGCGTTCTGTTCTTAGGAGAGTGACTTGCTTTTTTTCTTTGTTTGCTTGTAAATTCAGAGTTATAGAGATTGCAGCCTGCCACTCCGCTCACACGTCGGCCGCCAAGACGCAGAGCGGCCAGGTGTACATGTGGGGCCAGTGCCGCGGGCAGTCAGTGATCCTGCCCCACCTCACTCACTTTGCCTGCACTGACGATGTGTTCGCTTGCTTTGCTACCCCTGCCGTTATGTGGCGTCTTCTATCAGTAGGTGAGCTTCAATACTTCTTGTTTTGTCATCTTCTAAACAGAGTCGTTGGTGTTTAAAACAGTTGCAGGAATGTGAAGCCAAAAATTGATTTCTTGCAAAAAACTTATACTAGGAAGCATAATCGTAGTCATATATTATGTGTAAATGGTAATATGGAATGGCAAAAATTGCTAAGGCCTGATGGCAGTTCTGAATGATTGTCTGTTTTATTGACATTGTTTATCTCTGTGGAGAAATGCCTTGGGTTTGGGAAGGGGGTTTTTTTGTGTAATCACTGAATGTTTCTGTTCAGTGGCCCTGGGTGGAGAAGCTGAGTTTGAATTTGGAGACTTGAGGGGGCCATGCAGAACATTTAGGAACCCTGAAGCTTTCTTTAATGCCCTTAAGTAGACTACTAAGAATTGAGGGAGCCAAATCACCATGTTCAGAGTTGGCTACAGGCACTCAGACTCTCATCACAAGTGATCATGACCTGGGCTTCTTAAGAGACAAGTTGCTCGATCTCAGATGTTTTATGAAGGTCTGTCTTGCTTGCCTTGACTAGGAAGAGTTAAGTATATAGCATTGTCCTAACGAGAGCTCATTCTTCAGCTACAAATTAAATTCCAATTGGTTGCTAATAAAGTTACTGCCTTTGCTGACCAAATCAAAGATGAGACTCTTGGGGCTGTCTGTAGGTGTCATCTGGGAGCTTAAGCTGAAAGTTAGAATGCAGCAGCTTGTTAATTTGTAATTTGAGCTGTACTGAGTCCATCATGCTTCCATTCCACTTCTATACTGCCTTTGTAATTGATCTGTGTTGCTATATGCTTTTGTCTGACAACTGTAGAACACTCTTTGCTCCCTTGGTGCTTTCTTGATGCCAAGGTAAGGAAAATCTGTTAATAGTACTCATATTTCAGCTTTAAGAGACCAGAGAAGCCTGTTCTCAGTAAACTGCTTTGCCAAAATTCATGTTTTAGGGCACAGTCCAAAGACCCCCATTTTCTCTAGGTTGAGGTAGTTGTGTTTTCTAGGGTATCTTGTTCAGAACTGTAAGATACATGCTTAATTACTGTGGAAGTTCTTAATATGGCTAATATTTGCCTACTACTAATTAGATGTAAATCGTGGTACTGTGCTAAAATCCCAGGCAACAGGGTGGTTCTCTCCATGTAAATGGGTTTGTCAGTTGTAAGTTCTACATAAAATTATCTGTAGTATGTTCAGTTTTTTCTTCCGTAAGAACTGGTTATTTTATGAAGGAAGAAAATGAGGCATTATTAGTATATGTAGCTTAATCATAAATTCAGTTATATTTCTCTTCTTATGTACATTGGCAGGGTTCTGGGGCTCTTCAGCTTCCATTTCTTCTTGCCCAGTCAAGATGCTATCAGAATTTCCCCTCCACTTTTTGTCTTGCCTTTTCTTCTCAGTTTAGTGCCGAGTATTGAGGAATTTGTCAAAGGAGAGTGGAGGAAGGCAGGAAGCAAAACCTGCCTCTTCCCTTGTTCCATTCCTCACAGAGGAGACGACTGCTTGAGCAAGACTGTCCATTACAGGTTTTCAGTGAGCCTTTCTGCAAAGTCACCTTTTCTTGTCTTCTTTTACAAATGCTGTTCTAGGTCAGAAAGGTTGTTTTAGGTCAGCTGAAAGAGTCCTGAGTGGGATTGTATATGATCATTCATATAATTATCACCTTTATGCTGAAGACTTCCAAGTAACCTGCTTATTTATAAGCATATTGTTAATTAATACTTACAGTTACTCACTCTCTTTACCACAGTGTAGTTAAGATTATTTCCCAACCTAGCATCCATAACTATTTCCTAATACATCTTTTGTCCTCATCTTCACTGTCACCATGAGCAGTACACTCAGCCTCTGTGCACTTGCCTCACACCTTGGGAGTCATTTTTGACCATAGCAGCTCCTTTTATTTTTGGGGTTTTTTTGACCCTGACCTCTTGGTCCCTTTGAAAATAATGTTATAACCCTGTAGCAACATTGTACCAGAGCACAAGGTGAAACCTTACAGGAGGAAAAGGTTGTTTTATTTTTAAACAAAACTAATTTCAGATGCCCTTTCAAAACCACATTCTTATCTATGCCAAGTGGTCTGTCCAGTGCCCCGACACTGAAATGTGTATTCCAGTGGTCTGGAATCACAGGGTTCCCTGTGATGACACAAGGTAAAGGATGCTGGCTGTCAGGCCTTCATCATGTCTTCTGGATTCCTTATCGTTGGGGACTCTGTGTTAGTTCTAGATGTGCTTTTTGCACTCTCTAGGAGCTGAGTGACAAGACTCTTCGTTCTGTTCCACCTTGGCGAGTCATCAGGACTGTTTGTCTCCTGATCTATGTGGTGAGAATCATCAGGCAGCTGCGTCCTGGGATCTTAACATCTGTTGATCTGGTGCCATGGACATCTGCCATGCTTGCAGTCTGTTGTATTCTGGTGATTCCACACACAGGCATTCCCATTCATTCCTCGTTTATGGCAGTTCTAACATTTCTATTAGAGTTCTTAGCAGTTACTGCTAAGGAGTTTTCTTAGCTTTGTGCCTTGTCAGTGTGAGCTGCCTCTTCATTTCCTTCCTCTGCTTCCCCCTTTGCTGCTGTAACAAACAAAAACACCTGTTTTCCCTCTGAGAATTTCATTAGTGAATCCAGCTATGTTTAGTTTACCTCTGCTGGCTGTAGAAGTCACCTGGGGATGTGTATTGGTGGACATCTGAATTGTCTGTTAACTTTGCATTGGTTGTTTAAATTATTACTTATTTGAGACCACACCTGGAGTGCTGTATCCAGCTCTGGAGCCTTCAGTGCAAGAAGGACATGGACCTGATGGAGTGGCTCCAGAGGGGGGCCACAAAAATGGTCAGAGGGTTGGAACACCTCTCCTATGGAGAAGGACTGAGAGAGTTGGGATTGTTCGGGCTGGAGAAGAGAAGGTTCTGGGGAGACCTTATTGTGGCCTTTCAGTACTTAAAGGGGGCCCATAAGAAAGATGGGGACAATCTTGTAGCAGGGCCTGTTGTGACAGGACAAGGGGTAATTGTTTTAAACTAAGGGACAGTAGATTTAGACTGGATAGTGAGGGTAGAGAAACACTGGTACAGGTTGACCGGAGAGGTAGTAGATGCCCCATCCCTGGAAAGATTCAAGGTCAGGTTGGATGGGCCTCTGAGCAGCCTGATCTAGTTGAAGATGTCCTGGCTCACTGCAGGGAGTTTGGACTGGATGACTTTTAAAGATCCCTTCCAACCCAAACCATCTTATGATTCTATGATAGCAGAGGTCTGGATCAGTAAACCACGTTGTACAAAATGAGAACTAACAAAGTATTGTACAGTATCATTATTTCAGAAGGATTTTTTGTTATCATTGGATTTCTCCACCCCTCCCACCTCCATCCTTTTACCTGTAATCCAACACACTTCAGTAATTATTGCCCTAAATGGGTATAAGTCACAACCTCTAAATGAAATAAAAAATAATTTTGCTAAGCAAAGTATAATAGTATAAAACTGTGTGTCTGAAGTTTTTTCTAGAGCTTGTGGTGAAGGTTGTTCCGTTTCCAGCAAAATACTATTCCTATTTCTAGCTTAGCAGGTTGCAGGACCTAGCATTTATGTCATTTTCTGTAGAGAACAGCTTATTACTGACCCATAAAATTTGTATAAAACAATAATGTGTATTTATATGGTAAGAAGACAGAATGTTTTCTGGGTTAAGAATGAGGTTGAAGGGGGAAGGTTTAATTTTTTAGTAGTATTAAAGAATATCTCCGGGGCTACCAAATATGATGGAGATTTGGAAACTGTTCAGGAGATAAAAATTTGTATGCAGACAACGGATGACTTTTCAAGGCTGTCTGGTAACTTTATAATGCAAGTGTCATGGGCGCAGTGGGATATACATACATATGACAGAAACATATGCATTTTGATTCTAGAGCCTGATGACCATCTAACAGTGGCCCAGTCACTAAAGAAGGAATTTGACAACCCTGAAACTGCAGACCTGAAGTTCCTAGTGGATGGAAAATACATTCACGTTCATAAAGTCCTTCTCAAAATTAGGTAAGGCACGAAAGTTTAACGTAAACTAAACTGTATAGCATAGTCCACTGTGCTGAGCAATTACTGCTTAAAATTCTTGACTTCTTACAAACTCCCTTTTCCCTCAGCTGTGGGATCCACCTGCTATTTTTTGCTGTTACTCTCTTCTCCTCATTTCCTCACTGCTTGGAATTACCAAACACGCTGTTAGTACCAGCCTTTTCATCACTTCCCTCCATCTGACGTGTATCCTCCTTCGTGCTCCAGCCTTGACTCAGATTTCTAATAACCTTTTTCTGCTGAGGAAAAGGTTCACTTATTTTTGCTGCCTTCCCAGTAGTTTGAATCAAAGTTTTCCTTCTTTACATTCTTGACTTCCTCCACTGGGATGATTTGAGGGTTTTGTGTTTATTCTTGCCTTTCTTTCCTTCCATAGGATCCTTCAGTTGTTTCAGCAACTTCTGTAGATGCTCTTCAGATTATGCTTTCTTTCCCTTTTTTGTCACATTTCGTACTTGTTTTAAACTTTATTATCAGTGAATCTGAATTTTAAGCTGGCTTCTTGTTTTTACAGCTTTTTACAAGTTAACACCACTTTACAGTGAGATTTGCCACAGGCAGTTCTAGAGTAATCACACTGTTATTAACATGCAGGGATTAGTTCGTTCCTGCTGACACAGTTTCTGCTAGGATATTCTAAACACTGCTTTAGGTCTCTTACGTCTCGCCAACTGCTTCTGCTCCATCCTCCTCGTTATTAGGACACCTTTTTCTCTTCACTGTTTTCTTTCTCAAACACTTGTCTGTGTCATCCTGCTTATCACCATTTTAGTCTTCCTACATTTGCTCCTGACTACTATTAGTGATTTATTGTATATTACTGCATAAAATTAAAGTCCCTTGTTATTTCTTGCCTGCTCTTTTTTTTTTGGTCTTTTCTGCTCGCCTCTTACTACTCCAGTTCACCGCATTACTAACGTCTTCCCTTTGCTGGTTTCATTGCTTGTACATTACACTTGTGCCTACAGTCCACCCTCTTTGGGTGTCCTTCATCGGATACCACTTCAAATCTTGTATATTCCCAAAACGTTTCTGAGGTTTTTTCCTGATAACCAGACTGTATGTGCCTTTTCCTTATTTCTTTTTCCTTGCTGTAGTTTTCTCAGACTAAGTGGCATTCTGGGAAGGAAATGTGTCTAATACTAAAATAGATTTAAATGTGTGGCATTATCAAAATAATATGTGGGAATAATAAAACATCAGGCACAGTCTGTAGAATGAGTATTTTCTTTAAGCCTTACAGTCTCATGATGCAACTGGATCAGAGGATAATGTCTTTAACATGGTATTTTGCAGCATTCAGCCTGTTCCAGAGCCTTGTCATGAATGCAGTGCTGGTAAAAGTTCCTTTTCATTATCCAGTTATTTCTTTACTACTTACTTATGAAGACCTTTTTTCATCTTGCTCTATGCCTGTTGTTGAACTCAGTCATGTTGTTGCTGCTTATTAGCTTGCGATGGTGGTGAAATGGGAGGGCAGGGCCCAGCCCAGTGAGAGGCTGGCCGAGCAACATACTGCCTGCAGAAACAGACACGTAGGAGTATGTGCACGAGGTTCATCTGCTCTGCACTTAGCCAGCCAAAATTAGGCGTCTGGTCTGTCTCAGTATCCTGAGAGGGAGAGAGAGAGGCCTCCAAAGGATAAGTCACTCCACGGTCCTTTGGAGAATGACAGATGAGTAGCAAATGACTTTTATTTATTTACTTTTTTTTTTTTTAAGGGAGCAATGCGCACCACCTTCTCTCTTTTTACTTCCATGTGGTGCCGCTGGGGCAACAAACCATTCCCAAGGTCTTTTCCACAGCTGGATGGATAGCATGGTCACCTCCAGGGAACAAACCAATGGGGTTTTGTTTGCC
Source organism: Eurystomus gularis (assembly GCA_013400335.1). Lineage (NCBI taxonomy): Eukaryota > Metazoa > Chordata > Aves > Coraciiformes > Coraciidae > Eurystomus > Eurystomus gularis. The sequence goes on along the minus strand of VZZY01019534.1, from coordinate 65,339 downwards.
TCTTCGTGTGCCAGAATGTGGTACAAGATGTGGCAGAAGCTAGATAATAACTTTTAAATTCTTTATGAATCTGACTTGATATTTATTTTATTCTACAAAGAAAAAAATTATTTAAATAACCAGTATAATCAAGTGTGAAAAAGAGAAATTAAGTCTTTTTTTTTTTTTCATTTGTATATCTAAGTTATACTGTCTTTACAATGTGGATTTGTCCTGGCATCATTAAAAGGAAACCAACCTAGCTTTTACAGAATCACAGAATCACGGAATGGTAGGGGGGTTGGAAGGGACCTCTGGAGATCATCTAGTCCAACCCCGCTGCCAAAGCAGGCTCACCTAGGGCAGGGCACACAGGAACTCATCCAGGAGGGCTTTGAAAGTCTCCAGAAGAGACTCCACAACCTCTCTGGGCAGCCTGTTCCAGTGCTCCGTCATCCTCACAGTAAAGAAGCTTTTCCTCAAGTTGAGATGGAACTTCCTGTGTCCCAGTTTGTGCCCATTGCCCCTTTTCCTCTCACTGGGCACCACAGGAAAGAGACTGGCCCCATCCTCTTGACACCCACCCTTCAGATATTGATAAGCACTGATAAGATCCCATCTCAGTCTTCTCTTCTCCAGGCTCAACAGCCCCAGGGCTCTCAGCTGTTCCTCATAAGAGAGATGTTCCAGTCCCTTAATCATCCTCGTAGCCCTCCACTGGGCTCTCTCCAGTAGTTCCCTGTCTCTCTTGAACTGGGGAGCCCAGAACGGGACACAGTACTGCAGATGTGGCCTCAGCAGGGTAGATTAGAGGGGGAGGAGAACCTCCCTCGACTTGCAGGTCACACGCCTCTTAATGCACCCTAAGTAAAACTTTTGCTTACATGAAAATTTCAGTGAAAAAATTCTAATGTGTTGTTAGAAAATTAGTGTAGTATGAAAGAGTCCAATTAAGTTGTGACTGTTACAGGAAGAATTACCTGAGGTGGTGATGTTCACTTCCATCAGCAGAAACTTTGTAAACGATTCAAATGTTACAGGATGTTTTTTAGGGAGCAGTAAGTTACAGTGAGGTCTAAGTTACCGTGAGCTGTAAGTTGCAGCTGTCAAAGGCGGTGCTTTTTCCTTGTTTGTATCTTGTCTGTCACAAAAGTATTCAGACTTAGAAGAAAAAGGTGATGAAATATTTGGGTGCAAGTGTCTTCGTTTGGGTGCAAGTGTCTTCATATTAAATATTGTAATCTTTGAGTATAATGATGAAATCCAATGCTAAATTGTATATAGACACTGGAATAAATGTTATCTAAAATATTAATAAATTCCCTCCTCGCTAGATCATGTTGGAGAAAGCAGGTTGGAAGGTGAGAGTTGTCCAGCTTAATTGTAAACTTCATCTATTACGAGCCAGGTGATAAAATTCATAGTTAATGTATAACGTGTTTAAGAAAATGACATCGAAAGCACATGGACCATCCTTAAAGATACTGCCAGTAGAAATGGAGCCTGCTACAACAGAAATAAAGGAAAATTCTGAGCAGTCCTATATGAAAGGCTTATAAGCCTTATAAGGCTTAAAGAAATTACCGTGTTCAAACCAAGAAATCACGTGGCCAGAGTTTATTGTTGTGTATTTAGTCTGTTATGACTTTTTTTTTTTACTAACGTCTTTCTGCAGCTCATCTTTCAAGCTTAACTCTTTACAGTATAGACTCTTTGTCCGTGTTTTATAGGTGTGAACATTTTCGTTCCATACTGAATAATGATGATGAAATTATAGAAATGAGTGAATTTTCTTATCCTGTTTACCGAGCCTTCCTGGAATACCTGTATACAGACAACATTAGGCTCCCTCCTGAAGATGCAATAGGTATTTGCCATAAATGGAAATAACTCTAGGCTACTGTTTCTGAAAAGTTCAGTTTGTGTGTCATAACAGGGTGAGGAAAGCAGGGCTTGCTAATTTTAGTTTTATCAGCACTTAAATCTTGAGCTTGGCAGGTATCAGGAAGAAGGGATGCAGCAGCTGGAAGCATGCCCAAGGAGAACGAGCACTGGGGATGAAATAAGATCAAAGATGCAAAATGTTCAAAAAGAACTGATTGTTTCTCATATTAAGAACATTTTTCCTTAAAAAGGCACTAATGCCATCCTAAAACCATTCCGTTTGAGTAGCTGTGGCGATTTGAAAAGTGAGCTGTTCCCTGCATGAATTTTAGAGGATGTAAGTCACTAATTGGTGCCTAGAATGAGAAACATGCAGTCTCCCCATGGAGAAGGGAGAACACATCTGTAGTAATAAAAGGGTCCGTTTTTGGTACGTCTTTTGAGGGCCTTTAAAAATGCACACGTCATCTAGGGAAAAAAATAGAACAAGTTTCTGATTAATTCAGCCCGAAACAATTTGGTAATTGATTAATTTGAAAAGAAATTAATATGTTTTGCACCGGGATAGTTAATGCTGGATGAATTTTCACAGGACTGCTAGATTTGGCAACACTGTACAGAGAAAACAGATTGAAAAAGCTTTGCCAGCAAACGATCAAACAAGGCATCTGTGAAGAGAACGCCATTGCTCTTCTTTCCGCCGCTGTCAAATATGAAGCTCAGGTAAGGAGAACTCTTCTTCAGGCAAGGAAAACTTCTTCAGGCAACCAGTTGTTTTCTGGGAAATGAAACTGTTTAATACAAGTAAAACTGCATTTAAGTGATGAGGCACGATTACTGCAATTTCCCTTTCTGGCGTCCCAGCCGCTTGCTTTCCCCCTTTTAAGCTATAAAAAAATACAGCTACTATTGTTTTCTTCCTGGCCTTTTGGCTTGCACCTGTGAGTCAGGATTCTTAATCCGCTTCCTGCCTTGTCATCGGGCAGGGCACGGCATGCAAATTTCTCCCTGCCATTTACTTTTCCACCTTTGGATTTTGCATCACCTTTTTTTTTCCCTGAGTTCTCCACGTGATCGTTTTGCCTGCTGGTGTGTGGTACAGTCACTATTTTACCGGCAGTGGGAGGATTTACCCGTAAGTCCCTCCCTATTTACACTTGTGCTTGTATTAAAAAATCCACTTTTGCCATGTTGTTTACGGTGAATGGTGCTGACATACAACAAATGACCTGTTGTTATTTCTCTGCCCACATCCTGTCATCTGGTGTGCCCTTGGCTCTGGAATGTTTCACTAGCACTCAACCTGTTATCAGCAGTACTGCAAGTGCTTCTTTTTTGCAAACAGACAAATACTTTCAAAGAGATTTTCCTTTGGTCAGCTCCTTAGTGCTGTGCTGATTGTGGAAATAATGACGTGGTGGTTTTCGTTATTCAAGAAGCCTGTGTATGTGTTTTAGACTTACTAGCCATTGTTATAACTGAGCACCTTAGTTGAGAAGTCCTTGTCTTTCTGTTCAAGATGTCTTCTGCTTTACAAGAATAAGATTAATCTAGCCAAACAGAAGATTACCTATTAGAAGAGCCAAAATATGTAGCTGGTAATGTTTTTTAAAAATACTTGTTCTTTTGTTTTTGCCAGCCTGTGAAATGTAGGATGAAGTTTTAAAGGCAGAGATGCTAGAAGTATAATATGATGGGTGGCTAAACAGTTCCAGGTAGAGGAAGCAAGTAGAAAGAAGAGACTGGAACAAAAACTGAGTCAAAAACATTGCAGTAGCCTGTGCTGTATGGAGACACCATACTAGATGAGATGAATTTGCGTGGGAATTGCAAAGAGGAGGCCAGAAGTTAGTGAGTTTTGCATATCAAAAGGGGGTATGACATCAGATTAGTAGATGATAAGATTATCAGCTGCCCGTTACAGGACAGTTGTGATCAGGGTTATCAGTAATGGAGGGCATGAAGAGCTGAGGCCAAGAGAAATTGGACTTTCAGTAGAAGCAGGGAAGACTGGACAGGAAGGACTTTTCTAACAGCAGTAGTTTTCGTTACAAGTTCGCTCTGGAATTTCTCCTCTTACAAGCTTTTCAACAATTTTTTGATATCTTCAGAGCTGAAGCACCTTTCATTGACCTCTGTCAGGTGAAGTAGTTGAAGAGTTAAAGATAGATTTAGGTGTATTGGGAAGTAGTAAAACTAGCCTGGACAAAGTACTAGTGTTTATAATGGCTGAAACACCATAAAAGGGATTGGCTAGATGACTAAATATATATTATCCTCCTCCTCCTTCTATGATTCAGTGTTATTCTAGATAGCTCGTATTCTTTCAAAACGTGTAATATTTTAACACGATCGTCAGGGGGTGAATTGGTTCACCTGCCGCAGGTGCAGCGTGTGCCCAGCTCAGGAGCACACTGCTGCCCTCCTCCCCACATCCACAGCTCACAAAGGGCTATAGCAGAACTGCTTCCGACAAGTGCCACAGAGGCTTCTTTATCAAAGACTTGGGATAGTCTCTGCCTAAGCAGATGTGCAGTAAGCCACAATCTTTGAGTGTGCTACATTAATACGGTAAAAATGGGTTTGAGAGCCATGTGCAGTGTATCGTGGAATCGTAGAATTGTCAGGGTTGGAAGCGACCTCAGAGATACCTAGTTCCAGCCCCCCTGCCATGGCAGGGACACCTCCCACTAGATCAGGTTGCTCAGAGCCCCATCCAGCCTGGCCTTAAAAACTTCCAGGGATGGAGCTTCCACCACCTCTCTGGGCAACCTGTTCCAGTGTCTCACCACCCTCATGGTGAAGAACTTCCTCCTTCTGTCTAATCTGAATCTACCCACCTCTAGTTTTGATCCATTCCCCCTAGTCCTACCACTGCCCGACATCAGCACTTCAGTAGAAAACTGTCCAAAAAAGGATTACGAAAGAGGCCTCTTATGCCGGAGGTTTGAAATGATAGTATTAATTCAGTTTTTTGTCATTAAATGTGAACACTGCAAGTGAAGGATTGTAGTGCTGTGTCATGCTGTGTCATCTGCCATTAGCTAACAAATTAACTGAAGACTGACTTGGCCACTGTATGCATCTGCTCGGAGTAAAAATGCTTGAAAATATTTTGTCCTGTCCTCAGAAAATACAAAGAGTTGCTGCTACAAGTTATTTTAAAGCATATTTCTAATATACACTATAGCACATTTTAGATTAATCATGTATATAGCAGAATTAAAAGCCAGTATTTCTTGAAAACTGCAAAATTAGTGACTGGTTTTCTACGGTCCTTGTCATAGATCCCTACCAGAAGAGGCAGCTGCTCTTTATTTTATTTTATTTGGTGTAAACATTCCCACACTGTAAAGCAACCCAGGTTTTGGCAGTACCATGTCAGAAGTCTGCTGAAACTTAAGCTGTCAGTGTCTTCCATCTCCTATAGTTTTTAATTCTTGTACGATTTTTGTTTCTTCTTCTATTCTCATTCCTTGCTGTGCTTTTCCAGCACTTGGTGATGAGGGATACCAGTTACTTCCATGCATTGGGGCTACCTGGTTTCTTTTTAAAGGGTATTTTGTGCTGCTTGGCCTCTGTTAAAGCTTTAGTTACGTCTTGACAGGAGCAGGAGATGTGAAACATTCAATCTAAGGGAAAGGTTTCAAAGGGAAACACAGAGGTCTCCTGCTAAATCTGCTCTTAGGTCCTGGCTGCAATGTTTGTGTAGTTAACAGAGAATAAAACTGGCATGGATTAAGAGACCTCTTTTTGCTGTAACCCTGGAAGAGTTTATGTACCGCGGATCGCACTGGCCATTTAGACTTGCCTTGCTGCTGGCTCCAGCTCTGCTTGCTGCAGAAGGTAATGAATTTTCCTTCAGTGCAAGTTGTTGCACGGGAACCAGCCGAAGGGGGTTGGCCCAGTGCATGGAGAGGAGGAGAGCCACTGTTGGGAAGAGCCTGAGTGCGCAAAATCTGCTGTGTGAAGTCATGGTTGTGTGGCTTACTGACTGGTACCTACCCTGTGCTAAGTGTCTGAACATCCTGATACAGCAAGACTAGCATAAGACAGAACCATTTTTGCTCTCTAGGAATCCCAGTTCCTAGATCTGGGGACACAATGCCAAAGTTTGCCACAAAAGACATGTGTATCCTAACATCCACTTTGTGTTCAGCGAGCATGTTACATCCTATTTTGCTTTTGTTGTCAGCGAGACCAGGGTATCTGCTGTTTTTTGCACTGAATTCAGTGCAGGGAGGAAAAGAAAGGAGTTACTGATGCTCTGGTAGTTGTACATGGGGAAAGTTGGTTTCACTTAATATTTGGTATTATTGAAGTTATTATTCAATAGATTTTCTAATGAGCTCGGGGATTTCTAGTTTTGATTTAGGTGGCTACTCCTGTTTTCTCAGAAGGGGTTTATTGAATAGTTTGTATGGAGAAACCTCTTCCTATCATTTGTGACCTAATCAAAGTGATGAGAAAAGGGATTGGTAACGTGAACACCGTGGTATATTCTCCGCTAGTTAAATGACAGATTGGAAAGAGAAAAATGATAACTTTGCTGTCAGTCATTTCTATTATAATTACCTCAATTTGTTCCTAGGACTTGGAAGAATTTTGCTTCAGATTTTGCATAAACCATTTAACTGTTGTTACACAAACTCAAGGCTTTGCAGAAATGGACCACGACCTCCTGAAGAACTTCATTAGCAAAGCAAGCAGAGTGGGAGCATTCCGAAATTGAGCTCTGACTACCACCGAGCTGAAGAGCACGTCCTCTTCCCTCCTGGAAGTACTTCTCCTTTGGAGAACTTACCTGTGGTCAGAATGTGCAAAGGTTTGGATAGAAAGACTTGGGGTCCATCAGCTTCGGAAGTGTGTAAAAGTCCACTAACGTATAGGTTTTGTAAAGATGGCTACGGTGTCGATGTGTGGTGAGAGTTCATTGCCAACAGTCAGAATTTAACAACAGATACTTAATGCAGTAACTACCCTTTCTCACTTAAAAGTCAAGCAAACTAAGCTATCATTATCTTGCCTATTTTAAGTGGGTTTTGTCTTCTTGGTTTTTTTTTTTTAAACAAACTGCATTTGGATTTTATGGGACAGTGACCTGTTTGCTGCTGGAACTTTCATAGTATGCTTTTAGGACCACACTAAGTTAATGTGCCGTGGTGGGCTGCTTTGTGCCTGGTTTATCATCCGGTGAAGATACAAACTTGTTTTTCTGAACACAGGATAAAATAAGAAATCCTTTAGGATGAGACGCTTTCTGATTGGTAGGAGGATATGTCTCACTTGGTGGTTATTTGGAGTGTAAATACATAAGCCCTGAAGAGCTTCAGCTGGATATGACAGTTTTGAGTTCCTGGCGCTTACGCCTATTGTTCTAGACAGAAGGAAAAAAATTTCCTTTCCATTACACCAGGTGGGTTCCCGGGCACCTCAGTGGGCCAGGAAGCATTCACAGACTCTGTCTGGATGTGAATTATTGTGCTGTGTGTTTTGGTACTCAGTAAACCATCTGGTTGCTTGTTACCAAGAAAAAGAAACCAAAACAAAATCTCAAGGAAAGGGAAGTTCCACTTTAAATTTGTTTATTCTTGTCTTCCTGTCTGCCCCCGGATAGATCATCTTAAGGAAACTGGGGAAGAAGATAGTTCTGAAGTGATAAAGTGGGTCTTAAATGGCAGGAGTGAAACTCACATTATTTTCCATGTGACAGTTGTAGACACGTTGTCCAAATACGTTGTTTCAGGTTCTTTGGTCAGTGCTGTGAGGTGACTGTACCACTCAGCTCACGCACCTGGTGTGGTGTGAGAGGAGTAGGACATGCCTCTGGACATGACTGTCATGTGACTGACCATCGAGGAGAGCGGATGGCTAAGGTAGAGTAGATGCTTCATTTCTAACTGACTGACATAAGATGAAACCCCACCTAGTGTTGCATGGAGGGAGGTTTGCCCCGTTACAGAAGATGCTGAACTCATGAAACATTTACTTGGATTTTCTAACAAACAGGCAACTGAATTAACCCTGAGAAATGATTTATCTTAAAATTTTGACTGGGGGCAGTGGCTTCAAGTGCCTTTGTAGTATTTTACAAATGGAGAAGGCAAAAAGCTGGATGACCAGGCTCTGTATGCTAATGCAGTTAGTCAGGTGACCTTCCTTGAGATCCTTGCTGTGCCACAGACTCCTTCAATGACTTCTTCTCATCCTCAGATGTGGTTTCTAAGAACCTAAATCCTTTAAATGATCGCAGCCTCATTTCCTCACTGCTAAAGTAGAGGTAACTGTTCTTTACTATATTGGAGGCTCATGTCTCAAACAGTCCTGTTCCTTGAGGAGGAGGAGGAAAAGGAGAAGCACTTCCTCAGAGAAGAAGAGGAGAAATAGCAAGTAGGGCCTCTCTTCACATCAGTCCCTGTGGGTGTGAGTGGAAGGGTGAGGCATGCAGCCAGTAGTAATTACTTAGGAAGAGGGCCATAAACGAATTATTTTGGAAACTGCTGTGGTAAAAAATTACACGTGTCCGAGGCATTTGCCTCAGACTCTCACTGGAAATATATTGGCTCATCTACCGCCAACAAGCGTGTCTTGCCACCCCCTCGGCGGTTAGTACCGCTCCCGCAGCAGCACGAGCCCGTACTTCAGCAGCTGTGTCAGTATTTGGTATTCAAACAGAACCGGTCAAAAACTTTCCAGTACTTAATGCAGTTTCATCAAAAACACAACTTCCCTGGGGGAGAAGATCAGTTTTGCTAAGTTTGTGGTGAAGAGCACTTGACTCAGGCACGCAGACAGAGGTTAATGCAGACAATGAAACCGCGTCAGGGTAGGGCACGACTTTTCTGCAAAGCAGATATGCCGTAGCCCAGCACGAGTCGTGCCAAATCCGAGACACAAGGCAGTTCTACGTAAGCCGGGGCTGGGTAATTCCAGATGTTTTGGTTAAGCCGGGGCTGGATGGAGGGAAGTCTCTGCCCCTTCCAGTCCTGGGCTCGAGAGCTGCCAGATTCACCTGCCAGCACTTTCTGAGCCGCAGCAGCACACAGAAGGAGCGTGCGCTGCCAGAGCCAGCCCTTGGGTAGCGGTTTGTACCAGCTCCTGACCCACAGACGCGGCGCTGTGCTGGCACGGAGCCGGCCTCACTGGGAAGTGGAACCAGCTCACAGGGGCCTTTTGGCCTTCCCAAGAAACAGACTATAAAAGGTCTCTCCAAATGTTTCTGTTGTTTTATGTAAATAACCAAACCTGTGTACCTGAAGTGATTGATTGTTTTTAACTCAATGTCTGAAAACCATTCTCTGCTCAAATGAAGAGCAGAGACCTTTTTTTTTTTTCTAAGGGACTGGAACATCTCTTGTAGGAGGAAAGGCTGAGAGCCCTGGGGCTGCTGAGCCTGGAGAAGGCTGAGGGGATCTTATCAATGTTTATAGATATCTGAAGAGTGGGTGTCAAGAGGATGGGGCCAGTCTCTTTTCTGTGGTGCCCAGTGATAGTATGAGGGGTGTGGTGAACCGATCCACATATTAAGGACTTCTGCCTACAACAGGCACAAACTGGAACACAGAAAGTTCCACCTCAACATGAGGAGAAATTTCTTTACTGTGAGAATGACAGAGCACTGGAACAGGCTGCCCAGAGAGGTTGTGGAGTCTCCTTCTCTGGAGACTTTCAAAACCCCCCTGAACATGTTCCTGTGTAACCTACTCTAGGTGAACCTGCTCTGTTAGGGGGGTTGGACTAGATGATCTCCAGATGGCCCTTCCAACCCTTACTACTCTGTGATTCTGTAAAGAGGCTGGCTCAGGTTCCTAGCGCAGTAGCTCAGCAGTTACTGTAGTCAGAATGACATGCTTTCACAGCAAGGCATTTTTGGCTCCCTATAACCAGCAGTGCCATTTTTCCTCCTGCTCCTCATTAATGCCTAATTAATGGGCACATTAAAGCCCAGCAGCCATTCCAGGCTAACGGACAAAGCCTGTGATTTTTGAGGAAAAGCATCGCTGGGCTGAATGAGATTGATTCCAAAGCTCCAGTGTGTCAGTGTTGGCTTTTATTCATGCAGTATGTATCATCTCACCTGGATGTGATAGTATTACATTCATAGAGACATTTATTTATTGATTTTTTTTTTTTTTTTTTAACTTCCATTGCATGCACTTTCCTTGGCACTTAAAGGTCGATGTTTAAAAAAACATACTGGCTTAGGTGGTTAAATGTGGATGCCTGTATCTAAAATACGTGCTTGAAACCCAGTCATGGGACATGTTAGAAGAACTGGGGGATGCATTTTATGATTGTGAGATGGTCCGCAGTGAACTTCTGTTTGGGGATCTTGCCGGTTAAATACTTTATTTAAAGTAATAAAATTAAATACTTTAAGTTAAGTAAAGTTAAATACTTTAAATAAAGTATTTAACTATAAAGTATTTAAAGTGAAATACTTTATTTAGAGTATTTAAGTATTGTTCTGTTTTAGGACGCCACAGACACAAAAGGATCTGTTAAAAAGTGAAAAGAAGGCCAAGTGTGAACTGTTTCTGGGGTTTAAATAAAGAGGGAACCAGGTGGGGATAACCTTCTGAATCAGATGGAATTTGAAGGAAAAAGAAATTACAGGGATAAAGTCATGTGAAGGTTCTCTTAAGTTACTGAAGCTACGAGCCAGCACGGCAGTGTCGTCTCGTACCCCCCTCTAGAGTTTGGCTACAACGCCCGGTATCTCTGTAAGCTGCTGTTTCCCCATGGTCTGAACAGTTTCCGTTGGCTTCCCTTGTAAAACATTTATTTACCCCATAGAGACAGGACTCATTGGCTATCGCCTAACGACATAGAAAGTTTACAGGCTGAACATAAAATTGTTTTGATTTTTTTTGTCTCTCTATAAATTTGACTGGTTTTAATAGACCATTAATAAAAAGACCATAATATTTAAAAAGTATGAGTGGGATTTTTTCCTTTCTTTTCAGTAAAGGCGAGGAAGGTTCGACACTTGTAAACTGCGCTATGTAGTTAATAGTGTGGGGGGAAAAAAGAAATAAAACCGAGATAATATTTCTGAGAGTTATTTTAAAGACCGTTTGTGTTCTTCAGGAAATAACGGCCACCAGATAAAGGATCTGTAAGCAGAATGAGAACTGAGCCTGCAGAAAACGAGCAGGAGAATTTGCATATTTCCATCTTTCAAAGAAAGCAATGCCCTAGGGACTTAATTAATAAAACTGTCCTCAAAACACCAAGAATTGTTCCTGAAGCGAACGTACATTATGACCAGCTTGGTACATTTTAAAATATTTCAGCTCGCACTTTGCACCATCATCATGCAGCCACAGTCTCCGCGAGCTCTGACACCAGCATCTCCCTGCAGGTACATCTGGTACCGGAAAACACGCGGTTCACACATCAGGTGACACGTAGGAACAAGCAGCATTTGGAAACAGGGGACAGCAGCAAGACATTAAGGTATAAAACTGCAAATAAAGAGGCTGGAAGGCATCTTAGCCATCTCGAGATGGCCACACGGCCTAGCCAGTAGACTAAATTCCCCTCGGCATCAATGGAGAGAAATGGGCCTTTCTGAGATGCCATTCACCTGTCCTCATCTGCCATGTACAGCTTAGGCAGAGACATGTTTTCTCCACTGCGATTAGAAGAGTTTGAGCAGTGGTGCAATCCTCACCGTTAGGCCCCTGAAACGCCTGCCCATTTTCTGTCCAGCTCTTCTGCTCCGAGTTCTGGTTTTCTTTTTTCCTGAAACTTTCAATATTCCAGCCCGTTCTGAACACAACACGGTCACTATAAGAAAAGTAGCCTCGTAGTAAGATTTCCAGATCTGGTAAAAAGCCATTCATTTGAACACACACTTATTTGCTTAGAAATGAGACGCTGAAGGTGTGATTTTGGAGGGGGCAGGGACGGGCCGCTCAGCCAGCGCACTTTGTGCTCTAAGCGTCGTGGTGAACGCCGATGCTATCAACAGCACTGCAGGGTCAGCAGAGACGTGACTCACAGGCACTGATGGACTCTAATAAAGCAATGACCTGGAGCCTGCCAGGCTGATATGCCTACTGCCAGATACCCGGCCCAGAAAGCCATGGTGGCTTACGCTGGAATTTTGACATGGAATCATAGAATGGTTTGGGTTGGAAGGGACCTCAAAGTCATCTAGTTCCACCCCCCCTACCATGGGCAGGGACACCTCCCACTAGAGCAGGTTGCTTAAGGCCTCATCCAGCCTGGCCTTGAACACCTCCAGGGATGGAGCATCCACAGCCTCCCTGGGCAACCCGTTCCAGTGTCTCACCACCCTCTGAGTGAAGAATTTCCTTTTAAGACATCTTGGGCTGTTTTCAGCAGCTCTGAAAGCAAAAGAAATGATGAGAATGCTTCTAAATGTAGACACCAAGTTTTCTTGACTACCTCAAGCATGTCTGCGAGGACTGTGACAGTGACCCAGACCAGAAGCATTACCAATAGTGGCCCTGGAACAAAAGGGCTGGTAGAGCAACATTTCCAGAAATGTCATATGGAAACTTCTGAAGGTAACTCCAAACCCAAGAGTGCAACTATTTGGACCTCTACACCAAGAGGGAGTCACTGGAGATGGAGTGACCTCTGCTTGTACCAGCTGCAGAATCATGGTGGAGGTGTGATACACAAGGACACCATTACCATATGAAGTCACCCTCTCATCTAATAAAGAAAATTACCAACCATAAATCTTTTAAAAGCTATTTTATTTATCTTGAAAGGAGAGAAACTGATTAGTTGTATAAAATGTTATTGTACATTTGATGTAAAGCCTTCAGTCTGAACAAAAAAGTACCTTATCTCAATAAAGAAGTAATAAATCTGTTGAGGTACTGGACTCTGTAACGTCACCCTTTGAGCCAAAGGATCGTGGAAGAACTTCAGTGGCTGTAACAGAGCTTACGGTCAGTGTACCCCAATGTTAACATATGATCTGTCTGCAAAACTCTGCAAAAAGTGAGAAAATAAACATAAGGTACTCTAACACTTCTGTCCATCTTTCAGGAAGTTGATGCCACACTGCGACTAAAAAAATACTTTCATTTTAAAGCTCACTGGAAAAAATCAGTGTGCTGTTCGGAGAAGTTTTAGTAGCTCTAGGATTAGCTTCCGTTCAACACAAGACCCGACCTTTAAAATGAACAGCTGTAAGTGTTCCGGGATCAGCTGCAGAATTTCTAAATAAGCTGCCCAGAGAAGCTGCTGGTTTAAAATGTCTGTGTCATGAGTAGCGTGCTTCCCTGCCCCCACTGCTTTAATTTAGGTAGCTGCAAAAGCTGCAGTTCATAGAAATGGGCTATTTTAAAGCAAGACTACATTTATTTACTTATATTTTAACCCACTGAAAGTAAAACGTGTGCTTTCCTTAAGTGGCTGGTTTCCAAACGCTGTCATTGCAAGAAAAGTCCCAGTATCTGAATCAGTAACTTACAAATACGTAAGATGAAAAACATTTCGAGGCTGGTTTAGGAAGGGGTTTATTTTTTTTTGCTAGTTGAAAAAGTTCACAAGTTCCCTACTGAGCTCTGTCTTTTCAATAAAATAAGGCAGAGTGATGTTCCCAACGTGGGCTCATCACGCTCGGCTTTTGTGCAGATGCAGCAGTAAGGCCAATGGGAGCTGCCCTGTGCTTTCGGACACCTGGAACCCAGCTGGAGACACCTTCCAGCCACAGCAGAGAGGGTTGGTGCCCTCTTCTCAAGCTATTTGGGGTGGCTACAGGTAGGCGAAAATTGGAAAATCAAGAAAATCATTAGAATTTCAAAGTCTTACATGTAAATAGGATTTCGGTTTGGGGTTCTTTTCTTCTGTCTTTGACATTTTTCCAAGATAAGAAAGTTCACATCAAGTGCTCCGCGTATGGGAGAAGCTTCAGCTTCTGGGGAGATTCTCTGCGGGATTCTGAGAGGAATCTCTGTGGGATTCACATTCCATGAAATTCAAAGTGATGGACAGCATAACTGCCCTCCGAAGTTACACCGGAGCGAGAGCTGGGGAAGGAAAACTACAAAACTCTAGGTATTGTTTTCAGTAGTACAGCTACATAATGAGTTCGCTTCAAATTCAGGTTGTACTTCTAATGTGAGGCCCTGACTCCGCGAGGTCTGTGACTGCTGTGCAGTTTAAGTTAACGGGAATTTGATGCGCTAATTATATACAGAGACAGAAATCTTTGTCGTTATCTGGCCCCTCATTTTCAAAATTTGCAAGTACTGAAAATCTAAAAAGGAAATCTAAGAAAAAAATTAGTGCATTTCAAATCATTCTATCTAACGTTTTGTCTTTTAGACAGAAAAATTCCAATCCAAGTAAACTGAATTGGCTTTAATCAATAATGTTGCAATAGGAAACTAAGACACTTTCCAAGTCTGTTTTTAAAATCCTCCAAAAAATATATATAAATTAAATTCAGTGGCTTACATTGTATATATGCTACATCATAAGGCAAAAATATCATTAAAAACTTAAGAAGTCCAAATGCTTTCAACTAGCAGTTTGGAATAAAAAAAAGCAACTAAAAAAAGCAACTCAGTTAATGAAGACTGTAAAACAAAAACAATCTAAGCGGGCCTGCAGTGCAGCCCCTGGTCCTGAGAAGAATCTCAGTTTTCTTCACTGGCTGAGGTATCATTTCCATCATTCAGCTTCTGCTTTTGCATTCTTGTTGGAGTAGATGCTAAAAACAAAACAAAACCAAAAGAATGAAATTAAATGCTTCCTTCAGAATTACTTGAGGCGTGATTATTTATTGTAAAAATTCACATGACATAGGGAGTAGAAGTACATTCTTCCAGGTGTAAGGAATCCCTCATTTTAAAAGAAACACATTCAAATAGAAACATGTTATAATAACTCCGAGTTGCTTCAGCAGCTCTTGCTCAAATATCACACACCTTAAGAAATTCATTCCACCTGTTCACTCAAGTTTTCATTGTTTCTCTACCCTCTCTCTGTCTTCATCCTCAAGGCGGGCGGATGGACCACATCACATAGGGAGCTCCTCTCGTCTCCAGGCAGATGCTGTGGGCTGAGCACTCCCCACATCCCACAGCCAGCCTGCCCAGGAAATGCCTTCTCCCCACCAGTGACACACACTAATGCAACTGGACAGGAGACAGAACGTCCCCCTTCTTCAGAGTAAACACTGAAACATTTCCCCTACCCTTAAATAAACAAGAGGTGCCTGGATCTGTACTCATACCTATCCTGATGAGCAAACACTTGCTAGGTAAGAGTTTTTAATGGGCAAATCCACTCAGCTACAGAGCTCGGATTCCACCAGCGAGTGAGACTGCCTGGCCAAACCAAGCGTGTTCCTTCTCTGGAGCGGAAAATACCACTCAGACGTGGGGATGGGGCTGTTCTGCTTTTCATGCGCTAGATTTGAGTTTCATTTGAAAAACAGAGAAGTGATCCCACAAAATCTGAAAGAAATGCTAACCCACAGTAGAAGAAAAAGTAGTCTGAGCTCTTACAGTATGAAAGACAGCAAAGCATCACACAAAATTACCCACCATTTTCCTGTGCATAAAATTTTCCTTTACTATATTATAATTGCCTGAGAAGGTGTTCTGGTCAACTAAATGCTGCTGCAATTACTGCTGATTTCTACCTGCAAGCTCTCAGCTAAGGGCCTGTCACTGGAACAAATGGGAAAGGCTTGACAAGCACTTAATTCCATTTCAAGAATTCTAGTGCTTAGGAAGTATGTGTTGTGCTCATTTTCTTATTCGCATGTAATACAGCATCTTCTATGATGCTGTGCCATTTAATATCTTCAAAAAGACTTTTGAGAATTTCCATTGTATGATCTGCATTTTCAAGATTAAACGGAGCAAGTACAAAAAATGAAGCATGTCACTGAAATGGCATCAGTGTTGAGCAATGTTTTTATCTGAGCGGGTACAAACTGTTTTATCCAAGGCGCTCG
Organism: Eurystomus gularis; assembly: GCA_013400335.1. Taxonomy (NCBI): domain Eukaryota; kingdom Metazoa; phylum Chordata; class Aves; order Coraciiformes; family Coraciidae; genus Eurystomus; species Eurystomus gularis. The sequence goes on along the minus strand of VZZY01019534.1, from coordinate 49,519 downwards.
CTGCTGTGCAGGTAATCAGAAAAATAATACTCACTCATTTCTGCAAGCTTTTGTTGGAACTTGGACTCCTGGGGTAGGTGTTTGCTGCAGACAGAAAGCATATGATTAAGTGGTAGTTAAAAAAAAACCCCAAGGCCTAAAAAAACTCCCCAATCTTCATAACCTAATTTTAAATCAAGGTTAGTTCATTTCGGTGCTATCGCCCTCTCTTATAAAGATCCAAGCTCTTTTTTCATCCACACTAAACTCAAGAGTTGCTTGATTTCTCTTAAGCCTAAAAAATTTGGGTTTTGTTTTTTAAAAGACTACAGACAACAGCATGGTTCAGCACTCAGCAGTAACACTGGGACGCTGGATGTGTAGGCACGGAATAAATCCTTGCTTCTGCATCTAATTGAGAAGTATTATGCTACCGCCTCTCATTTAATATATTTACTAAAGTTCACAAACACAAGTTAGGCTGTCAAGAAGGTAGGATGGAAGGCCCTGAGAACCAAATACACGTAAGATGACCAAAAAGTCAAGAAGAAGAACAAACTCTCACCTTCCATCTGCTTCGTCTTGCCCTTCTATATCAAAGCGCAGCCTCTTCAGTGGCTTAGGAGCGGTGCTGACTTCTGCGCTGCGTTTTAGCTGGCGGTCACTGTTGCACACCATCTGGTTTATTTTCTGAAACTTGTCAGAAGTCTGAAATGACAAGAAAATAGGGGAAAAAAATTGCCAATAAATCCTGAAAGAACTCAAACTTTCCAGGTTATCCACTAAAAATAGAAATACTTGTAAAACTCTGCAGTTTAAGAACTCTATCTTCTGTCAAAGCGACTAAAATAAGTTGCAAAACATTTAAAAAGTGGACTCTGGATATCTGAAAGGAATTAACAGAACACCCCTGAAATCGTTGTGCTTATAGATTCCATAAAACAGTGTTAAATTAGAGACACCCAGAGGCCAGCTCTCCAGGTGCCAGCGAGCTATCCCATTCCTCCAAAAGTTACATGCGTGCAAGAGCAGACATTAAAAATGTCAAAACTCACCCCAAACGATTCACCAATTGACACCAAAATTCTGCAAAATGAAGCAGAGAAGTGTTTAAGATGAAGGTACATTTAACAATGACAGAAGCACTCACTAATTTGCACTGCTTAGGACAAAACATTCTCTCTTCCTCCCTCCCTGCGTGCACGGTGCAAACCCCCACTGTGCTTTACTGTGCTGAGACCGCTCACGTTTCTGTTGGGACAGCGAACGCTGCGTCGCCAAGTCAACCGTACCACACGGACAGAAAAGAAACTGTGGCTTGAAAGAATCCGAGGCGCCCACAGCTTGTCCCTTATCAGCAGGAAGACGCTTCAGTGCTGGGTACCCCAGATAATCATCCTTCCGTTGTTACCTTTAGGTGTTTGCTACCCAAAACCACGCAGGACTCCAACCTAACATACACAGTAATATTGTAACTTTTGGACGCAGTGGGCACTCACTTGATCCTAGTCTGAAGAACCCACTGGAGACTTGCACATTTGCTGTCATCTTCATCTGCTAAGAACTAGTGACCCCACAGCTTGAAATGCACTGCTCAGTCAACTAGATACTCCGCACCATTTTGTTCCAGAAAAGTTTGGGTTTTTTTAAAGAAGTGAACAAAGCTCATCCACGTTTTTCAGGACTGTGGTCCACAGTCAAAGCCAACAGCATATAAGCAACTACGTCAGAAAATTCCTCTTAGATGTGACTATTCTACAAAAAACCCAAACCAAACCAAAACCAAAAAACCCCAAACCAACAAACCCCAAACTCTTTGAGCACACTGACTCAACTGAAACAGAAAAGCACTCAAAGATGAAAAAAGATTTGAAGTACCGGGCACAAACTTCTAACCATAAAAGATATAATAACCACAGATGGTTAGTGAACTAGACTGTGCAGTTTTCTGACTTGTTTCCACTGAAATCCCCCGAATACCTTAAATTTAGTCAAAGAAATGCTTGTCCACAACCCACCTAGACCTTGGAGTCATCTTTGTGGGTGACTGAAACCCATCGGAGAATTTGTATGGGCTCTTCAGGGGTGAGATGTAGATGTTATTGCCAGCAGGGACACGCCGAGGTGAGTTGGAAAACTGGTAAGGGCTGCCAGGAATGTGTGGGATAGGTGACAGAGTGGGAGGCTATAAAAATAATAACATAATCATAAGGTTTTCTTGTCTGTATTTTCCTATTCTATTAATTAATTAACATTGAACACAACTAACAGCTTACCCTGTTGGAGGCATACTGCAAAATGTTTGTTTTCAGCTTCTGCATGAACACTAAGTTGTAGAAGACTATAATGGAGTCGTACTGTTCTTCCCTGATAAGAACACGTTTGAAAGTCTACATGGGATGAGAAAATCATAGACAGTAATAAAAAAAAGATGACATTTTTACATTTGACAAACTCAAAGCCATTCAAAGCATTGTATATAAGCCATTGGAACTACTATTCAGAATGGCTCTAAATTGTTTGGGTTTTGTTTTCAAACATACGAACATCAGAAATGGCACCTACTTAATTAAGTGGCACGGTCTCCTAGTGCAAAAGCAGTTCATCCGTACTGTAACAATATTTCCCAGATTCAAGCTCTATTTACTTTCCTACATGCAATTGTCAAAAAAAACCACAGAATGCTTTGCTCCTATGCATGCCTTGAAGGCTAAAAAAAATCATTACTGACCTGATGTGGATAAAATAGTTCTTTAGGCTTGGAGACAAAAGTCTGGAGTTTAGCCAAGATGCATAAATACACTAGGAGAAATTCTGCTAATAAAAGGGTGCTTACAGGCCAATTAACTGCTTGATTGTTTGATTTTTCTACGGATTTATTTATAATTTTGTGCAAAAACTTAAGTATAGTAAGGACCTTACAAAAAAGGAACTTCTTAATCTTAGAATTAAGCCTACAATTTTAATACCTACCTGTTTGATATCAAAGAGAGATGTATGGTTATATACCTAAGCATATTTCTATGAGAGCTTATAAAGAAAGTTATCTGCTCATCTCCCCTTAACTTTCAATGGAAGTTAGATAACTTTTAAAAGAACTTTGGTTGCTTTGGAAAAATCCTATTAGCAATATATCTGAATCTTTCCTAAAGTCTCCAAATAGCATCATCACCCATTATTTACTATCTGTAAGTATAAAAGTGGAATGAAGTTTCCTTTCTGAGAGGAGTCACCAAACCATCTGTGTGAGATGTTTAAAGACACAGGAAGTATTAGAGCCAGTTTTATCCTCCACAAAATGGAGACGCAGTAAAGCAGTTTTCTTCTGTATGTTCAAAAGAAACATAGTGTGGTTTCTTTTGTTTTAGTCAAACAACAACATTTTTACGGAAGGATAATATTAAATAATTTCCGTACCTCTTGATTTGTGTTGGCAAGCTCCTTGTACGCCAAAACTATTACTTTAAATCTAAGATCTACGTTCTTTACTTTGCATATGCCGTACATGCAGCACATCATGATCTGTTAAAGAAAAAAGACAATTACAAACACAGAAAAGGAATTCAGCTTCTTCATTTCAAGTTAAGAAGTCAATTGATGAGCCTTCTATTACTGATCATGCTCTGTAAACTACACAGAGCTCAACTTCCTAAGACCTTCCAGAATGTCATTCAACTACTGAATCGTTGAGATTAGGGACATGGTTTAGCAGTAGACTTGGTAGAGCAGGGTTATGGTTGGACTTGATGATCTTAAAGGTCTTTTCCAGCCTAGATGATTCTATGATTTTACTGTTCCCTTCATTTCTGTGTGACAATCAACTAATTGGAGCTGATAGTATCTTCTCAAACTAATTTCACATGCTACAATTTTAGGGTAGAATAACAAAACATTTATCAGCCACACAAGTTGTCTTCCCAAAGAAAATCAGTATCTTCTCATGCAAATTATTAGAAAAATTGGTGTGTCTTCATTATTTTGAGAATAGCTGTAAATGGTATTTGAAGATCCCATAGTAACTGTCAGTACTTAAAAAAATCTGACATAATAGACTTCACTTTAAATTAATTTCTCCTTTGAGTGACCAACAGAAAAATTAAAACTCAGATTACAATTTCTAATGGCTAACAAATGCAAAAGGAACATTTTCTTCAGCAGTCTTTAAAAAAAATTGAGAACACTTTTTTGCTGATGTTACCTGGTCCAAGTGCCTGTCTCTCATAAGTTCATACTCATTTTGCAGTGTGTGCTGAAAGAGGGTCCAGATCAAGGGTTCCAGGTCAGGATGTTCAGAAAGGAGCCGAAAGAACAGGGTACGGAGTCGAAGATAGGCCAGCAGATACACTTCAGAAACAGAGAAGAAAAATCAACTGAAATTGTAATAATAGTGGTACATGAAGTAAGAGGATGGACAGCAAGTGATTCACCATCTCCCACTACAAAAACTACAAGCCATCAAAGAAGGTAGTAGAAGTCAGGTTCAAAATAAGTGGAAAAGATTTTTCATACCACAGGCAGTGGACACATAGAAGTCCACACCAAACAATGCTCCTCAGGTATGTTTATGTTGATTCAAAAAGAGTCTGAACAAGCATTAGGAACATGAATCTACTGAGAGTTACTAAGCAGACGCAAGGCTTAGGAAAACCCCAGAGCTGGAGAAAGTTAAAGCTTCAGAAAGCATTCAGGGGAAGCACCATATGTGCTTGCTCAGTTCTTAAGCTTCCCATGACATCTATTTATGGTCACTGCTGGAAAAAGGATGCTATGATAGAAGAACCTTCCATCTGGGCCCATATGGCCATTCTTACACTTAGTAGGTAAGTTTTCAGTTTGCGGTTGCAGTGTGTAGAGTGCATGCATTAACCTGCTAGTACCATTTACTGTTTGTTCCAGGGGCAGCTGAGGCTTTGCACAGTGTTTACTACAGATTCTATTATAATCCTTTAAGAAAAGTTGATCTCCAAAACCCCAAAAGGATAAATAACAAGAGATAACTTTGCAACTTCAGCACATAGAGAAGCAACAAACCTTTTTTGTAGAACAAAGAGAGGGAGGTAGATTTTGGTGGTTTCTGTGTTTGGGGGGTCACAGCTGGCTGAGCGTCTGGAGTGGAAGTAGCACCTAGAGAAGGTCCAGATGCTTTCTTCTTAGGAGATCTCACAGGAGAAAGATAGCTGGAGATTCAACGTATATTAAACACTTAACATCACTGGATAAAGGAACAATTTTATATGAATAATACTTGCAGGAACTCTTCCCTATTCCTCCATTAGAAGAAAATAATTGCTACTGTAACCTGTTATTCCCATATCAGGAATTAAAAATTCAAGTTATTCATTAAATACTTGATAAAGGGACTTATTTATTCCTAGGCAAGTAAGTCAACGGTTCACAATTACAAGTTTGACAGGGCTTGGGAAAAAGTATTTCAGAATTTGATTTAGCTACATTTACATGTATAATAAGCAGCAGCACATACAAAAGTTCAATATAACCAAAGTACCAGGCCTAGCAAGTAGGAAAATGGAATACAAGTGGATTTAAATATTAAGGGCAATATTAACTTCACATTTTACTGGACCTCAAGCAAGCATGTCACTTACAGGTCTGCTGCAGTATGGTTATGTTGGAGAGGCACATTCAGAGCAGAAGTGGGCTCAGGTTGATCAGCTTGGCCTTCTCGTTCTTTTGATTGCTTGATAAGATCGAACAGAGGTGACCCCTAGAAAAATGACAGTAACAGTACATTTTACTGAGAACAGACATCCACACTGGATGGATTTTGTTCCTTCTTCACTAAAAAACAATCGCCAAAATATCATCCTAAGATTAATGTTTTAAAATACTTCAGAACACACATATTTTGCCAGATAAAATTTGTCAGTTACGTAGTTAAAATTTAACTATTAAATACACCAAACACGTTTCCTGTTTCAATAGCAGTACATTACATAGAGGCTAACTGCAGTTGAGACATTCTTGTATTCTAGGGTCTCTTACTACTTCCTATTAAATAGCCATTCCTGAAAAGAAGCACAAACAATACAAGAAAACATTAAAGGTCCCACTTCCAAAAAAAAAAAAAAAAATCCCCATCCATTGGTAGCTGAAAGTTACTGCAGTACCTCATGTCAACCTATTTCTGCTACAACATCCACCCAGTATTTTACATATGATTATATACAAACCAGGGTCATAACTCATCTAACTGCACCGGGGCCTACTTCAATCTCTGCAGCATCATGTTCCAGAGCTACCTCCGGCAAGAGTCACCATAGTCACTCTAGATTCATTAAATTTCTGCCCTCATGCCAAAAAAAAAAAAAAACCAACCAAAAACATTTTGATTTTACATCAGTTATCAGTACTTTAAGCAAGGCAGCTGGAATAAGTTTGAACCTACAGTGGCAGCCTTGCTCAAACAAACTTCAGGCTTTAGGTGCTTGTGTGTCAGGTACAGAGTAGAATTATGCTGAGACAGCAAGACTGCATGGGAAAGTATTTTGGCACCGTGCTTATAGTTAATTTTAAAAACACAAGGTTTCTGCTTTTGCATTTTCTTTAAACAGGAGACTCCTCCTTCAGTACAATGTTGCCTTCCAACAGTGCAGCATCAGAACTCCAGAAGCAACAGAAGAACATTTGATTAGTAACTATCTATCTGCCTTCTTGGGAGGAAAGTAGTGTTCATAAGATGGGGAATGAAGTGGGCAAAAGCAGACATTCAGCTTTTTCCCCTAAATGATCCCACAAAAGGCAGCAAACTCAATCCGCTCAACACTTCATACGTAATTCATTGTCCAATGTCCATTTGATCCTACAAATGCATGTTACTAATATTAAACTATGATGGCAGAGATTAAAAATCTGCAGCTACAATAACAAACAGGAGCACAGCAAGCATGTAAAGCAAGCTGCATCACCTGGCTAAGAAAAGGCCTAGTAAAACTAGACTCGATTTACTAGAATTAAAAATAGCTCTGAGTCTTTCCTCATTTAGCCTTATTTCTAAAAAAGAATGGTTTTCTTCTGAAGTGCATAAACTAAAAGTTCAGAGCAACAAGACAAGAGTGACTTGAGATTTATAATTTTTCATATTGTGTAATTTTTGAATTATTATTTTGGTAATATTGGAGCTGCTCCATCCATAACAGAAAAACATCAGTCACTGACTCATAACCACAGAGTTATTTCTCCATCATTTCTCAACCAGATCAGCTGTTGGGCTGATTTGCATCATCTTTCGCTGTACTTAAGAGTGTGCACACTTCTCACTTGTTTCTTCTGGCGCTGCCCTTGCTGGAAATGCAGACGCAGGATCTTCTACATTTCTCACTCTTCCGGCCACTTGGCATCTTCCTTTTTATTTTTCCCATCTGCGTTTCACTATGCTTTCAAAATTGCTTCTTTCCCAGGGCAATTACTAATTAATTGCTGAAGCATTTCTTGAGTCCCTGACTACGAGTGAATCCCGCTTCATTTATTTCACATTTTGGCTATTAATGACTGGGAAAGTACTGTTTTTAATGAAGCATCAGTAGGAGGAAAAGAGATTGATAAAGGGGAATGAGGGGTCAAGAAACAGAAGCAAAAGTTACTATTTTTGAAGTTAGCACTTGAGACCAGCAGCACCAGGTCCTCTCTCAACCCTGCTCCAATTTTCACTACACAGAGTGTGATTTCATTAGCTAAGGTGAGGGGACAGAAGAGCTTGCTACCTATAGAATCACAGAGTCATAGAGTTGTTTAGGCTGGAAACAACCTTTAAAATTGAGTCCAACTGTTAACCTAGCACTGCCAAGTCTATCGCTAAACCATGTCAGCAAGTGTTTTTGCATCATTTCCACTACTCCTCTTCTACCTGCCAGCCTTGACAATCAGTCAGCCTCCACATAAGTCAATCTGATGCGCTAAATCAGCAGAAAGTTGACAGAAAAAGCAAAACCAGACTTAAGCCAGCTCTGCAGAGCACCATAAGCAGAGCCAGAACAAGCATTAAGACAGGGCAGCAACACCACGAAGGTTGGGAACAAACCAGGAAAGAGCAGAAAACATGGAGTATGAGATGTCCCACATTTACTGACAACAACCTGTTCCATCAGCTGACTGGCATGCAAAACTTTACCCCACGGGAATTTATGAAGCCTACTGCTGCTTCCCGTCAGTTAAATGAACTACAGTTAGCAAGAGGATACTCTTTGCATAGAAACACCTACTCATAGCAACCGAGTAGCAAGATGCAGCGAGTCCAATACATCTTTTTTGTCTCTCACAAATACTTATTGACACCGTGGTTAAAAATGTGGTGAGATATTTAAGATATGGAGTGTTGTCACCCAGCTGGTTCCCAGCAGTGCAGACCAACTAGCATCAGCAATGGTGCTATGTGAGGAAGCACTGAATCTATGCATGCCCTTGGGCAAACCATGTCACCTACCGTGACTGCAGAAACCTCATTAGTGCTGCAGTTGCACAAGGCAGGAAAAGGTTACTTCTTTTTGAGACCTGGTGAAATTTAAGGTGGGCATTCTCCTGATGACAAATTCCACCTTACAGCTGAGAAGGCTTTAGATGAAGCCCTCTGTGCTCTTTCCGCAGAGATGCCTACCACTCATGTTGGTAGCTCTCCAATCGCACAGCCATGAGCTGGAGAAGGAGGTGCTACTCTGGCAAGGCTGGTACCTCACAAAAATGAGTATGCCAGAATGTAGAAATATGCGGAGCTGAGTTTTCTCAAATGCATCTACCCCCCCACCCTGCAAAACTGATGGGTTTGAGTACAACCTTGCCTCCTTTCTTTATATTTAAAGATGAAAAATATTTCTATTTAGTGAATCTGAAGCTCAATCTGCAGCTTGAAGAGTTTTCGAGCTTACCAGGGCAAATTCTGTTGGGCCTCAGTCCCACTGTTTGGTATTCAACAATTTACCTCCCGCTTGAATGATCAAAATATAACATCATCAACCAGACAATTACCAGCCCTCTAAGTAATAGTCACAAAAGAACTTTAACCCCCAGTTCAGCTTTATCGAACAGGAACGATTATCAGTAACTTGTTTCTAAAGTGACATTATCCATGCTATCTTTCACAAATTTTATATTTTAAAGCTTTTAAGCAGCACTTTAGGTCAACAGGTCACCTCCAATTAATTCCTTTCACAGAAAAGGAATTTTGCAGTTAAGTGATTAATGTTAGTAGATGCAGTCACAGAATAAATTTTACTAATGAAGTAAAATGCTGCTTTTCATTTGAGACTTCCCTGCGATGGCTAGAGAAGCTCCATTTTATTAGTGCGAAAAAGGAGAAAGCAATTAAGGCCTAAAGTTTCTCAGGGTGAAATGGCCACTGGCATCAGACTGAAGAGTTAAGACTGAAATTTGACGCAGTCCCCTCCTCACACTACTCAGGTCTAACTATAACTCTGCAATACTAAACTCCATTAATTAAGTGGGATTTTGTTAAGTGAGCCTCTGCAGGATGCTTCCATGCTTCAACACCTGTATCCCAAACATCTCCATTTTTTCCCCCAATCTGAAATCTCCTTTTATGGTCAAACCAGGCAGAATTTCTTGTTGGCTAATCTCTATTTGGCTATAGTGAAACTACAGGAGACACAGGCGCTTCCCAGATTCCTGATATTTACCTCAGCTCTGTCCCAACAACATGTTTAACTGGACTTTGGCTTCCACGAAAAGATTAAACAAAAGACCTAAATCCTTAAATATGGAGAACAGCTACCCTGGGGTTTGGGTGTAGTCCACTGACTACAGAGAAGTCCCTGAGCAGCTTTACTCTCAGTAGTGCTAATAAGCAGTTTGTAGTATGTTAAAAAACTGCTCAACTTTGTTTTGTATTGCTTTATTTTTATTCTGTATAATTATTTCTTAATCAATTTTTCAGGTTTTTGTTATTTGTCCAGAACAAATTTTAATGCAGCATTTATCCCTGAACTATGTGTATATCTCAATGCCGAGCTCCTCTGGTTTGTTTTCTGGGGTTTGTGTTTGGTTTGGTTTTTTCAAAATATCTAAAATTATTTTATCAGTCAATACAATACATTAAAAAAATAAGAATTTTCTTCTTAATATTCTAAAAGGTGGCTGTGATTTTGCAGTGGCAAACCAGAGCTGATTTAGAATTGACAGCTTTGGAATGGAAGTGCAAGGACTGGATTGGTGTGAGCTATTTCCACTCCCCTTTCCCATGACAGAATTGCATGCCCAGATAGTTGACATTTGCTTGCAATTGTATTTTCAGAAGCTTCACATGAAAATTACTCTTCAGATTTCTGAAATAATTTAGGCCTGTCAAAACAAAATATACTTCACAGTCTAAATTTAAATAGTATTTACCATGAAAGAAACCAGTAAGATTAAGCACCATGTTTTCATTTCAAATGTATGAGTTGTGTTATATAAATTATGCTCCTATTAGGGCTTGTTCTTATAAATAAAAACATTAACAACTGCTATGATAAGGGTTTAATTCATATAAGAATACTGTCAAATCTGCTTTCAACTCCTTAAAGAAAATGTATAACACAAGTCCCACTCCTACCTTACTGATCTCCAGCATTTAATATCAAGTAATACTGTCATCAAGCTTTGTGAGAATGTAATTTTATCTAAATGTGTGTGTGTGTGGGGGGGGATCAGAAACAGGGACTGTTAATTAGTTCTGGTCATTTGAGAGCGATCTGTTGATGGGTTTTTCCTCCTCACACAAGAGGCTTAGAGAAAGTGATAAACTACAGAGGAAGTGACAAGCACATACTGATACACACATAAATCATGAAAACTCTGATCATTTGAAGTCCTTGACACCGAGCATGTGAGCAGCTGACCTGAAAGTGGGTGTCCTAGCCTCAAGCTTGTTTAGGAGTTTTCAAGTTTAGTTCTCCTATGTTGCAGTTTCTTTTAAAATAAAATAGCTATTGTACCAAAAAAAGAGTAACTGCTCTCTGCTCTGGCATGTAGGACCCACTGGGGAAATGTGGAACTGATTTAGGCAGTCTCTAGTGCACACGCATACATATGAATATGAAATCAAGTGTCTCTAATGGGAGAAACAGGATTTCCTATTACAAGTTATTTGAGAGCCTAGTAAAAATGGAGTTCAAATCTCTTCAGTCAGAGAAAGGAAGCCAGGTCACCACAGCATAGATATGCATCTTAAACCTGTGTTGCTCTAAACGCTGCAAACTTCTCTTTGCAGTTTTGCAACAATAATCTACTCTTTCTCAAAAGCCTCTGCAGAGAGCTGGCAAATCTTGGTAGAATTCAGAAATTATTTCAGAATGATCAGTACCACAATTTTCAACCCCTCTACTCCCAGAATTACTCTTCATCAGATGGTTTGATATTAACCAACTGTCTGTTTCACAGGATCTCTCAGCAAAGGTCCATAGGGCCACCTCACTGCAGGATACAACAGCACCATCAAAATATGCTTCCTAGCAATGGTGAAGGATGCATGCAAAACCAGCCAAACTTCCAAGAGGCACACCACACGTGTGCCTTCCCTACAAGTTACAGGAAGATGTGAAGACAGATTAAAAAAAAAAACAACCTCAAGAAGTATATCACAGCAAAGCAAACAGTTGACAGGCACAATGAGATATTTGGGGTGATAACTGCTTTTTAAAACAGCAGCAAAAAAGTCAAGCTGAATTAAGAAGTGAAACAAATTTAAAGATGACCCAGAGATTCCAGCAACTTCAATTTTCTTCTCTAGGTTTTAAAGTTTAACCATAAAGATGATAGACTCTCTGTGTTAAGATAGCTTGGTATGTTCAAAAACTTCACACAGGCTGATGATAACACTCTGTAAAAAAGGGAACTACTGACACAGTTACTGCTTTGTAGCTCTGCAAACCAATCACCAGTTGAATATTGAAGAGAAAAATAAACCAAGGTCATCAGGACTGCTCCCCTATTTGCCAAGCCTGTGGGAGTAACTTTTTCAAAATTGCTGTGAAAGGAGTTTTCAAAGAGTTTATAAGCAGAGGTACATTTTTATTCAACTATGTTGTTTAACCTACTCAGGATGAACCTTGGAAGATTGCTACTACGCAGCTTGCAGTAGGCTCTTGCACTGCTTCCTTCAGCAGTTTTTCGGCTCAGGAATCACACAACTTCAAGTGCTTTTTATAAAGAAAAATACTCACTGAGTAACTAAGGAGTTAATATTCAGCACATTAAAGCCTTAACTACACAAATACTCTAAGTCAGTACAAGCCAGCACTCCACCAAAAGACACAGTCCCAAACATCTCCATATACCTGTGCCTTCCCTTCCTTCTCCTCACCACCCCCAATCTGTCTTGTGTCAGCAGAGTTGGAGATTTGATCCAGGGAGCTGAGGTTTTGTTGTTGTTGCTTTTATTCAGTTGGAGGGGTTTTGTTGCTTTCTGTAAACATACTTGGCAGGGGAGGCCTTAGTTTTACAGTCAGCAGCTTCCCATCCCATTCACCTTATGGCAATGCAAGTGTTTGCATTTTGTCAAATAACAAAACAGAAATGAGCAGCTGGAGCATGACATGAGACACCATCTTTCAGTGGCAGTACTGAGGCAGAGAAAAGGAATTCATGCTTCACAAATTCCCAAGTTTCTCCTCTAAAGTGGTCAACACATCTTTGAACAGGATGATCCTGTAGAAGATCTCCAGCTCTTCAGATTAGAGGCTCTGACAGGCTCCTTCAGGTAAGGCTCCTTCCTTTAGGAAGCGCTGCCATAGTGCAGATGGGAATGCAGTTACTGGCTAAATGACAAATATTGCAAATACAAATAAATGGACAATTTTCAGAGTGGAGAGAGGTTATCAGTGAGGTCTCATGCTCTCTGCTGGCTCTGCTGCTGTTTAACATTCACAAATGACAGGGAAATGCAGCAGGGGCGGGGAAGAGAAGACTGCAAGTGCAAAAGTGAAAACAAACTCACCTCAGAAAGATCTCATGATTTTCAATGACTGGATGATAAAATGGGTATAATAGTCAATGATGCAAAACTAATGAACAGGGGAAAGTTACCTTAACTTTACATTTTTAAAAAGGGCTCTAAAATTACTGTTATTTTTTTTAAAAAAAGGTATTTAGTGTGAATAATTCTGAAAACACCAACTGCACTCTCAAAAATCAAAGCTTAAAGAATTATTAGCAAGATAATGAAAGGGAGTTACCATGATGCCACTAGAGTAGCCCATGGATTATCAAAGTCACCACACTAAATTATCAGGCACTAGGCCTGAAAGCCAAAACCAACTAGTTTATTGTACAGTCCAAGTGTTCAGCTGTAGAAGTAACAGCTTGAGCTTGGAAAATACACTTTCCTTCAAAAGACAACTGCACACAAAACATTACAAAATACAATAATCCTTACTATGTACTTTTGCTGAACATTATCCAAGAAAATGGCCGACAAGGCTCATCCTTCACGTGGTTTTTTCCCCAGAGCAATTGCTATGAGCCTCTTCCAGATGGATCTCTGGTCTGCACTGGGAGTGGTGCTACAGAAACAATCTGTATCTGAAGTAATTAGCATGATTTTACCTGACTCCCCAGTGTAACCAGTCATCCACATGACTAATTCTTGGGCAGATCTTACTTCCCAAGATCTTTAGGTGAAAGCCAAAAGTCTGACAGTCAAACTGAACTGATACGTTTTCCCCTCTCTGTACAGAAGAAACTGTGTAAAATACATAAACTAAAACCCATCCGATGTGAACCATTTGACTGCCGGAAATTCTAATCTATCAGTCAGCAACAAAACATCCTGCCAAAAATTTTGAGGTTGAGAATTACAGCAACAACTTTCAACTGTGAAAACACTATAGGGTGTAAAGACTTTTTCTGTACAGGAAGTAGAGAAGAGATGTTTTAAAGGAACGTTACATTAACTGGCATGACACAGTATTAAAGTATATTTCCATATATGAAAAATTATTACACTCACAAGCAAAACAGCACTCAAGCACTTAATTTCTTTAGAACTTTTCAGTCACAAAAAGCCTATTTCAGTAAAGATAATTTATGCAATTACTATAAAAACAACCAGACTGTCACAGTACCACATCACACTTTCTAGCAGTTTCATTTCTAATTGACATACGCGGTCCCAGTTCCCAGAACAACAATTAAAAGCAGTTTCAGGAATTATATTTCCAAGTACAAGTGGAGACACGACAATGAAGTGCCTCTGAGATTTTCAGTTAAAGCCGGTAATTCAGTTTCAAGTCTCATGTCTTTCCAGTTTCTCATTAGCTGGACAAATTTAGGTGTAACATACCACCACCAATTCTCTAAATCCAGCTAAAAGTGGTAAGTGTGCTGGGAAGCTTTGTAAACAGCAGTTTTTGAAAGAGCAGGACAGTATCTTTTACCAACATAACCAAGGAGTTAACAAGTTAAGAACTGAGCAAAAAAAGGATACAGCAGATAATGTGCAGAGGATGTGGACAAACTGCATGAACAGAAAGACCAATTCTCTAGAAAAAGTACTATTAGCTAGGGGAATGTCCTGAAACCACTAAAAGCAGACTGCTCTATGATATTTAAAAGCAAAAAGGCCTGTAAATATCTTGCAATGTGCATCATACGATCTAAAAGAGAAAAATAGAACAAAGAAATTGGAGTTCCAAAAACAATATGCTATGCTTCATAACAAAATACGGCAACATGAGCATGAAAAGTGTTTTATGCGATGGATTTCTTGACCAGTCGGATTTATCAACTACTCTTAGAAAATATTTCAATCTCAAGAGAATTATACGTGACAGAGAAGAAAGAAAAAACTGAAGTGGTAACAAACATCAATATGATAACATTTTAAGCATAAACCCATCCCTTAAGAAGAGTTTTGATTTTAACTTGAGCCAATACTTCTGTGACTACCATTACAGAGTATCTCAAGCTCAGTTACCTAGCACTTGCTCAAGGCAGACAAAACCTGGCAGGCATTGTGGTGTGCTTAGCTTTCAAAGCAGAAGCATATTCAGAGCTTCTGAGCACTCAGCTGACACATGTTAACAAGACGTCTCCAACGTTTCTGCCTTACTAGCAGCTATTTCACCATCAGACAGTATAACAGAGGTAAGGAGTAGTGCACTGGAAATCAGATTTTTAATAACTTGGCTGAACAGATCTGAAACAAGAACTGGGAAGACACTGGCATCTAAATATTTTATGTTACACCCATTTCATATTTACTTTCTACTAATTCTACAAATCTAGTATTTTAACATTTACTGAATGTTTTCTGTGCTGTTTGCTCCTAAAGTTTTGCATCTCATTCTGAGGCAGATATTACAGTGCTTTCTACAAAGAAAAGTTCTGATCTCCTTACCGTCCCAACTTTTTTCTGCTTATCACCTCCCTTCCCCCTGCCTCCGTGAGGGCAATTTCACTCATCTACAGCATTAGTTGGCTTCCTTAACTACAAACTGTACTTTTCTATAACCATACCAGAAACAATTCTAAAATAAGTATGTCAGCATTAGCTTTTCATAGATCTGAGATGGAAAAAATGTAACTAACGTTGTCAAACATATGAGCATCCCTTGGTAAATGGTGGGAGTCAGAAGTATCTTACATCAACGCCTGTGGAGTATCCATGGAGTTACTCTAGGATCCTTAAAAAAGACGAAAGAAACCTTTAAAATGCAACATATCTGCTTTATCTTTTTTTTTTCTAACACCAAAAGATGAAGCTGAGCTAGCATGGAAGGGCAAAAACAGTAAAAAGGGGTAAAAAAAATCTAAAAAATTTATAGAAGATCTAAGTGACCGTGTCTATGTGGTAAACTATAACTACAGCTGCGGTCACTTGGACCTCAGCAACATCTGCAAGAAGCTTGAGCTTACATTTCCCCAAACTAGTCCTGTATTATTTTGCAGGAAACAATAAGACATGATATGAAAAGGTCAACATGAGCCAGCAGCGTGTGACTGCAGCCCAGAAAGCCAGCTGTATCCTGGGCTGCATCAAAAGCAGCGTGGCCAGCAGGTTGAGGGAAGCAATTCTGCCTCTCTACTGTGTTCTCGTGACACCCCACCTGGAGTACTGCGTCCAGCTCTGGAGCGCCCAACACAAGGAGGACATGGAGCTGTTGGAGAGGGTTCAGAGGAGGTCTACAAAGATGATGAGAGGGCTAGAACACCTCTCCTATGAAGACAGGCTGAGAGAATTGGGCTTGTTCAGCCTGGAGAAGATAAGGCTCCGGGGAGACATTATTTTGCAGCCTTCCAGTATCTGAAGGAGGCCTACAAGAAGGCTGGAGAGGGACTTTTTACAAAGGTCTGTAGTGACAGGGTAAGTGGTAATAGGTTCAAACTGGAAGAGGGTAGATTTAGACTGGAAATTAGAAAGAAATTCTTCTCTCGGAGGGTGGTGAGGCATTGGAACAGGTTGCCCGAGGGGGTTGTGGATGCTCCATCTCTGGAGGTGTTCAAGACCAGGCTGGATGGGGCCTTGAGCAACTTGGTCTAGTTGGGGGTGTCCCTGCCATGGCAGGGGGGGTTGGAACTAGGTGATCTTTGAGGTCCCTTCCAACCCAAATGATTCTATGATTCTTTTGTCATGGCCATGCACAAAAATCTTCTTTGAAGACTTGTAAGTAGAGGCTAACACAGGTTCTGGAAAAATGTGCTGGAAAGCAGAACATTTTGCCCTTAGATATTTAGAGCAAAACAATGCAGGGAATTACTAATTTCTAGTGTTTTAAACCACTCTGTTTCCAGTTTACACTATGAGGTCAGGCCTTAATGCTTTTCTATGTAAATACAACAGTCTAATATACAGTGCCTGATTACTGCATGTTATAGAGGACAATTGCTGGTCACTACCTTCATATAAAATAAACTACTTTAATTCACCTCACCAGTTTGAGGGACAGTAGAAAGAATGGTTGGAAATAATGGCATGCTGTCATTCTGAATTATTTGACTAACAAATAGCAGATATGTAGGGAGTTGCAGTACAGTCGAGTGGCAGTACCATAAAATTTGTTGCCAATTTAACCTTCTCTTCTTTAGCTTCCTTCAGGCTTGTTGAAAATCAGACCAAGCTTTTTATTTTTGCCTTAGCTGTCTGAATCACATAAACCACAAAAGTAGAGTGTAAAGATAAGTGACTTTGGAGAACTCATATTTGTGGACAAAAGTGCCCGAGTGCTGAAGTACAAAAGCAAGTTAGATCTTGCTGATGCTCAGGGAAATGACAAAAATTAGTGTTTAAAACTCAGCACACTTCTATTTGGATGACTTCACAGGGACCTAGGTGAAAAGGTTAATCTTCTTCAAGTTTTAAAAACAACAGTTATAAAAAGACAAAGATCATGGTGGTTTTTTATCTCTGAAATACAAAATACCAGATCCCCCACTTGACATTTGAGTAGCACCAATGCAAAAACTTCCCTCCCCATGGGAAGGCCTTGTGCTACACATATATGCAGTGAAGGACCCATACTCAGCATCCAGTCTTCCCATCTGCAGCCCCTTTGCCCACCCCTTCTCGGAACCTGAAGCCAGAACTGGGTTTGATGGCTCCTTGCAAGACCCATGAGAGCAACCAGCTGCCTCAGAAGAAGGGCCTTAAAAAAGCCATGCTGGTCAAGAAGCATGACTCAAAAGCAAGGTTGCCCAGCTGAGACATGAACACATGGGTCTTGGGTCTTCATAAAGATCATGAGAAAGTCAACTCTCCATCAAAAATGGCAAAATTTCATATCCTAAAAGAATGTCAAAATTTTGAGAACACTTTTGATGCTTTGGGGGATTTTTTTGGTGCTCAGATACTCCTGAGTGTAGGGAGTAGATGTGTTTATGAAAATCAGGAAATTTGCATGGCCTCTGCTGTCTCCTTCCTCTGTGCACACTTGCTCCTTGACCACTTACCTTTCGGTTGTATTTCTATTGGCATATAATTAAAAACTGCAACACATACAGAAAAGAATGTATGTGACTCTCCCTGAAGTAATAAATCAGTGACATTAGGCAATACCTGAAGAGCACCTATCAACAAAGCAGTAAAACTGACTTAGCTGACAAGGTACATTACATAACTAAATTATCAAAACCTATGTTTCCTTTGATCCCCCTTAAATTACAAATATCCTTCTGTTTCCGCAAGAAAAAAATGTGAAATCCTTCAGTAACAAAGTGCTTTTCTATTCAAGCTCTCTCAATTTTTGTTGTGAGAAACTCTTGGTCATTGGCAAACAGAGCAAAAACAAAGTTCGAATGTTTCTGATGAAATCACTACGTTGTACATGCTATTTTTTTTTTTTTTTAAGAAGTCTTTTGGTCCTAGTTTTACTTCCTGAAATTTAAGAAAAACTAAATTAGTTTCTAAAGCTTGCTTTTTTTTTTTTAAATTCAGTCGGTCTTTTTGGAAGAAATTTCACTGAAACATTCTCACAGGAACTTTACATTTTGCCAATATGTTTCCCAACAAAAGCATTTCAAACTCTTTCTGCTAGTACTACAATCAGGTTGTGATATATCTTTTAGCAAGTTCAAAATACAAGCTCACTAATCAGTGTTTTAAAAGCCATCACACATTTTAAGTCTTGACTCTGTGATGAATTACCATTGTGCATGACTTAATTGAAATATTTGAACTCTGTTTTACTGAAGCTGCACACAACCATGTCGGACTTGGTACTGTTTACTTTCTATGGCTTAAGCAAACGCGGGAAGGTTGGAATGACTTGGAAGCTTTCCCCTCCTTCCAAGGAATTTTAACTGCTAGGCTTGATAGAAGCCCTCCAAAAAGTTTCCCTTTAGTTCTCAGACACCAGAGTGTGTAAAGGCCGCACATTATGCAGAGAATGATGCAATTTGAAGTCTGTTGAATTTTACAGCTTTTGGTATTATTTGAACTAGGAAAACAAACCTGAACTGTAGCTTAGCCTTTTCTCCTAAACCCACCTTTCACATACTTTCTTCTTTGATCATTTCCTGCCATCAGCACATGGTGCAATACTGAAGCTCAGCATGCTCGAACCATATAGACGTGGAGTAAAACCTGCCTCTCGCAGGCATGGAGACTATGGCCCTGAGCACAGCCATGGTATATGCAACTAAAAGTGCATTTTGATTGACAGGTCTGTGCAGAAGAATAATGCAGATGCACAACATGGTCAGATGGATTAAATAACAGTTTTCAATCCCAGTTATACAGATCTCCAAACACCTTTCTCCCTCCCACCAGAAAGTAATTTTTAAGAAAGGCCAGGGGACAGAAACAAAGGTTTCACTTAAACAACAAAACAAAACAAAACCCCCCACAATTTTATCAACTTTACTATATAGGTGAGCTCTGAAAGGATTATCTTACAAGAAGTAAAATTCCTATGAAATGAAAAATTCATAGCTACCATAGAATTCTGTTGTATTTTAATACGGAAAACCTGCCTGCCTCAGAAAATTTAGAGAATAAACAGAGGATTTTAAAAAACAAGCTGACCTTGAAATTTCAACATATTGCTTCTGGTAAGGAAATACACCATTTTCACACTGACTTAGATATACACATCTAAGTTGATGTGAGCATCTCTACATTCCAGGGTTTGACTCATTCAAGAGCAAGATAGACAAAGAATGCATGGAAATAGCTGTCAAATTTAAAAGGAGTTACTTTGTTTTGGATGCAGTTTTACTCTGCTGTCTTCACTTTCACTGTAGAGAAAATGAACATTTCTGCTTTTGGTTGGTGTGGTATCTGTTACGGGCAGCTTCACTGACTTCACTACGAATACACTGATATTAAACTGAGATAGAAACTTGTTGAGGTTTAGGTTCAATCCACCAGACCTAGTTAGAAAAGACTTAGCTGAAAAGTAAAATCACTGAACAGAATTGGTTTGGTTCTAACTCAAACCAGGACAAAACCAAAGCAAATAAGTATTATAGTTCAACATGTACCCACAAGTACAGCAAAACAACAGCCAGAAGCCTTACAGATAAACGTCCCTGTTTAAGAAAAGCTCATAGAAGGCACCTCAACTCAGATGCAACAATCCAGAAATAGGAATTCTGCTAGGTAGGCTTTTTTTTTTTAAATTATCTAACAAGTTTCTCATTTGTCACTCAGTGGGCACTTTCTATACCTAATCTGAAGCATATAAACCTATGACCAAGCCATTGCAAAAACGAGGCAGGTTTTACCATTCACTTTCAATAAAATAAGAGGCTGCAAATTACGGCATTTCTGAACTTAGACCAACAAATTACAATCTCAGAGAACCTGAATTTATCTCTCTGCTACCTATTTTGTCTGTTTTGACTGCAGGTGAAATGAGGTACCTCTAGCATATTTGTCTGCAATCTTCTAACTCTCTAGATTGGTTGTCATGAATCTTCAGATTGTAACATTACAAGGAAAATGGAAACCAAAACCAATACTGAAGACAGTTGGCTCGAAGCATCCACCGCTCTGAAGTCGGTAAGAAAACTTACAGCATCGTCAATGGAATACAGATCAGACAATTGCCTTACAAAAACTGTCATCCTTTATCACACCTCCATTCATCTCAAATAGTATGACTATGCACGGTATGTTTGCATTACTGCTCATTTTTATCCTCCTTTGTGGAAAAATTAATCAGGCATACATGGCTTTTTTTATTATGTTATAAATATCACTATTTCAAACCATTTATATAAAATTATTTATAGGGTAGTAGACCAGAAACACAGATCTCTCTCGAGCTTAGCAGTGTTTTAAACTTCACACACCCAACACCAAGTTAACGTCTGGCCAAGAGTCAAAGCAATAAAGATTTGAAAGCCTCCAAGTTGAGGATTCTGCCCCAACACTTACAGAACAGTATGACAACTGCTTTAAATCAGTTTAAGTGCACTGGTGCTTTGCTAAGTTACACATCGGCACTTTCTGCTTCATCTCTTGCTTTAGTATTGGCACAGCTATGACTAAGGAAATTATGTATTTGTTAGGATTAGTTTTAATTCTCCTCATTCAGTCCATAGATACAAACAGCACAAGGGAAGAAGATGAGAGAGAGGCCTGAAGGGATGGCAAGAGGATTACTTCAAGCAACAGCCAGCATTTAAAGTGTTTAAGTCAATCATTAAAAAACCATATCAGAACTCGATGAATTCAAAAAGTACAGTGAGAGTTAAGGTAATATTTTCAAGCAGAAGTAGGACCTTTGTGGTCTTTCCTAAACAACAGGTACCTAATCTGCCTACTCTTACCCCCTGCCCCTAGATCAACCAATATTTTCTTTTTTCTTTCAAAGATGATGTAAATGATACCCAGTGAAACTCAGAGCTACTGAGTTTCAATACTACTGCTTCTACCTCAGATATGAAGAGCTTCCATAGCCAAAATTTAACTTTTTCTTTCTATACCACTGAACCACTAAACCACCACAGACAGCAGCTGAGAAAGTTTGACAAAACCCAGGAACTTGGGTTGTGCAGAACAGCACATGCTGTGAGCCACTACCGGGATCTCACCAGCACTGGAAGTATCTGGAGGAGCCAAACCCTATTGCATGGATGGCTTGCTGTGAACTGCAGGGAAAAGCTTCTGTTCTCAATGTAGTGCCATTTTCTGAGGCTTAACACCTTGTTTCAGAGGACTCACACTCACAGCAAAAAATAAGCAACCCCTCATAACGGGAACACTTGCTCAGATGGTGAGACGTGGGTTTCAGCCTCCCTGCTCCTGTCAGGGCCACACTGACGTCACCCAGACAAACGCCTTGGCCCTTCCAGGAAGGCTGTCACCACAGACTCAAATGAAAATGGTTCTCATAACAAATGTTCTTTTGACCAATCTTCAGAACTCTGTAGAACCTTAGCTGATGGAAAAATGGCTTTTCCTTTTCTAATGTGCACCATGTCTTTAGCATTTGAGAGCCTCACTCCATTTCTTACAAGATTTCAGCAGAAAATTTTAAAATATTATGTGAGAAGCATGTCCTTTGTCTCCTCCAAAGTTTTGACATTTCCTTTCTTACCTTCTATGTATTAGCTGATTGCCACACTGAAAATAAAACTGCTAAAATGTGGTCAGCAATGTCATCAAAAAGTTCCTGAAGTACTGAATTTGTTTCATAAAACTTCAGAATATGGGCTGGAAGGAAAGAGCAGTTGTGGGGGAGAAGTCAGCTGAAGTACTTGTAATTGCTGTTTACCAGTACTAACGATATGCTAAATAATCATTTAAGTGATCTTATGATGCAGAATTTAAAGAGGTTATTTGCTGACTTGCACATTTAGAAAGCAATAGTTCTTCACATTAATCAAGTCCAAGTTCTGCTTTTTGGCAGCAGTTCTCCCCTGACAAGCATTTTCATGTCAGTATTTATCTTTACTAATTAGCTTACCAGCTTGAACAATGCTTATGAAACTTTTTTTTTCCCCTAACTTCTTACATTCCAGTTGTGAAGGAAACCAAATGAATACCATTGGGTTTTCTTCTTAACTGTATGAATTCACATAAATCTTATTGAATGACTATGGTAAATTCTTTCAACAGCTTCATAATGTAATCCTTTATAAAAAAAGAGAATAGGAACGTGACAGCAGGCATTGTGCTGTCTCTGACAAGTAGAGGTTAAAATCCTCTCGTAAAAACTCAGAGGCCTCCATTCAGCCAGAACTGCAAGAGGCTGCAAGCACTTGATGCGATGGTTTTGTGTAATTTGGCATCAAAAGTGAAATACATCCTCAAGAACTACCAGTAATCCTGATGCAGAACCAGCCTACCTCAGTCCTGGCCAGAGAATACATGTTAAGCAAAAACTTAAACTAAAGATCTGAAAAACAGAAAGTAATTGCTTTAGAACTAAACAAATTACAAATGTCTTTCTACAAGTTCTGTTCCCCTAATCCATTTCATCCTGTATGTTTGGAATAGCTTCCAAAATAATTCACGGAGCTTCTTTCATTTTCCTTCCTACCATTTCTAGTATTTATTTACTATAGGAGATGATTTTATCTATTTTTTTTTCCTACAGCAGTCATGTTTTGCACTTACAAAGTATTTTCAATACGAATTTTTAGTCATGGAACATTTGGCAAATTTCTGCCAACTCAGATTAATCTTTGAATTTCTAATCCTGTGATTTAGAAAGTACAAGCTTGAGTAGAGCCAGAATTTGCCATTTAACGTATTTCCTGCATATAAGGTGGAGAGAAATTTCAAATACTGACGTTATTTCAATCACATTTGCACATAAGTTCAAAAAATACGAATGACAGTTCAGGAAATCAGGTATTCTGTTCTAATTAAGTCATCTCTCCTATCTGACATTTTAGAAATTACTTTCATCCATTGAGAATCACATTGTTTAAGATTGTTTACTAATACTGCTTCCATTTTCCTTCCCTCTGAACAATATCAATGACCATTTTTCAAGTTTTTCATCTTTATGAGCCTTTACTTAGCTTTTTAGCTCATCCCTTTTAAACCACTCAATCCATAGATTAAAGCTCAAAAAGAGTTCATCTTATCTAACCTCTACTAGCCTACTGTGAGATCAACCGGACTTACTTACACATCACAGTAATCTGACATATGATTATGACACTTCTAACACACGATGCCATGCTGCCTCTTCTCCAGGGAATACACTGCAGGATACAGAAGGAAATTTTTCTGAATTAACCTATAAAGTGCAACTCCAACCATCACCTCAGGATGTATTTGGATACTGTTATAACCTGCCAACTTTCCATGTCACTGACCCTAACAAACATTTGTACAACGTCTACCACGTACACTGTAGGGCTTCTGAGAAATACTGGACTACGCAGCAGCACAACCATTTTCTATCATCTTTCAAAAGTTTCCTGTCCTGCCATGTGGACTCATTAAACTACTCCAAAGATACAACGGAAAACATCATTTTGTTCTTCGCGCAAAGTAATTTCTCCCTTAAAGTGAGACTACATAAAGGGTCAGAGGCTTAAATGAGCAAGCCCTAACACAGATACATGCCCACTCTTCATAACTACAGAAAATTAAAAATTTCTATATTTGAAATATATGTATATGTGAAGAATTTAACAAATTGAGGCTGCAGGGAGGTGTAGGCAGCTGAGGAATTTCTTACATATACTAGAGGGAGGTGGAATCCACCATTTTAAATGATCAGGTAACAAATGGACGTGTTGATAATATCTTATCCAGTCACTGCTCGCTCTCTCTACATATCTTTATAATCGCGTTCCCAGAAAAATTTACTTTGCACATCAAAACATTTGAGAATGTAAGCAAAAAACTGCTGCTGGGACTTTCCATGAGTTACACAAAAAAATGCGACTCAAGAAGCTTCATGCAAGTATTTATCAGTCATCCGTTACAACACTGCTGTAACCACTCATGTGTATTTATAATGCAAAGAACCAAACTGCATATTCCATGATACTATTTACATAATTCCAGGTAAGCCTAATGTGTTCGTTAGCATTAATTGGACCTTTGAGATAAAAGCTTCTTTTACCATTAGAAACTGCACATTTATATTGGTGCTATCACAGAAATTACTTTCAAGCTTGCAGTGTTGTCCTTCAAAAAATTAATCCCATATTTTCAATCTCTGTCCCAACCATTGCGGTCAACAAACCAAATAATGCCAAGAACAAGCTCTAAAACGTAAGCAGAGGGTACATATAACACTTTCTCAAATTAAATATTCTAAAAATATCTTCAGAACCTGTATGACAAAACCCAGGACACGGTTCTGCACTTTTGTCCATTACTGTGCATAGGAGGCTTTTCCCAAAACCCTGCTCCAAAAAAGCTTTTACACAAAACCAAAATGAAACAAGGAAAAGAACATCAAATTATTGGTATTTTTAAAGATTCTCCCATTTTCTCAATTTCTTAAGAAGCTCCCCCTTAAGTTAGAGTTTTTAAAAAGCCTCAAGTAGACTTGTAAGTATTCTAAAAGATTATATTATGCTAAGGGATACTGCAACAACTGAACACAGTCCCACTTTAGATCTGAATTTCCACATCAAAGGAGAGGGTTCCAGCCAGGAAAGCAACATAATATACTTATTTTCCTCTTCGTTGCTTAAAAACTATTAATGAATACATGTTGGTTTTCCTTTCTGCCTAAATCAGCTTTTACATAGTATTCCTTAAGTAAAAACATTCTCTTGAGTCCACTTCTCTTTATAATACTAGGTATAGAAAGGACACTATAGGAAATGGCAAGGAAAGGACTTCATATAACCAATTGAAGTGGTTCAAAGAAACTGCTTACTCGCCCATGGACATACAACAAATACTGTGAAGAAGTGTTTCAGAACTAAAATTTTACAAGTGTCATTTCTTAAAGTATTACGTAAAATATTATTATCGTATCCATTGCAAATTTTAAGAACAAAGAACCAAAGCACACAGTTGTTCTCAAGTTATTTAGGAAGACTGCAACAACACAATATCTTGCTACAAGCTCCTTGCAGGTAGCTGTAGAGAGCGATAAGGTCTCTCCTGAGCTTTCTTTTCTCCAAGCTAAACACCCCCAGTTCCCTCAGCTCCTCCTCATAAGACTTGTGCTCTAGACCACCCCTGTGGCACTGTTTCTGCCCATGCCACAGATTACTTGTTCCAATCCTGGCAAAGTCTTCTACGACTTTGTGCTTTAGAACATATTTATGAAAATACTTTAACTTATCTTACCTTTTGTTTTGTTTTGTTTTAATATTTGAAAGATTTTTGGTAGCTATGTATTAGAATATAACCAGCAAAACAAAAACTAATCAGGGAAACTGGTTCTAGAAGGTCAGTCAAACTTTTACATGTAATTTGTATGTGTAGTTTCATCTGCATTAAGCTAACAAGTTTCCTGTCATGGAGGAGTCTTTAACTGGCTATGCAACAGTCGTGCAGGATTAGTCTGGCTAGATAAAAGTAGTCTGTTCATCATAATGCTCATCTAAAGACTTGCATACTACACTTGAAAATTTTTAAGGAGGAAAAAAGGTAATTTTCAGTGAGCTAACGACCTCACACTGTCTCCATAGGTGGACACCACAACTGCGTTTCAAGAAGGCTGTAAGCCACTTACCAGAAGCAGTCTTACTGCGACTTACAGATGTCTGAGCAAGTAGCTCCTGGAAGGCAGCTGAGAAGGTCAAAGTTCCCAGCTCTGCTTTCTCTGTATCTACTTCCCCACAGACGTACAGAGTTGAAACACGGGAAGTCTCTTAATAGATCATTTTGTTTGGCAGGAATCCAATCTAAAAATACAAAATTTTAATCTTCCTACATTTTTATTGCATTCACTAGCCACTGTAATTATCTCAATAGCATATTCAATAAAGGGCTCTCCATCCAAGGATTTCAAACTACATTTAACAATTATGACAGTCTCACATCCCAGTGACTAAGTGAACAAGTTCTTACATGGAGCAAAGCTAAAGCACAAAGTCATAGAAAACTTTGCCAGAATTGGAACAGAAAATTAGTGGCACAGCCAGAAACCAACTTCCTAGCTCCCAGCCCTATGTCTCAACCATAATAAATTCCTTCCTGTACATACACACACTCAAAGAGAAACTCCAGTAAATAGACTAAAAATACTAAACCCCGTGAAAATTATTGGATAAATAATAACACTTTGAGCAAATAAAATACTGTCCTGCCAAGGTTTGTCTTCACTGCAACAGATAGCATAAGTTCTTTCACATAAGCTTGCTCAACCAAAGAGAGAACAAATGAGTGTACCGTGATTTCCTTATTGCTCAACCAGGACTTCTGAATTTAAGGGATCCTACCCATGTCGTAAATGAGAGCAAGCCTCCGATTCTGTGGCATCTAGGGGTAGGAGGAAGCAGCAGCTGTTGGTGGCAGCGTCTACAGGCACTCTGCTACCACACTGCTAGGATTATAACGACTTCTTCTGCCCCCCTGTTCAATTCTGGAACAGGTTTGCCACACAAATCCATGATCACTCAAGGATGTAATGAGTCCTAGTATCTAAACTCAGGTATTTAAAACCCATATAAGCAGAGTTAAGTGGTAACTGACTGAAGGAGCGTACAAAATCTGTTCACTGCTGAAGTGAGAGATGATTTCAAGCATCTTGTCAGCTCTTAGCTTTAAGGAGCCCACACTCACTCTACCTCTTCAAGAGCCACAGGAAGCCGCTGATGGAAATGCAGCCTGTGCTGATCTAGCACTAGCAGCAAATGGCAGGTCCTAACTCATTCCTGTCTGTGCTGCAGAAAGGCAAACAGACTTACATACACATCTCCCTGCAGTGGCAGCATCGCTTCCTTTGGAGGGAAAAAAAAGCCCCATCAGTGTACAGGGCCCTCCCTGCAGCTGCTTCCTCCTGCCTACCACCGCTCCCCATCCCAAAGGAAAATTTGCCAGTGGTGAAGGAACATAAGCAAGGTCATTACCAGGTCAATTCTTCCTCTGTAAGAACTGATAAAACTTATTTTTTAAAGCGTTGAGGCTTACTGAAGGCTTTTCCAAATCTGACAGCACAGAGCCCAACATCTTGAAACATGATCCAACGCAAGGAAAGCGCACGATGAAGTTTCCTCTCTGCTCACGCTGGAGCCCAGCCAGAAGGGAGGCTGCTCTTGACTCCCATGGCTTGCAGTGCACTTATGCAGGTTCTTCAGCTCGGAGAAACTCACATAAATTCAAACATTGCTTGGTAACAATCAGCCACATCTAATTTAAGAAATGGAGTATGCAATTCCCCTTTGGCATTCACACTTTTACACTAAAATGAGTAAATATTAATAAATATGGGTGAATAACTAAATACCTCCCCACTGAAACATGACACGAAGTGAAAACCTGTCAATTTGGTGTTTTCAAATTTTCTTCTACAGGTGGAGAAACCCTGCAGCTGAATGCTATTTCTGGAAACATATAAATACCACTTAGCTCTTCAATTAGTGTAAAGTGCACGTACCGTTCTGCACCAAAAGGTGCAGGGGAAAAAAGGAAGTCCCAAAGACAACAGAAGCATAAATGCAAGCCCTTAAAATAAAGCTCAGAGTAGTGCCCATGTTCGTAACGGGAGCAACAATACAGGCCACAGAAGGGCAGGGGCTCTGACAGACAAACTGAAAGCTGAGAATGCCCCTTCATGATTGCTCTGAAACACATTTACCACGATAAAACGGACAGTGTCTCTGGTCAGACATTCCCACCCTGTCTCTGTGTACCCACACCTTCACACAAACAGAAAACCAACTACTGACGAATAAGAGAGACCTACTCATTGCCATTCATTTCCCTCTCTAAACATGACATATTGCTTGAGGTTTTGACATGTGACATCCAATTTCTGTACTTCAGGGATTTTCGTTCCAGTAACTGAGCCTGTCCCACAGTTTTCCTGTGCAAACAAAGCTGGAACAGGAAAACTGAACTCAAAGCACCACAGCCTGATGCAGAATTCACCAACTCTTTCAGGAAAACTCCCCTTTCACCATTCAAGGCTGCCGGGAATAGAAACAAAACTTAACCACGTGTGACAACTGCTTTTATGTTGAAAGCCTGGTAAGGTAACTTTATGCTAAGGTACAAGTTAAGCTGGACACACAGGAGACTCCGGCAAGCTCACATTTTCATTTCTTGCTGACTTAGAAGTGGAAAATGCACTCTGCTTTATGGTAAAGTATTAATTTTAAAAACAGTCCAAAAAAGGTTTCTTGGGGTTATAGACTACTGAAGTGAAACTCCTTGATTTCACCCAGAATCAAGGTGAAAGAGTTTCACAGAAGAAATTAATAAAAAACTTGAAATAAAATAAGCCGGACCCATTTCTGTCTGTTCCTGAATTTTGTCTAACATACCTTACATTAAGAAACTGTGCCAAAACCTGTGAAGTGATATTATTTGCTCCCCTTTACAGCAGACTAGAAAGGTTTTGCCCAGAGCCTTGCTTAGGTACAACTGATTAAAATGTTCAAAAGAACCATGCCACCCAGCCAGATATGAAGAGATTTGTTATTCTAAGACTCAGAAATAGGCTGGTTTTGATGCCAGAAGCAAGTCTATCCAAGCTGTTGTTAAATAAATGAGTCTGTCTAAACTGAGATTTATCTCATACATGCCCCTAAAGGCAGTAAGAACTGCTTTTTTAATATTTAATTAGTTACAACTTGTTTTCGTTTCATTAATCAGTGACTAATGGGAGTATTTTGTGCACGTGTGATAACTGGCCCCCTTTAAATGATCAGAAACAACTGTATAGCACAGTATTTATTTTGGTGTACTAATTCTGTGCTTACATATTGAAGAAAATGCTTTCTGTACCACAAAATAAAAAAAAAAAATGAAGCATAATTGTTTGTAAAAAGAACCATCTTTCTGATTAGAAATACAGCTTGGGATATGTTTTCTAATATGGAACAAGTTTAAAAATTTCTCCTCCCACTGCAACACATCTCAGTGCTGGGAATACCCAAGAGCAACCCATAGGTTCATAATCTTCATGTCTCTCTCTTTCAGTAATTATTTGGTGAAATTATTTAATTATCTATCAGTGGTACTCTGTCCTAAGGTTTTTCCTAATAGACTGACAGAATCGAGATGGAACCGCTCGGCTGACTTCTTGCGATTAATGTGTTATCTAATCACAAGCAAAGATATCTATCAAAAATGTAATGTTAGCTGAGTCCTACAATAAATATAAAGTCTCACAATTACTACTATCTCCAAAGATAAACAGAAATTTTAAGGCATGAGAGTTATCCAAACACTGAAAAGTCTCCTCATAACTGAAGAAAAAGATCTGGCGATGCAGCTTCCGGCCTCCCGCAACGCTGACAAAGGACTT
Source organism: Eurystomus gularis (assembly GCA_013400335.1). Lineage (NCBI taxonomy): Eukaryota > Metazoa > Chordata > Aves > Coraciiformes > Coraciidae > Eurystomus > Eurystomus gularis. The sequence continues at coordinate 19,748 of VZZY01019534.1, read as the reverse complement.
TCCAGGGCATACGGAGAGTTAACAGGAGGCTGCAGCTGCAGCACTCTGCTGGTGACCATTTGCACGCCTGCAAGGTACAGTCCCAGCAGACACATTATCAGATTAGGGGAAGGCAAACAAACTGAATTGAAACCATTCTCCAGCGAGCCCGACCTCTTCTTCCTGTGATGTCACATTACTAGTTGCCGGAGCTCTTTTCTCCCTTTTCCAGAAGGAGCCGGGCTGGCGAGAGGACGCGAGGGCCGTGCTCTGCAGGAACAAACACGCTCTGGAATTTCATTTCTGCCCTCGCAAGCAGCTGCTTCCCGCCCCGTGGGGCGAGCGAGCGAGCGAGCGCTCGGAGGAGCTGAAAAGCTCGTTGTGCAGAAAGAAGGCTGAGGGGGAAATGCAAGCGCCGACGCTTCACGGTGTCCAGGAAATCATTTTCTAAAGCCTACGTTCCCTGCAAATTTGGATGGGCAAGACTTCGCCATCATGATCCGCAGCTAAGGATAAGGCAGAAAGTTCTACGATGGCTTCATCGAATTGAGGGGGAAAATGGGACTAAGCAAGCTTTGGGATGACCTCATCTGCCACAAATGAGATGCTTTTTGACTTCTGAAGACCGGCTGTGATTACAACAAACAGTACTTAGAAAGGAAAAGTGCCCTCCTGGTGATTACTGCTGGAGATGTACTCCCTTGCCACAGAGCTTGTGTTTCTTCTCTGAAGCTTTACCCAAGCGCACAGTCCAAATACATCTGCAAGTTCTTCTGGAATTTAGAAAAAGTTTGCAATAAAAAAACCCAGAGAATCCTCCAAATCACAGGAAATTTCGATAGACCATTATAATGGTAAGCTCTAATTGTTCCACCGAGGACTCCTTTAAATATACTTTATATGGGTGTATCTTTAGTATGGTGTTTGTTCTTGGCCTCATAGCAAACTGTGTTGCTATCTACATTTTTACTTGCACATTAAAAGTGCGAAACGAGACTACAACTTACATGCTTAATTTAGCAATATCAGATCTGCTTTTTGTATTTACGTTACCCTTCAGGATTTATTACTTTGTAACGAGGAACTGGCCATTTGGAGACATTCTTTGCAAGATTTCTGTCACCCTCTTTTATACAAATATGTATGGGAGTATTTTATTTCTGACTTGCATAAGCGTAGATCGCTTTTTAGCTATAGTACACCCCTTTCGATCTAAGACTCTCCGAACCAAAAGGAATGCAAAAATCGTCTGCGCTGCAGTATGGATAACTGTGTTAGCAGGCAGCACACCAGCAAGCTTTTTCCAGTCTACAAACCGCCGGAATAATACTGAACAAAGAACGTGTTTTGAAAACTTTTCAGAGGACACATGGAAAACCTACCTATCCCGGATTGTTATCTTCATCGAAATAGTTGGGTTTTTTATTCCACTCTTCTTGAACGTGACCTGCTCTACTATGGTCTTACGGACTTTGAATAAACCGCTTACATTAAGTCGGAATAAATTAAGCAAGAAAAAGGTACTCAAAATGATTTTTGTCCATTTGGTGATATTTTGCTTCTGCTTTGTGCCTTATAATGTTACCTTAATACTTTACTCCCTCATGAGAACACAGACCTGGATTAACTGCTCGGTGGTAACTGCAGTCAGGACTATGTACCCCGTCACTCTGTGCATCGCTGTTTCAAACTGCTGTTTTGATCCTATAGTCTATTACTTCACATCAGACACAATTCAAAACTCTATAAAAAAGAATCGGTCCACCAGGCCACGGGACATCAGATTCTCCGAAAGGCCAGTTTCAGAAAACTTCATTCAACACAGTCTTCAGACCATAAAAATGAAAATATTTGACAGTGACTCTACAGTATAAACTGTATTAAAAGACTGCTGGGACTAAACTGGAATTAGAAGCCTGCACATTTCTTCAGCTGTGGAAATATATTCTGATATGTAAATGTTACACTCCCTTTACATCATAAAAGTTTATTACAAGACTGTAAAAGCATTAAGCATAATAGTACACAGGAAAAGTATTTTATGAATTTATGTCAAATGTCAGTTCTGACAGGTTGTAGTTAGAAATGAACTTCTGGTTTTTTCAGATTAGATTAACCAAAGTCCAAAGACTGACTGTCAAGTCAAACTCAAATGAAAAAGTATGTGCTTTTTTTTTCTGAAATTAAAACAATTGCTCATTTTTAATAATGATACCAGTTTCCAAGTTGCTGTGGATTGGGGTGAAACTACCTGGTTTACGCCACAGGGTCCAGTTGCTGAGGAAAACAGTACCATATTGATCATACCACTTCAGCTATCATGCCTGCTCTGGAGCCTCCTCTTCTCTCTCTACCTTATTCCTTCCTCCTGTCCTTCTGCCTGCACCTTCCTTCTCAGGGACCATTATGTTCATAAGAGGCTTCGATCAACGGGCTACAAGAACTTTGTTTCTTCCAGGTTTATCTGATAAAATACACGCTCTCTCCACAAGCCTGGCCCCCATAAAGCAATTAAATCTTCTGGTAGTTTAGGGCATCTGGAAAACTCAGGCAAACTGGTTTTTCTTCTCACCTCTGTCTCAGATGTCTGTATAATTATAACAAAATAACCGCTGATGACTGAAGTTAGTGCTTTAAGTACAGTATCACTTTATTAAATCCTTTTGTGAGAAGTTCTTCAACTCAACATGACTTTTGAGCAAAATAACATCCTCCAAATAAGGTAATTCAGTCTCAACGTAGTAGTTTCATAGAAAAACATGTCCTTTGCTAACTAGAAATGAGCATGTGCATCAACCCAAATATTTCTTCTTGGAAACTATTTGGTGCCCCATAAAAAATTCAAGACACAGTAATTTTTAGAGTGAAACTTCCGCTTAACCTTTCTGTCCTAGAAGTATTTTTAATGTGAGCATTTAAATTTCAAATGCTATTTTCTTATAAAGTATAAAAGTAAATTACTTGGAGCTGTATGCTGGAAAAATTAATCAAGACACTTTGAAAAGCCAAAGCCAACTAAAAGGAGAAATCTATTTATATTACTGCAACAAACAGGAATATATAGACAAGAGTGCCTTAAAACATCATGCTATGTACATTTCCCAGCTATTAGAACATTGTGTGCAATTTTCCTAAAAGTTAATTTAACATTGCTGTAAAATTAAATAAATACTTAAAAGGTAAAAGTAAGCCGTAAGTGTTGGGTTCCCTCCCCAAAAACAACAGAGTCGAGAGTAAGAACTGAGTTAAAACGAATTTGCACTTCAGATTCAGGGCAGTCAGTTGCAACACCCGAGATCGCACTGAGGCATTTTTTACTTTGGGGCAGAAGCTCGAATCAGCATCAGAGAAAATACATATTGAGCTGTCAGAGTATATGATGTGTTATCTGTTTGAATTTACTGCCCTTTGTGAAGCTTTTGCTTAACTGTTATAAATCAACTATACATTGTCTACTGCTACTGGAAAACTGAGTTGCTCGAAGACTGCTAGATACTAATGCTGATTAAACTTTAAATTTAACAGCATTTTAAATCTTCATCCACACAACTTACGAAAGGAAAATTCAAATAGTATGAGCTTAAGCTACAAAGATAGCATAGATGGAAATGTCTGCATAATATCTGAAAACAGGCAGTTATCTTAGTTGGGAATTCTCAACTCTTCCGATTCTTATCCCACTTCAGAAACACGCACAAAACGGAATTTCTACTTATGCTGGGGGGGTATGTTTTCCATGTGCCACTGACAAATCCAAAGTCACTGACAAACCCAAAGTTCAAAAGGCAGATATGCATCTCTAATGTCTCAAAGCATCTCTCTCTAAAGAGCCTGTTTAATACTAGACTCCCTCCAAAGACTTTGAGACCTTAATGTCACTGCTGGGCTATGTTTCTAGGCTACTACCCTCAAGCTTGGCAAAGCTGTTACTCGGCTGAGTGACAGCTTGTTCAGCAACGCCTCTGCACTACAGCAGCGAGCACCCTGGAGCCTCACCCTGGTAAAGAGAAGTTGCTCTGTCTAAGATTATGAAACTGCAGGAGAAAAAAAAAAATAAATCACTGACTTAAAAGCAGAACAAGCAGATGAAGTCACATGTGTGAGTTCTCCACTTTAAACCAGACCTTCCTTGGTGTATTAGTTCAAAGAGGCTGGGGAAGTATGAAGAGCATCTCTTCTGCCTTGCACTCACTCTCCAAAGCTTCTGCTTTTTGTGCTAGTGTAGCGCAACCCAGTACAAGAGCTTTCTGACCAGTTAACAGCTTGGTATCTCAAAACTGTGAGGAAGCTTTATATTTTTTTAGTATTAAACACACTTCATTCTTTCCATGGTGGGGGTAGAATGGAAACCACAGCAAAAAAACCACAGTAAAAAAAATGCAACATCTGTATTGTAGAGAATCTGGCCATTGATCGAGAAATACCTGTTCTGATTGATTCAGAAGAGGGGGATTGAACCTGTACCTCCCACAGCAAGCTGATGTGAAGCCAAGCTACCACCTATTCAGGACTGGATAAGGTTTTCTCCACCTTTTCTGGTTCTGCAACAAGATTATCCTGGAGAGCTGCAGATGGAGCAATGTCTTCACTGCTCCTCTGCTCCGGCCTGTGATACCAACTTTTCTGTCTCTCTGTTAAGAGCTTATGCCAAACTTTAAATCTCAATGAGGAGTTGTGGTCCTAAGTCATGCCTAGGCATCTCAAATAAAAATATTTTATTATTAAATCTTATATTGTCAGAGCTTCTGATCATCTGAATGAGTTGCATCAAGTACTTCCTACAAGTACACTATTTTTACTCATATGCATGAGGGATCAAAACTCACAATTTGTTCTCTGTAGTCTGGCTTCTTCACCTACAGAATGCAGATACTGCACACTTACCATTAAAGTAGTGAAAATTTAATTTATTCCAAGCATATTTGTTGTTCTAAACCAAGGTAGGCACCCTTGATAACTAGATAGTTAACCAGCAGTTTCAAAAGACAAAAAAAAAAAACTTTCTATCAACACCTCTGATTTACCTCAATATACCATTACTTTAAAAGCAAAAAAAATCCCATTTTCTATTTTTTCTATTCAGCTTTAAATTTTAATTTCTGGCTTTGTCAGGAACAGAATGCAAGTCAAAATTTGCTTCTTTTAGCATGCATGTCTTTAACATTTAAAGAAATAGCAATACCAAGTCAAATACATTTTCCACCTAAAACTGCTTAAAAAATAATCCCATAGATGGTACTTCAGGCAAGTAAGAAATCCTTACCTGGAATCAACCTCCTAACTTTTATTTCTTGAGAAAGTAACCCTCAGTCATAGAAATGCAACGATTGAAAAGAGCTCATGAGATTAAGTGGAAGACATGAACATCTGAAGTAGATCAGACGCCAAACGTTCAGCTAATCTACAACCCTGCCTCTAACAGTGGCCAAGGCTGGATGGCTGGGGAAGAAAGTAACAGTAGGAGAGGCATACAAGGCTTTTACACATCCAACTGGTGTCCCACTTCACCAGCTGCATCTCAGGACTTGTTGGGTCAGATGCATTTGTGCGTTCAGCAACACTAAACCTTTTTCCTCTGTGAGCTTATTCCTGTCTCTCTTCGAACTCGTGTGCACCTTTTAACATCCACACCATTCTGCAGTAAAAGGTTCACATTGTGTGTGTGTGTGGAGGGGGAACAAAAGTAAAAAAACCAAACCTTTTGTTTCAAATTCACTAGTTTCATTACTGACTCCTCATTTCTTTTGGAAGAGGCAAAGAGCACTTGGTTGCCATTCAGCCTTTCCATGTCATTCCTGATTATACAGTCTTCAGTCATCTCTTGCAAATGAGAAAGTGATTTTCCTTTGTAATTTCAACCAGCACCATTGCCAAAGATGAGATTTTCAGAACTGAGCTAAAAGTACAGTGAACCCAACGAGGTTCACTTTGAGACTGATAATTTTTTTAATCCCACTTGAGCATGGTATCCTCTAGCACTCTTTATTCTTCTACTAGTTATCTTCTAGGAGTTTTATCAATGAAGATCCGTCTGTTCACACCTTGCCAGCAGAAAAAGTAATACTAAAATGTTCTTGCACCTGGGCAGACCTGTAAATCCTGACAACTTCCCTTTTTTGCTAGACCATTATAATTTACACCTCAGGGTTACTGGCATTTGAGCATCACTGACAAAATAAAGAGGACGTATTTCAAAAGCTAAGGCAAAATGTAAATCAGAACAATTCTAACTCTAGAAGTTGTAAATGCCTGGACTGCATTCGTTATCCAACTATCAGAGTTGGATGAAAAAATTGTATAAATACAACTGACAATCACTGAATTAGCACGTTTTCAGAACGTCCTCAATAGAGCTCATTTAAGATGAATGCAAATTCAGAAAGCCACGCTTGCACAGTCTAATACTTCTGCAAGAAGATAAATGCAGAAGTTTGCACTAATCCTCTAATTCTGCTTTGACATTGAAGCCTTTCACATTTATCACTTCCCTCTCATCCAGTACCAGTTACACAACTGCTTATAAAGCAAGCTCAGTTTTTCCTGTAAGAAAACTGAACTTACCACAAAATTAAAACAGAAGAACCCTGCACACATCATCTGGTCTTCTATAAAACCTACCCTTCTGTTGGAAAACTAAAAATTCCAGAACTGAGATTTTAGACTTAAAATTATTTTTTCTATTTAACAAGCAATCTGTCCACTCTAGTTATAGCAAAACTAAAAGCTGTCCTGCACTAGAAAGGCTTGTTTTCTACAGTTTAAACATGAGAACCAAACTACAGGCAATGACAAAGGCAGGCCTCTAACAAGACGTTCCTATCTTTTTATGAATAGATAAAAGAACACTTTTCCACACACATAGCTTTAAGATCTGCCCCAACTCCAACTTTTTGAAACAGAGAGTTGCTGCCTTAAAGAAAAAAAATTCTTAAAATAACAATGCTAGTAGCAAGAGGCACCTGAAAGTAATGCCATTATCTTGGGAACAATATTAAGTCTATCTCACAGGAAAAAAAACTGTGGCTATGTTAACTCTTCTGCTTTTCAGATGAATTCTGCAAAAATTGCTGCTTTATGAAAGGAAGTCAACTGTAGCCATTAGTTGCAAGTCTTAGCCCTTCTGTAAAACTATGCAACACTAGATCTACTAATTTTTGGAAGTCTGTCCTGGTAAGCACTTTCTAAAAGCAACCATTAATGTAATAAAAACTGAAAATAAAAACTGATCAATAAGTGATACTGGATTACAAAAAATTTACCATTCATCAGAGAATCAAGAACTACACCTGACTAAAGTTGGAAGCATCTATAATAAAACTTTGATGCTTTTACAAAGTAATGAAAAAGTACCCACAGCATTGCAGATATTTCTTAATGGCAAAAAGAGTTCAGCATATAGCAAAACATGGCAAAAACCTGCGAATACAGATGATGAAGCAAGTACCAAAATCCCTGCCTTTTCAGCCCTAACAAAAGTATCTTTCATTAACGAAATCAAACCTGAGAACTTTTGGTCTACTTGTTCACTTATTTAACACTTTTTATGTGTAAAAGAAACTACCGTATATACTACATGCTCACTTTTTTTTCACATGTTCCTATTGGTGGGTAAGTGCAAGAAGAAAACACAAACAAAAAAACCAAACAAAACCAGCAGCTATTTCTGTCCAGATAAGAACTGCTGAGTTCCTCTGCGCTGCTGGCAGGTACAACAGACACAGCCACGCACAGAACATGCCAGGCACAGGCTCTGTTCTGGGCAAGCTACCACCCAAACAGGAAGGAAAGAGTGATGACACTTCAGGTGCTTACCCACGCCAAGTTCAGATTAGGTATGGTCTAACTGGGCAAGCCTGAAGTCTCTGCTCAGAGCTTCAGGAGAACACCACGCACACGGGCCCAGACGTTAGCGGCACAGCACTCAGCTGTACCACCGGCGCTTACCAGCCTGAGCCTAACCCATTCTGACACGTAAAATCAACCCAAATAAAGAGCTTCAACAAAACCCAGAGGGATTACCTTTGTGGAGGATGGTGAACACTGTGCCTACTCAACAGTTGTAAACAGTGGTATGCTCATCCCTGATAAGGGCTTTTTATTACTGGAAAGTTATTTTAAGACATGCACTCAGTGATACAAATGTGTAACCAAAATACCATACATTCATACAGTATACAAGCAGGCACAAAAGCATTTAACTTGACATACAAAAAAAGCAAACAAAAATGCATTTATGCATGCAATAACTTAAAAATGCAGCAAGCAGAGAGATAAAAACCCACTTCCAGTGACATATAATTTGGCAGCTTGAGGTTGATATAATACTCTTATCCCCTCGAGCTGGAAAACTGGGCATGCAGCTGAGAAAAAACCTTCCACATTACAATGTGTTTGGCACCTACTTTCCTTCCTAACAGAAGCTAATTCTGTGTTCCACAGAAAACTTAACTATGTAATGGCCCAAATAACATCGCAATAAGCATGGAAAGAGCAATGAAAGCTTATGACAGTTAGTTCAGACTATGGCTCAGATAAAATAAGCAGGACCAAAAAAACCCCAAAACAAAACTTCATTCTACCTATTTCAACAGATTTTTTTCACTACAAAGGTTTACAAAACTACAAAGTTAGAGAGCATAATCCCACCCAAGGAAGAAGCAGCATGAACACAGCTGCAGAATGTAACCAAAGCTTTATTTACTTCTCTATTTGAGGAGACAGCTACATCAAATTTGCCCAAATTCAGCAACATTTTACAAAATTAAACAACTGCAAATATATCTCCCTGAATTCTAATATTTTTTTCTTCATGGGCAACCTTTAAAGGTTACTACAAAGTACTTGCAGTGCAAGTATTGCAATGCTGCAGGATGGAAAGCTTGAGTTCAAACTATCTAGAAACAGAGTAAGACTGAAATGAAAGCCCTACAGCTGTGGCATGACCACCAAAACATCAGACAATATTAAAAAACCATGAAAAGCAAGGATTCCCAGAAACCTACTTCATTATTTTTTGTTAAAATGTTACTAATAATCAGGACAATCTTAACAACAACAACAAAAAAGACTAGAAAAAAGTATACAATGTTAACCAAGTCATACTTCTGTTGTTAACTCTACATGGGACCAGTATAGACACTGGCAAGATCTCTTTATACTGCACCAACAGAGCTGCAAGCTCCCCTGAGCACAGGCCGTAAAACCCAGCTCCCTATTACAGCTGCAAACCTACAGCCAGAGAGATCATGACACGTTCTCTGCTTCTGCAGCCACACTGCTACAAGTACATGATCTTCACATCAACAGAAACCACAACAGTGACTACAGGTGAGGCACAGAGCACAAGCAGCCACCTAAAGCAGAATCAGGCATAATTAAATAACTGCTTCTTGCTAATGTACCCTTAATGCTGAAAGGGGAAATGCAGTTAGAAAAACTAGTATAAAGCAAATGATTTGCTTCTACTAACCTTAACAGACAAACATTATACGCCTAGTTCAGGTTTGTCATTGAGACAGATGCTTTCTACAGCCAGTGGGAAAGAGGTACAGAGGTACTTTCAGAAACTGAATAATCCCGTTGTAAAATCCCTGCTAAAGACAAATAGAATGAATTGTTTTCTGGAAGTGCAGCTCTGCCTCAATACAGAGGGAGCCTAAATACCTCCGTTATAGAAGTCTAACAATGTAAGACTCGTATTCCCCTAAAAAGAGAAACTCTGAAGCTGTAGATGAAGTAGAGAAAAACTTAAATCCTTAATCAAGAACGGCATCTATACTTTACAGAATGAAAACTCTGCATAGTTGCTGTGTCTTAGGTAATCGTTTTGGTCATGTTTGTACTTGAATCAAACGAGCATCTTAAGGGTTGGGCTGACTTGGTATCCCTGCAATAGATAAATCCATTAATACCGGGCTAACGTAACCAGTATCTGACAACCCTGGTGAGTGTTCTGTACACTCAGTGAGGGCCTACCAAGAACTGAACACATTGTCAACACGGACAAAAGCAGGAAACACAGGACCTCAGCTTTAAGTGTTCTGGTTTCTCTTCCAGTAGCTTAGAAGATCTCCTCGGATGGTAACACCCAAGCATGAATAACAGCTTGAGTCATCTTCACAATAAACAGGAGTGGCAGGGAAGATTTTCAAAGTGATGGTGCAGACAGTGAAGACTATCATTCAGTATTCTTCCTGGTTCTTCAATCTGCCTTCAGCGGTTAAGGGAGATAAAAGGTTCAAGCCTCAAAAAGCACAGCACAATTTCTATAAAAGGAAACTCCTCAGGAGTACTAGAAAGGCATGGGAGAAACACTCTTACATGTTTTATTTATGCATTTATTTTAAAATGTGTGTGTCCATATATATGCCCAGACTAAAGAAAGTCTATGAACATATATCATATATATTTCTATGATACTATATGGGTATCTTCGCAAATACCCAAAAAGCAACCAACTTACAGACCTCTAAGAATGTGCCTTGTATCACAGAATCAAGTGATGTATTGTATGATAAAGGCAAAATCATAGAAGGCTTTCCAGCCACAGCTGTGACACCTATACATCATGACTTTAAAAAAAACAACACAAACCAAACAAAATAAAAAAAGCACATGCAGCAGAACCAGTATGATTCTCTAGCACGATCACGCCGAGCAGCAGTGGTGGCAGTGACCTCTCGCTCATCACACACGCTTCTGGAACACACTCGTGATGCAAGCACAAATATATTTAGTATGTACAGACAGAAAAACCTCAAATCAGTTCTCAGTTCCTTGTTTAAGGTTAAAGCTGCACTCTCCTTACATAACTTTTTCAAAAGGAGCATGGCAAGCATGTGAAGTGGCATCGTTTGGTGACCCTTAGCACGCTCTTTCCCCTGTAAGAAAAACCCTAGAAAATTCCACAGTAGAAATCATTGTCCGTAGCAAACTCAACACTGGGACAGGATACTAGGTGCCTAAAATCCAGAAGATCACAGGAGATGGGTGATGTCTGCAAGAGCAACCTGATGCTTGCAGTTCCTGAGATGCCTGTATTTACATCATTGAAGTTCTCTAGGTGGTTCATATCCTGCCAGTGAGCATGCTTGCAAATGCTGTCATTCTGGATAAGCCGAGCATTTCTTTGTGCCTAGGGCTGCCCCCCATTCACAAATCAGGTATTCCTACATCTAAGGAAAGGCAAAATTTAGCAGGCATGAAAGGAGTATGTCTGACATGCTAGCTTTCCTAAGAGAAATCAGTTGCTGTGCAGAAACACATACTAGTCCTGGAGCCTAGAGGACAGACAATAAGGGAACGTGTGACTCATCTGCCAGCGCTGAATTCACCCATGTGGTTGAACCCATGACTACATCTGTAGTCAGTAATACAACGAGCCACAGCCTGTCCTAAGGCCTTGAGGGCAAGTGGCAAAGCACAGCTCGCACCCACACAACTAAACTTTCTCCACTTCTAATCCATATTAGCAGTTGAAAATAGTCCCTGAGCTGCGTCATGCCCCACATCTTGCCTAGGCATTCTCCAGAGGAGTGCTGACAAATGTCAAAACACGGCAGGGAACACATTACCAATGAAACACCACTGATGACTGTGGAGCAATACTCAAGCCCAAACTATTGTCTCTTTGAGACCAGTAGTACAAATGCAACCCCAATACGCAATCCTTGTCGCCTGGCCTTACTTGGCTGCTTATCAAGAAGGTTTTTGAGTCATTCTAATGCAACAGTAAATGATTTATCCAGTAATCTACTGGATAAAATGTTGACAGTATGACCATTCCTATCTCTTCCAGTTTTATAAGGAATTACTTAAGATGTAAAAATCAAAGAGAGGACTTCAAAACTCATGTAGACACCTACCTCCAGAAGAGGTGCAGGACTTCAAACAAACTTGACAGAAAACACTACTAAGAAGGATACATAAAAAATATATACTAACTTCCATTCCTAGATGCTCAATTCATTACAAGGAGCACAGAAACCTAATTTGAAACAGCATTCGAGGAAAGAAGCACTAAGTGCTTGAGTATGGTGAGCTCCACATAACTGTATCCTTTTATAATCAAAGACAAGGAGGCTGCTGACTATAGCAAAGTACTAAGAAGTCCTTTCTTACCTGTAACTTCTTACAGCTTTGCCATGACCTGGAATTGTCTAACACTTTTTAAACAAATCTTAAATGCAGCTATTTAATATTTTTCTCCTTACTGCACAATCCAAGTAAGTCTGCTGTCATTCCAGCTCAGTGAATTTGTCATATTAATGCAATAGAACATATTCTTTGGTAATTCGTGGTCTTCCTCAGGAAGGCATTTCTGCCACAATGAGCTGCATAATTTAAAACCTACAGAAATCTTTGCTGTAGAGTGATAAACATTAACTACATAGTTGACAAATATTTCAAAGACTGAGTTACGTTAAATCAACAAAACATGCTAAAACAGTACTGTAGATTTCATTGCAAATGTTTAATTGGCAATAGAAACCACAGAGAAAAAAGGAGCTGATAAAGGAGAAGCAATACGGAGCACTGTTTAGGCAATGTTACACGGAAGAAGTTATAAATAAAGCAAAGCACGCTCGCCTACTTCAGATTTTAACCATTAAGAGAAGTAACCTTGTAGAGCCATCTTGCATCAGCCATTACAACTCCAAACCACATTACAACTCTAAATGCAACATGTTATCAATATTGGCGTTCCTTCTTCCTTTGAAAAATGCAAACACCAATCAGGACAGCAAGCCTTAAAAAGCAATACAGCCACAGAAGGCTACAGTGTCAACAGCCCTAGCACAATGCACTGCTATGGTTCAGCCTCTGTCTGCCCCTCACACATAAACATCAAGAACTCCGTTGAAGCCAGCAGACCGAATCAGGCTGGGAATGAACTCCCTTTGGCCTGCCACAGCAACCTTCCCATTCTGTTCTGGGCTGCTGTGGGTTTGTAGAAGGTGACACAGCTGCCTCTCATCCCTGTTAACAGCAAAAGCTACCACCTTTTCAAACTGCAGTACTATGAGGAATATCTCTTGGACCCCCAGTGCTCATGTGGCTGAGCTAACGAGTTAACAAAACATTTCACCCTCTGTAGAGCTAACCAGAAAGTGTGGCTATGCTTCTTTCTCTAACTCACCTTACTGGGCTGGCAGGAATCACATCATCTTTGGACAAGGTTGTGGTTGGTCTGGAACTCCAGTGCCAAAGAACAAGACCCTTTCACTACCCCAGTACTGGGCAGCTGCAGCTTGACGGAGCATGTGGCCTTCATACCAAAGGCTGGCTTGCAGAAAAAAGTATTTTGTAGCGTGGCTCAGATTATTTTAAGTATTCCAAATGTGATTATTTGGAACATGTGTATGCTCCACACTCTTCATCTACCATACATGTGAAAAGGCATTTGCAGGAAGTGCATTCTCTAAGCAGCAGTATGAAAAAATCACACCTTGGTTGTTCCTCCCCGTTCACAGCTTATGAGCAGAGTACAAGCTGAGAAGCAGGAAAATAGAACTGCATTGCTTTGCAGATACAGGTAATAAAGATGGATACTCTGTATTTACTTTCTTGAATGACACAGCAAAAAAAAAAAACCCCAAACCAACAAAACAATCCCCAACCAACCAACAAACAAACCTAAGTCACGCTGTTCCCAGAAACAAAGGCATTTCAGATAAATAGGTATTTCACTCTTAAAATAGACTGTGAAAATTGAATGACTTTGTATTTTATTTGCTTGCACTGAAAATCTGCTCTTATTTCTTCCTAACACACTGCAGCAAGCAGCGACACTCTAGTCAAATGTGTGACATGGCAGTTGACAAGTCTTTCTCTAAAGGAAACTCAGAGATTCTGGAATGTTCACGAGATCTGTATCTGAGATATTCAAAACAATTATTTTTTTGCCTGGCCACAAGAGAGATCAATATGACAGAACTACAGAAAAGGCTGAGCATGAACTCTGAGGCTGTCAGGTAACATGCTAGCACTTTCATAAGAAACCGATCTTAACTATGCCAGGGTTTAAATTATATTTATATAAATACTATAAAAATGAAGCAAAAGCTATAGGCACCTTATTCTCGAGTCTAAAGTAATTTCAACTCCCTTTACTTACAGTTACAAAAATAAAATAGTGCCCAAGACACTGTAGTGAGATGAAACACAAAAGTTCTACAGTAAAGAAATAATATTTTATGGTATATTCTTATTTTTCCAATAAAAATCATGCAGCATTATTAACATTCTAAACTGAACTCCACATAATCTGCATCTAGAAGCATCATAACCCCACTGGTAAATAATATTTGAGTGAATAAATGGGACTTCTCCCTTCAGGGTTCAATAAAGATTTAAAGAACAAGAAGTGCTTTCCACGTGCTTTAGTCAGTATTGACACATGCCCCTTTTTAAAATTAAGAATTATTGAGAAGAACCTCCAACTTTGCCCACTCTTTATTTTGTCTGGCTCTGCTTTTTTTGTTAAAAGAAAGGATGACCTAGAAAAGTTTCATCTCCTTCCTAAAGTACAGATGACGCAATCAGCTAGCTATGCAAAAGCAATAAACATATTCACAATGACTAGCAAAGGAATGATATATTATCTTCAGATACCAGTAAGAAACAGAATCCTTCACATTAATTCAGTACAGCTCCTAAAGTCAGATAAAGGTCAGATGCACTTCAGATTTTTTTCTTCACAGACATTATGCAAGGCATTTTTACTCAAAAAAGCTCTATGACAAGTAAAACTACAGTAAATTCAAGCTATTTGATATTTAATTGCTCAGTCCTTTTAAATCTCATGTTGAAGTTGTACTTCCTAAAGCAGTCTGGAAAATGAGGATGGACTGTATAAATACAGGTCTGACTTTCCAAAAAGCAGATAAGCTGTGTAACGAAATGTGGGGGAAGGTAAGAACAAAAATACTTGGCAAGTAATTAGGGGAATCAGAGTTGCACTACACAAATATTTGTAAATAAATATTTTTCAAATGTTTCTATTCTTATTTACCAAACTAGATTTTTTTTTGCACAATCGTTACTCATTCCATGTTTTTCTTAATTTTTCTTCAAACACTTTAAAAGAAATACATTCCCTACCCATATTAGGAAACTTAAACCTTCTTAAGATTCCATCTTTTTTAGATTATCAGGTAATTTGTTTAAAATTAACCCAAAGCCATCACTTATGGTGAGATATTTTTAAGGACTAAGCAGAAGTCATCTGGCTTTTCTCTCCTCCTTTAATTGAGTGTTTGGGGCAAGAACTATTTACTGATATGAACTACACTTCTCTAATTGCCTGCCTCTTCTTGAGGGAATTACTAATTAAGCAGACACTTTGTAAACCTTGCACAGACAATATCCAGATAATGAACTGCAGAAGAATATGGTAAACCACTCCTTCATTCACTAGCTGATCCCTTCTGGGACATCTGACCTCGACAGCCTTGCAAGTCAGCCACAGAAGCATTTTCTCCCATTGCTAGTAAGTTCCACTTTTCAGACTAAACCAGCCAGTATTTAGATGTGAGGCACGGGTGGATTTTCTGCACTAGATGACTCATGGCTTCACATTTCTCTGTGCAGTCTTACAAGGTGCCTCAGGTCTTTCACTGGAGTGACCCAGAGACTCAGCAAGACATTTTAGCACAGGTAACGTTTCACTACTTCTCATCTCCTGAGCCACCACTATGCAGTCTGCTGCTTACAGCTCGCAGCCTTTCCCTTATGAGCAGCTGGAGGAGGCAACAGAGGCCAGTACAGAATCAGAGGGTGTCTGTACACAAGCTCCAACTGTCCATAGCTGGCTGCCACAGCTTTCCTCAGCTTCTGAGGGAATCCTGCTGTGCCCTCTAGTGACAAACCTCCAGCAACAGGAGACTGGACAGTGTCCTGCACTCAGGGAGATCCAAGTGAGACATGAAACACGGGTCAATGAAGGACACAGGCCCCTGCATACATGTACTGAACATTTCTTTTTATCCCCTACACTGTGCTCCACTTGACGTATCTTACTGGCATGAGACAATCGTTGTAGGCCCCTTCCACCTGAACTCAAATCACCTATATGAGCCAGCCCAAAACAGTACCAAACATATACCGCTGGCAACTCAAGAAGATAGATTCAATACATTAAAATACATTCACTCAGAAAACTTGAAACAATCCTGTGGTTGTTGATGTTCTAATTTGTTTCACAAAAGCCTGCAACTATACTGGCAGTTTTTGAAAACACAACCCTTTGGATATTCCAGTCTGAAAGCTCAAGTTCCAATCTGATTATCTGCATGTGGTGCTTGAACTACTGGGAGAAAATGGTAGATATGGCTTATTTGCCGATCAGTAAGCCGACTTCAAACTGGTTTGCAGAAAGTAGCAGAAGCCACTTTTTGCTTGTATGGAGTCAAACTTAAGATATCTGTACCTCTGCCTTTTTGCCCTCTTAATGTCACAATTCTCAAATAAGCACTTTTTATATGCCTGCTTTTAAAATACTACCTGCTTCTTGAAATAATGCCTCATTTTCTCTGTTTCAGTAGGCTCGTTTCCCAAGACACCAAACAAACATGCAAAAGCATCACAGAGAGAAAAATTTATCCTCTGGTACAGCAGCTGCAGCATTGCACCAAAATCCTGGGGCACAAACAGTGTTGTGATGATGAGCGTGGAGCTGGATACACAAGCCTTGGCTCCCCCAGTGGAAAGGTCACCTTCATAATAGGGCATATTCACAGAGCCACATGTGCCCCTTGACTGTCATCAAGGAAAATCTAGTGACAAGAACCCAACCCAGATGGGATGGGTTCTTAAGTGGTTGTTTTATGTCTCACTGGTCAAAATTACCAGTCTTTGTAGTCTGTTTTGTGGCATTAATGGCACATTTTTCATTTATAAGTAACACACAGTATAAAGAAACAACGTTTGCTTTACTGACATCCAGCCTAAAAGAAACCCCAACCTCCCAGCATTTTATTTTAATGGCATTCAAAAACACCGCAGTGGCTGAGGTGCAAAGGACAAGGCAAATCAGTTTTAAGTACTACTAGCAAACATATCAGATGTGCAGAACTAAGGCCCTATTGCCAAGTGGGAAGAGCAACTGGATAAAAATTAACTTCCCAATAAAAGCATAGAATTTATGGCCTTGTCTTTGGCGCCAAAAAAATGTTTAAGGGTATTACCCGTATGAGTCATGCCAGACTAGTAAGATGATGTTGGCTTACAATCACGTAAATCAGCAGAGCTCTGTCAACTTCTTTTGATGTACTCCTTTTTTTCAAAACCTGAAGACATGCCAAAACTAATCTTGTTTTGCTCTTGCAATTTATTTTGCTAGAAAAATCTCAGCAAGACCCCAACTTTATTCTACAGTGTTGTGTGTGACTTCCTTCTTCTAGATATGCATGTTATGCAAGGACAAATAACTACTTCAAAGTATTACTTACAGATTGCCAGGCAAGAGACTCCATAATTCGATGCTCACAGCGTTCTAGATGTTTTATCATTTCCCTTGTTAGGCTTGGCTCTGCTTTAATAAAGCTTTCAATCACCTTGTAGAAGTCAAAAGCTTTTAAATCAAACACATTGAGAATCCACGGGAAAGACAAGTCTGTTTCAGCACTGGTACCATCAGTTTGTGAAGCATTTCCTGCAGGGAAAACAGACTGAAATTATCAAGAATACTACATTCTTTCACTTCTGATTTTTTTTTTTCCTTTTTGTATTTATTGAATCATTGCTAGTTCAGAAATTTCAGTGAGCACTTTTTTTTCTCCTATTCACTGCATTTTATGTACTAGAACAAATGGCAATAGTTATCAATGAGTAACAATGCTATTTAGGACTTTGGATTGAACTTACTGCCATATGTAGCCATGACAACCTCAACAGCACACGCCAGAAGAGATGTGTGGAAGATGTTATCATTCAGAAGTTTGCTAAGGAGAAAGAAAGTTATTAATACTTGTTCTAACACTAAAATAGCAGACTTCCATAACAAGTTAAGGGCACACACCTGAAATTCTGCACTGATAGGCGCTCTTCCTCCTGAAATATAGAAATCAAACCAAACTTGTGAATATTCTTAGTATTTGTAAATGCAATATGAGTACTAAGCCACCAGTGCTAAACTTACCGACTTTAGCATAGACTCCATTACTCTGTAATACAGACGTACTCCAAGCTTGTATCTCTGTTAAAAAAAGAAGAAATTAAAGAATATTACAAGAAGTTTTAACAGACTACAACAGACTGTCATGTTTTAATGATTCAGAACATTTCAATTTTTTGGAAGAGCCACCATAAAGACGCCAGTGTCCCCTGCTCCTTTTGCCAGCAGCACTGGAGAGGCCTCAAAAGGCTACAAGGGTTTGTGGCTACCACAACCAGATGAGGACTGATTAATCAAGTTTACATCCACTTACAGCTAATGGGATAAAAAACAGTACTGACAGGAGACTGTTGAGTAAAAACTTGGTAGGATTTGTTTTCCAAAATCCGTGTAGAAAGCGCAGCTGGCCTACTTATTTTATAAGGAAGTGAGTCACCTTGTGTAGTTTTAGGCTGAGTTACCTTAATGAATGCAAATATGTGTTTCACTAATTGTGTATTGCCCAGAAATTTTCCCATTCTTCATGGAAGTATTTCCAGCAGATTTCCACCCTGTTGCTATTGCTCCTTATATACTAAGAGTAATTTGTTGAATACTATCTTTACAGAGCCTTAGAAAAATAAACATCCATTCCTTAAGTAGAAAAGAATATTGCTACTTTATACCAATATTGATCTGCATGGAAGAAAGACAGTCAGTAAGTCAGGTCTTAGGTTAGCTAGTACCAACAGAGTGCAAACGAGTAATACTCGAGCAAAATGCTAGTTACCTGTGAGCCAATTTCAGCACATCCCTGTCCAACTGCTTCAGCAAATTTCTCTTTGAAGATGTGGTCAAGACTTTCCACTCTCTTCAGGATACTATCCTTAGGGTTCACTGTGCAATTCTAATAAAGTATAGGAAGGAAAGGCAGAAGAAGAAAAGGCAAAAAAAGGGCATTTTACTTCAAAACCATTTCAGTGATTGAATCACATTAGTCCTGCTTCACTTTGTAACATCTCTCCATCAGCTCATTAGCATAAATAAAAGTGAAGTATTTAAAAAGGATGGAATAATTGTATATGTTCAATAATATCCAGTAACAACTACTACATGTGTCACATACTACTAGCTGCAACTAACCTAACTAATATGGGAGTAATGTCTTCAAAGATAGACATATGTGTAAGTTGCTCAGTGTGGACACAAAAGATCCTCTGTGAGTAACATCCTCCTTCCCTTTTATATCACCTTCTTTTTTCATCGGATACATAGATAAATAAACCTTAATATTTAGTGCAGTAACAAAAAGATTGAAGAACTTATAAGGTTCCAGTACACATTAGTTATATAGAAATGCTTTCTAAAATGATTAATTACATTTAAACCATTCCAATTAAAATGTACTTCTTCAAAAATGGTTGTTAATAAACGAGTTCCTAAAACATGTGCATCAGATCTCTATGTGTACATTGTACAAAAGTGGTAGTTCTAAGAATCTTTCACAAATCTTTCTTCTAGTCACTTACATTGAAATACATGATGAGAGTATCTGATGGTTTGTCTGGTGCTGAGTTTAATATCATAGTCAATTGCTGAATGTTATTCATTGCAGCTCTGGAAAAACACAATAAAATGCATAATAAACATTAATAATTTTTATTAATTAATTTGT
>VZZY01019533.1:0-10080 GCA_013400335.1 Eurystomus gularis | reverse complement strand
TGAAGGCGATGGCAGAGGACGACGCAGAAGGCGACGCAAAGGACAATGCAGAAGGCAAAGAGGAAAAGAGACGATGCAGAAGGCAAAGAGAAGACGAGGCAGAGGACGACGCAGAAGGCAAAGAGGTGAAGGCGCCGCAGAGGACAATGCAGAAGGCAAAGAGGAGAAGGCGACGCAGAGGACGACGCAGAAGAGAAAGAGGTGAAGACGATGGCACAGGACAATGCAGAATGTGAAGAGGAGAAGGCGATACAAAGGACGATGCAGAAGGGAAAGAGGAAAAGAGACGACGCAGAGGACGGTGCAGAAGGCGAAGAGGAGAAGGCGACAGAGGACGACACAGAAGGCAAAGAGAAGAAGACAATGCAGTGGACGACGCAGAAGCCAAAGAGAAGAGTAAGACAATGCACAGGATGACGCAGAAGGCAAAGAGAAGACAATGCAGAGGACGATGCAGAAAATAAGACAATGCTGAAATGAGGAGGACGCCGCCGAGGGGAACGCAGAAGTGGAGGATGCAGAAGACGACAAGAAGACAGACGACGCATAAGAGGAGATGATGAGGATGTGGAGGACGACGCGGATGATGAGACAAGGACACAGGAGATGACAAAGAAGAGAAGAAGAAATGCGGAGGACGACGATGAAGAGAAGAAGACGATGTGGAGGACAAGAAAGAAGAGAAGACAACGACGCAGGGTATGATCACACAAACGGTGACACAACAATGCAGGCAAGGAAGATGAAAAAGGAGACAAAGATTACAAAAAAGACAGTGAAGAAGATGGTGGTGAAGAGGAGGATGAAGATGGTGATGAAGAAGAGAATACAATGCAGAAAGTGACATGAAGAGCAGAGCTCACTCCCACTACAAGCTTGCCCTGGGCAAGAGAGTCCAAGAAAGCCAGGGCACGAGTGGTGCCTTGGAGGGGCCAGAGCAGCAGACAAGAGCTGAGCCAAAAGGGCCCAGAGAAGCCCTGACAAGGGGCTGTGCTCGATGCTACAGAGCAAAAGAAGAAATCCCCAGGGAATCCAGAAAGATTCCCCATGCTGGGAGTCTAGAAAGCTTCCTAAACCCTGATGTGGGGCACAAGGGCCACCGTCTTGGAGCATGAGCAGCAGGCACCTGGCCAAAGTGGCCCAAAGGAGGCCTGGCAAGGGGCCAAGGTCAGTGCTGCAGAGAAAGAATAAAAACCCCTGTGGACACTTGGTGTCCCACCATGTAGGGAAAAAAGCCTTCCTACCCTCAGCTGCAGGACACGACAGGCCATCTTCGTGGTGCATGAGCAGCAGGTGGTGACCCAGTAAGTCCACTGCTTCCTCAAGGAAAGCTCTGGCAGCAGGCCAGGGAGGTGCTGCCTTTTATACTGCGCTGGGACACTGGGACTGCTGCGTTGCCGGGTGCTGCCCTGTGACATCAGCGTGATGAGGCATCTCCATATATGGGGGGTTCTATCCAGCTCCTGGTCGTCGTCACTGTGGGGCCTCAAGGGTGTTAGCTCTGGCGCAGAGAGGAGATGGCTAATAGAGGACAGCTAATATGGATCCAGCACCCCAAAGGCCTTTCTCAGAAACACTGGTAGTGGAGAGGCAGTGGAGAGGCAGTGAGTGGGGCTGTGGTGGGGGGGACCCCATCACCTTGATAGGTGATAGCAATAGGCTGTTGCTCACATTTACTGTTGGGAAAACTGAGACAAAGCAGTGAGACAGCCTGTTGTGCATCATGCAGGATATCTGCTGCGAATGTTTGGCACCTCTGAAAAGTTAACCTCCATAACTTCTGAGGCAGAATTCTTTACTTCAGGCGGGGGAATCATCAAGTCACCTTCCCAGGCAGTATCAAGTTGTTAAAAACATTAGCTTTCGCCCCTGAGTTTGAACGGGGAACAGCACGAGCGGTTTTAGTTTACTTTGAGAACTAGGAGCTGTCCCACGAGCAGCAGCTTGGAGGCAGTGCCTGTGAGGGCACTTGGAGGATGCCAGAAGATTTCTTGCAGCAGGAGTACTCCTGTGAATTCAGTCTCTGGTTTCATATTCTTTGTTTTGCTGACCTCTAGGGAAACTTTTCTGCAAAACAATTTGCCAAAGCATTTGTAGAGGGAGCTGTGGTGGCCAACCAGTCACTGCCCTTCTTGTTCTAGGGACCAGGCGTTTGGTGTCAAATTCAAAGTAGGCCTTCCCATGAAGCTGCAAGCTGTTTGCTGTTCCCTCAGCAGCTTCCAGCACCCTTGAGTGAGTCAAGGCCTTGGTACATCAGAGCAGGGCTCAGTCAGCAGAGGAAATGCATCCTGAGTTAAGAAACATGGCGGTTGTTCTGAATATTTATGAACTGGGAAGTTAAACATTTGAAAAGAACTCTGCTCTTAGTTTGTGGAGAGCAGCATATATCTTTTGATCCATTGCTCAGACTAATTCAGCAATGGATGAAGTTGCTATCGACCACTTAAATTCTAGCCTGACAGCTTTGGGAGGAATTACTACACTGCTTTCCCAAAGGAGCTGGGGTGAGTGGTGACTGTGCAAGTGTGTCTCTTTAGCGGGCAAAGAGCCTGTTTCAGAAGGGACATTTCATGGGCTGCAAAGCCAGAAAGCTCTGCTTGGTTTGGTGCTAGTTAGTAATGAAGTCCAAAGAAAGAAAATGGAAGATTAAAGGCATAGAAGAGATTTTTTTTCTTGTTTTTAAATGACTGTTTAAAAGAGCAGAGGAGATGTTAAGAGAAATATGCATATTTCATAGGAGGAACCTGGGGAGTTCTTGCTTCTTTTTCTGCCTGATATTCAAAGCGGAAAAAATTGCTGAAAGTTGTAGACTAGGAACATTTTTCTTCTGGAAGCAAAAGGGTAAAGGTGAGTCATATTGGTTAGTGATGACCACTCTAGAGCAGTGAAATTTTTCTCTCAGGTAGCCTGCTTCGTGCTCCTACCGCAGCTTTTTTGTTCAAGCAGAAGGTTGAACACCATCCCAGTGGGGAAACATTCATACATAAACTTATCATAAAAGCCAAAACCCCAAGAGTAATTAATTAGCTAAGAAGGCATAGGATAGAAAACGTTCTTAGTTTTCACTAAGTTCAGGCTCTTACTATCACAGGTAACTATATCACTTTCATAAACACTGAAATCCCTTTCATAAATTGGGCAAACTACATCCCTCACTGCATTTCAGTTTGGTTTCTTCTACTAGTAGATGACCTCCAAACTCCCATTCTTTTCATTAATAAAAGCCATAAATTTCCAGGCTGTTTGATGACAGATTGTTTTATAGCTGCCTGCACTAACTCCGTCTCTTAGTGCAAATAGTTCCTCTTTCTAGGTGTTTATCTCCTTTCCTGCCCTCAAGCTAAATTTACAGAACAGTGTGATTTCCTCCCCGTCTTTGTTATGCTAGACTAACCATGGTCTGCGAGTTTCTCCTGAAATTAAGATCTCAGTATCTCTGATGACCTCCATAGCCTTTTTTGCTCCTTTTGTGAATTCATCTTTCTCTGAATAAGAATAACCAGAACAGATGCAGTCTCAATGATCTAACAGTAACTTAAAGACATGGTTAATCTCTCTCAGCCCTTTCCTAGCGTATGGGTTGCATTTGCCATTTCGCTGGCAAATCCACCTGTGTTCTGATCAGCCAATACACAGGTCTTGGCTCTTCTCTGGTTTTTCCAGCAGCTGAGTTCCCAGTTCACAGAAACATTCTCATCTTAGGAAGAACAAACACTGAGGTATTTAATCTAGCCAGCTTTTCCACAGTGCCTTGGGAAACATGAATTATTGCACTTCAGTCACTAGACAATCTTAGGGCAAGACACAAATACAAGTGCAGTCAAGAAATAACATAGGTAGCAACAAAAAATAAAATCTAAACTAAACAGAAGACAGTATCTGTAGACCTCAGGCTATTTTTGTAAATGATTAGAAGACATGTGAATGCATACAGTACTTCAGAGAGTAAAAATAAGATGTCTTCTAAGACTTCCATGCTTAACCAAAAATACCTAGGTCTTCTAGGATAATGAGATAATTAAATTCAGTCCAGGTATTAGGGACCGCACAGGAATTTTCATTTCTAGCTTTCTGTGTGCCTGGGGGGAGGACATTGCTTTTTTTGAGAGAAAAAGCAGGTTGATTCTGGAAGATTGGAAACAAAACTTCAGAGAATGCTAGATAGATGTTAGTGATCAGCAGAAAAAGAAAACCAGACACCTTTCCCTACTGCCACCACCCCAAATAAACAAAAAAAACAGCCCTAAAGAAAAATCCCCACCAGGACAACAAAAAAGCTCTGAGGAATTCTGCTGAAAAATAGAGATCCTCAAAGTACTGAAAACTCTTCCCACCTCACTGTATCTTGACGGATTTACAGTTTGTCCTGCACAAGAAGGATGTTGCTAAGGACTTTACACATCACAGTGGCAAAGACAGGGCACAGAGACTTTAAAAAAGGAAGGAAGGAGGTATGGAAACCATAACAAAAACAAAAAAAGAAGTGGTAGCACTGCCCATGAAGCATGTAGCACAGCATCCTCCTTAGTGCATGACCAGCTCAGCATCGATTTGTATCAATTCTATTACATTAAAAATTATGGACATCATCTTTAATAACAGCTTTTGCAGGTCTATTTGAGTGAAAAATAAAATAAAAAATAAAATATGAGTTGTGGTTTAAAAAATAAAACATGAGTTGTAGTTAAAAAAAAATAAATATTAAAACTACCTCAGTGTTATCCCAAGTTCCCTCCACAGGGTTGCTAGGGAAGCCCTTTTCTAAGGGCTCATTTGCTAGAGCTGGAATCCAAATACTTTTGGAGCCGATGGTATTTTGTCTGTGCCTTCTCAAGTGTGTTTTTCTCCGGTGTACACCACTGTTTTCCTGTGCTGAACATACGATAATACCTTGCAAGATAAAAGAGATGCCTGCAAATACCATTCCTGCGGCATAAGGCTTCAGCTTGTTGTGGAACAGCCAAGATCTGACCTCTTCAGAGCAGTGGTTCCCACACCACCAGAGGTACTACTGCCAAAATGTTTCTTCTAACCTGATCTGATGCTCCTTTACCTCCTATTTATTTACTCTTCCCCACTAAGCCTTGTGGAAACAAGTTGTAATGCATCTTAAATTTTCTGGCTCTTCAAGGAGCCAGCAATTGGCACTATGCAATCTACGTCTTCAATGCTTCTGGAGGATTTAATTTTCTGAAAGGAATCTGTTTCGGATCTGCTTTGCTATCTCAGGAACCTATGGATTTCTGTAGATTTTCACCAACAGATCCTATGCTGCCATTGCTTGATGGCTGAGAGCTGCCAACACTGACATGACTACTGTTGGCAAATCCTTCTACAACCTGGTGGAGACAATTTAGAGGCAGAGCAAACTCGCAGTCATTAGCAGCTTAGCTTCTAGTTAAGAAGCTTCTCTGACAAGTCATGAGGCTCGTTCCACATGTGAAAACACCAGCGCTCTACTGCTAATCACACAACTCTTTCAAATAATATATCCTTGCTCCAGAAAGGCTAGTGAATGCTTCGGAGCAAATTGGAGCCTGTGTTGAATTATCCAGCTCTGTCCTGTGTCATTATCCACAGTCTCTACAACTGCCTCTGTGACGCAGGGTTGTGGGCTTTCTGGGTTTTGTTTTTGTTTTAATGTTCCAGAAGCTTGATCGTGTGCTTCTTCTGCTGAGCATCTTTCTGCGTGTGCAGCAACACAGGCTGGAGAGGCCTCTTCAGAGGTGCTGAATATTCACGTATACAATGAGCAGCAAAGGATATCGGCAAAGCTGAGAAGAGCCTCCAGGCCGCTATGGAAAGATCAGCTTTTCCACAAGAGCCACAGATGAAGTACGGGATGCACAGCACTTAACGCAGTGGGGAAGATATGAGGTATGCTCCTATTGATCCCTAAGTTGCTCAGGATTTTCATGATGCACAGCATGTTCATAAATAAACACAGCTTGACAAAGAATAAATGCATGGGCCAGTACACCAGGTTCTTTCCTTCGCTATCCTACGGGACATCATTAGCAAAGCAGGAAACTAATGTGGTTGCTCCCCATGTGGCACGCATCTTAAGAGATCACCTGAAGGGAAGAAGGGAAGTGCATGTGTGTGTGCGTAACTAGAGAAATATGTAACGAGTGCTTTCATGACAGTCTTTGTAAGAAACGTGAGTTGGAACAGAGAGATGAAGGGTGGAGTAAAATAACACTCTTGTAAAAGGAGGCTTCCTGGACCTGGATGATGCACAGGAGAATACTTTTGCTTGGGTTTAGAAAAGGAGAGGAAATCACTGGAGGGATTCAAGTTGTTGAAATGCAACAGTGGAAAAGAGGTGGGTTTTCGGGGGGGTTTATTTTTAAGTCATATTTTACATAGAAACATAACTAGTTTCTATGTAAGCTAGCTACAACAATTAGATAGCAAGACAGACAGAGACTATTAAATCACTAAGGAAAGACAACGAATTCTGGTTTTAAAGCACCTAGGATGATGTTTAAGATGGTACGGAAGATACACCTAATGAAACAAAACCAGCTCAAGATGCTGAGTTGAAGTATAGGCAGCAGAGTGGCAGCTCCAGTCACAAAATTCACTAAAATCCTGGAAAAGCAAAAGAGAGCAGAAAAAGGGAAGGGTTTGAGGCTTCACTGGAATCTGAAATCAGGAAGTCAAGAAGTTTGGAAGGAAACCTGAAATACCCTAAATTGAAATTTATTTTCAGTAGTGTAAGACAGCCAAAAATTTATATTTTTCAGGAAGCAACGGCATTGCTTTACTGCTCAGAGTTAAGCACGCCTTTTCATAGGAGTGATTTCCTTCCAGGCGCTATTTCAGCAAGCATTCCTACACCCCTGAGTTAATAATCAGGACCCGCATAAAATAAAACTGTAGATGTGGCACTTGTGGATGTGGACTAGTGGTCATGGTATTGTTGGGTTGACGGTTGGACTTGATGATCTTAGAGGTCTTTTCCAGCCTTAATGATTCTATGAAACTAGGAAAAATCACCTGGCCGTAGGCTTTTCTACACTGCCTTCTGGAGCCCCCTCTCAAGTCAGCCCAGCATTGGGCTCCTTGATTGCATTGGGCTTTTTTTTCTCCAGTGACGATTTTGACTAAAGCAAGTCAAAATAACAGGGGAACGATCATTTACTTCGCAAAACTCTCCAGAGTAATATTAATTAAATTTAGCACGGATTCATTACTGTAGGAGATATATTAGGTCTGACTGAGCCTTTAATGCCTTGTGTGGCCACTCTCCGCTCTCACAGCTGGTGCCAAGCAGTGGAAGATCCTCTGTAAAGCAGGCAAAGTGCCGTGAGGCTGGGTGAGGCCAGGGCACTGCTCTGCTTCCCAGGGCTAAGAAAGGGGAAACTAAGTAGGAGTCACATTAACTCTGTTCCTCAGGATCAATCCTAAGGATTTAATTAATTCTCCAGCATCTCTCCTAGACTGTTTCAGGGAGGAATCATGTTATTACTGTAGAAGACCCTGAGGGTTTCAGCCACTACTGACTGGATGGAGAAATCCATTTTATCGTGTTTCTGGTTCCACTGTCAGACTGGAGAACATTGCTCATCTAGAAATCAGCTTACCTCATCTAGAAATCAGCCTTTAGTTCAGTACTCAAATCTGAAAACAATTTGGATGATACTCATGATATATGAACTGGATTGCTCTGGTGACTGGGAACTAAAAGTAGTCAGTACACTGGGTAAACTGGGAAGGGTGAAGAGCATCACTTTCCCCAGAGCGACCAGGTCACTTCATACGAATACTCTAAATGAAGAAAATGTGTAACTTCCACGATCTTGTTTAAGCAAAAAACTCTTTATTATACTATATGCAGGATGCTGCCTGGTTCTACCTGATTTGCCATTATGCAAAGTCTCAATTTTGTGAAGAAATTACTGGTGTTGCTCTGTGGAACAAAGCAGCAGAGAGAGGAGACCTGCTTGCATGAGGTTCTCTGCATTACTGACCTTTGAAGTAAAAGAATGTAGAGATATTAATCCTAAATCTGCCTTATGCCTGTTGCTGTGAGCAGACTGAAGACCAACTCACCCTGAATTGCTTTAGTAAAGCCCTTGCACTAGCACTTACATTTGTTTCGACTTACAGCGGGCTTGTATGACACCAGCGAGCTGGTTTCTGTAGGGAAAAACGAGAGTGGTTCACCACACGTTTTGTCAGCAGCTAGCACAGGATTTTACTCTCGCTCACCTTGCTCATCAACTCGGATGGATATTCCTACGAAAGGAACCGCAGTGATCTTTTTCCTTTCTGTTCCCTTCCTTCACATCTTCTTGCACACATCACTAAACCTTGCGCTTAACCTTTATCTAACAGAAAAACTAATTTTGTCCTTCACCTGTGAGTTTGCGGGGGTTTTTCACTTCCTTTTCAGACTCCAAACACTTGAGCGGGGCATGAAAATTAAAAGTGTAATTCCCCTCTCATTTCACTTAACCGCGCTGTAAACTCTGATGAGCCGATAGCCTTATACATTAATTGGTTTGACTGAAAATTATAAATGTATTGCCCAAGTTGCCCTGCTTTATTATAAGACTATAAATACCAAATTTTCAGTCAATTGCATTTAAAGGATAAATTTATAAATGACATTTTAGTGGTCCCGCTATACTTGCATGAGCCGGCAGATGAACCTTGTGGCTTTCTTTGAATTGTCTTCATCCATCACTCCTCAACCTGCAGATCTCAAGACGGCGTGAGTTCCTGCTTGCTGCAGTTCTGCTCTAACCCTGGGTTTCATCTGAGGCCTGGGAGGGACGTACCCTTCGTGTGGTATCACCCAAGGTGGGGTGGGCACCAGTTAGGTATTTACTCGTTGCACTTGAGGAAAACAGACTTGCTACCAAATGGAATTAAAGCTTTACTATTAAATTACATCCTTCGTATGCAAATGACTAATGGGGCAGGAATTCATGCTTTAGCTAGCTAGTGGAGTTCAGAGCTACTTCTTCTACGGTGTGGCAGAGGCCTGTCTACACATTTGAAGCCGAAAGAAATCTTTCTAATGCAATTCACCTTAAAGGAAATTGAAATAGCTCTCCTCTGCTGAATTTTATCTTCTAGGGTGACCTGTGTTACATCCTTCAGTGGAGAAAGATACACAATACTCTTAAAAAAACCCTGTTCTGTAAAAATGTTTAAAACTACAGTTGTTCCCGCTTCCTTCATATAATAAATAAACCCTCCTGCAAACTTTATATTCAGTCCACCACAGCATTTTTCTTGTAGGTTTTCCAAAATGTGCCAGGTTTTGTGTGTTTTATAGGCTTTTCGTGCTTTTTATGCTGATTTCAACCACAGAAAGCCCTCAGGACAGTAACGCTGCAAATTAGGGGAGGGTGGAAAGCTTGAGCTTGTGTTTTTCTGCCACTTTTCTATAGTTTCTACAAGCATTTTACATTCTCCTACGGCACTTTTCACCCAAAGCCACTAGTAAATCATGAACACACTTTGCAAAGGCAGAGTTCAATTCCAGCTATGCTGCTCACGCGTATGCTCTGGGTGGAGCAGGTGTGGGGCCACAATAAAGCATTTTGGGGGGCTTGAACATGCATTTATAAATATATATAAAAATGAAATGTCTATATGTAACTGTAAGCACACAGCCTGAGCGTCAGAGGCGTTAAGCAGGGCTTTCCCGCGGCACGGCTGCCCTGCCTGCACCCTGCGAGCACAGGCCTGCCCGCGCTCCCCTCTGCGGAAGAGAGGCCGGAGTGCCGAGGCCTTCGGCCGCCCTGCGCCGCGCACCCCGGGGAGGAGCGCCCCAGCATCCGCGGCCCCTCCCCGGAAGAATACGCCTGCCGCCGGGGACACCCCCCTCCCAGCCCCGCTTCGTCCCCGACCGACAGCAGCGGAGAAGCCCCGGCGCAGCCCCCGACCAAACCCCGCTCCCCTCAGCACCCCACCCCCGCCCTCTCCCGGAAGCCGCCTTTGACCCCGCGCCCGGAAGCGCCCCCCTCCCACTGCGCGGTTCCCGCGAGAGGCGAGATCTCGCGAGAGCCGCCCGGGACGGGCAGCGGGCGGGCGAGTTCTCGCGAGAGCGGCTCCGGGCAT
>VZZY01019531.1:0-10171 GCA_013400335.1 Eurystomus gularis | reverse complement strand
TAGTAAGACATCTGTTTATACTGTTCTAGCTCCTGGCCAGAACAGGTGTATAGTAACTTGTTGCTGAGATCCAGTGCAATCTACTTAAAGGATTTAGGTTTATCTTTTCCTTTAATATTTTGGCTAGAGTACTGTGCCACCACTTTTTTTATTTGAAGATTTAGTCAAGTTGTAAACTTGGAAATTTTTTCTTCATATATGTGAACAGTTTTATTTCTGTTCTTAGACAATTTAGTGGTTTTTATTTACAATTTCAAATTGGGTATAGTATGATTTTTTTTTTCTAATTTCTTTTTGGTAGATCCATTTTATTCTTGGGTTTTTTAAAGAAAATATAATCAAATTCTGAGGCACAAAACACTTGTCCTTGCAACAAAATACCAGCTGCTAAATCATTAGGAACCAGTCTAATGATGTTATGATCAATATACTCTATCTCATTTGTGACAGATGTGGTCCTTTCATGGCTTCTATAGGCAGACTATATATTTAAATGGAAAAAAAAATTATACACAGTATTTGTAGTTATTGCCAGTAATTACTGCTTATTGCCTCACCGTGACTCAAATCCATTTATGATAGGATTTAAACACAAGTGGTGAAGCCTAAGAACATGTGTGAGGGGAAGATTAAAACCGTGTTTTCTAGTTTGGTTTTGGTGGGTTGTTTTTTTTCTTTCTTTCTTAGTTTAACATTTGGCTTTAAACATGTTTTATCAGTAGCTACTCATCCGTTAATACAACTTGAGACTAATTCTCTGTATGCTATCCACAGCTAGATAGTGAGCTATCCACTTACTTTATTGTCCCTACGAAAATATGGTGTAGTCTAAGATTTAACTGACGGGTGATCTCTGGAAGTCATCACAGCTTAAACTAGCAGATGTAGACCATATTTGTTGCTACCTAAACTCTGCTGCTTTGCTGGTCTTGCCCAACAATCTTTTCTTCAGTCTTGATTTTAATATATAAGTTAAGGTTTCATCAAAATTCTTGTTTTTTTCTGCTAAATACAATGAATGTTTTCAGAAAAGTTTTTATTAATTCAGGCGTGTCTTCTGATAGCAGATATTAAACTGGCTTACAGCATCGAAAGTGGATCTTGTGTTACAGTCTTTTAAATAAATATTCTATAATTCTAGATTAGAGTATAAGATGTTTTCTTGAAAGAAATTAAACTATAAGAGAAATTATCAGTCTAGTACTCTCCTGTTCTGTCCCTTGTATATTATCTGTTTCTCACTTTGATCCCAGAGCAGTTGGTCTGAAAGAGGATTTTTTATTATACAGCCTTTAATGTATTACCTGTACTTTTGCTGTTAAATTAGTTGCTGTATATACCTCAATATATAGTGTGTATATATATACAGTATATACCTAGTTTCTGAATTTCCTTTGAATGCTTTCAGATGAAGTTTTAAATTGAATGTTATTATGAATGGACCTGTTTTTACATATTCTTTGTGTACAGGTTTTTGGTTGGTTGGGGTTTTTTTGTTTTGTTTAGTTTTGTTTTCTTTTCTATCCTGGAAGGTACATGAACTATCTGGTTTCTTCAAGAATATGGAGGGTTTTGCACACATAACTTAAATTTTGGAAGCAAGTGATGTGACTATAAGGGCAAGTGTGGGCTTTTTTAAAACATTGATAGATCATGTATATAATTTTTTTCTTATATTTCAGAATAAAATTTACTGAATATATCTATTTTTGTGTGTATATATACATATCTAAACAGATGTAACTTGTGTATAAACATAGGTAGTATTACTCCTTCTATATGAAGCTCCCTCTTTATGAATGTATACCCTGGAGTTGTGACTAGCTTACTTACTGGCTTTCGTTTAGTGCATAAGAAAGACATACTTCAAACAATACATTTGAAAAAATGAAAATGAGATTGACATGATACAACTTGCAATTACTTTTCTTGGCCCTGGGAGAAAAAGTTTTACTTTCATTTTAACAGTAGTCATTGTCAAAAGAGGAAAGACAAATACTATTAGAGAGGGAAAACTCATTTCAAATTCACATGAAGGTTTATTTATTTCTTTTCCAAATGTTTTTTTTAATAATGTTGTGTTGCTGTTGGGAAAGAAATAATGTCCTCTATGGTCTTATAAATATTTTAGCTTAAGTTAGTAAGCTGGTATGATAAATGACTTGATACTGTGTAATTTAACTGTGTATGTGGAACAATAACCTGCTCTAAGAGAGAATGTGAATTTTGTAATAATTGATGCTGTCTGTTGATTTGCTTGGAGTTTTTTTTCTGAAGGCAGGTACATGATTTTGAAATCAAGAAAAACCTTGCTGCAGACAGCCATAAGAAATTAGCCTTTTCTAAATTTGTAAGGAGTAGTATACCCATAGACTGTGGAGTTACCCTCCTATAAGACTGAAAGGCAGAATTAGTACTTCTTACACACTAAGCAGACTGTACATTTTCTGCCTTCCATGCTTACTCCATACTCCCTGCCCCAGTTATTGGAAGTAATATTCCTGTTAGCCATACAAAGCCGTGCAGTCCCAGAAATATGCTCAGTACAAGGAATTTATATTGACTCTCCTCACTCCTTATCCACATGAACAAAGTGCTGTTTTGTTTATAGAGCACTTGGTGGCCTGTGATGTGAGTTTAAAGTGCCAGTTCTGGTCAGGATTAAGACTAGCTTTTTCATAACTGATAATAAAGCATGAATAACCAGGTCTGTGTGTGAATAATGTATAGACCGATGAGAGAAGTTTCACTGCTGCACTTCAAACTGTTCACTGTATGCGATGAGTCAGAATTTGTTCTTGGAATCAGCTAACTGAGATTCAGTGAGGTGAAGAAGTTATCTTTGCAATTGTGGAGTCAAACTTGAAGATAGGAAAGCATCATGATGACGATCCCAATCCCTGAAGTATTTGATCTGGATTTTAAAGAGACGTATCAGAATAGGAGTACACTGTCTTGAGCAGCTGCCTCTGGAGACTAACAAAGCATTATGAAGTATCATCTAGATGAGGCACTAAATATACCAGAAGGAGTCATTTTATGAACAATGAAAGTCTGAATAGATACATGTAAAACTAATAATAATTTTGGTATATATGATGCGCATTCTACGTAACACGTATGGCTCTACTTTGTATAACTATAGCTTTATTCCTAAATTCTTCTCCTTCCTTTTGCTTTCTTTAAGTCTACCTGAAGTAACCACAGAACCAAAAAGGGAAACCAAAGGGATGGTAGCAATTGTATTATTTAACTAATCCTCTTAGGCAATTTTAGTACAAATTATTGATATACTAATCATATCAGTAGTGATCTGCAGATAATGCCAATTGCTTTTCAGATATTAATTAGGCCAGAGCTTTGTGGTGGTTAATATTAGAACTGATTCATATTAGTTTAAATACTTAATTGCATTTAATTATAGATTTGCTTTTGAAACAAACAGCTACACCTTTTCCATCAGCCCTGTTAGTCTGCCATTTGAAAGGATTAAGCTTCTCTGCATCACTACAAAGTATTTTTCAATGAGCTTGATTTGGCAATATTTTATGTCTACCTTACACATTAATTGTAACATCTCAAACTAAACAATACACATTATTTGCAAGCAGCATTATTAAAAATGTTGACACAAATGAGTTAAAGTACAATTGAAACTTCTCTAATCAGTTGCTAACAGTTATAGTCTGGACAATATTTTGCAAGAGTATTTCTTGAGAATATTCTACATCAGCTTTGGAGAGTGTGTGAAATCGACTATAAATATGGGCTGGAGCATAGGGAGCTAGAAGGGAAACCTGAGTGAAATAATAGGATTTTAATGGAAATTTACATTTATGTCCTGTTTTTTTCATGAAGACATTATTGAGTATTCAATTGCAAGGCAGCAGAATTGCTCAAACTTTTGTTATTCCTTGGCTATGAATGCAGATAAGTTGTTCACCTACCAAATTAGTGAACATGATCGTTTGAGAGCCAATATAATAAATATGGAAACTGCAGTTACTATGAAATATGGTTAGGTGCATATGCTTTGAAAGCCTGTGTCATTTTCCCAGAGGACTGATGATTCTGCTGTATGATTCAAAGAAGCTGCTTTATCTGTGCCAGCAACTGAATCTTGAGATGAAGCAAAGGTTTTCTACACCAGCCAGAGTAGCCAAAACTTTTGCACATGCAATCACAAACTCTTTGATTATTTGTTGTCTGTTGAATTCTGGTTTGCTTAAGCTTGCGTGGTCTTAGAGACAAGAATGAGAAAAACTGCATCTTTGTCTTTGCAGATAGTATGATTTGCATTCATAATTATGTCACAATATAGAAACCAAGTAGCGACAGTTTATGGGTGAATTCCGGTGTATATTGGACATCATTAAACTTCCAAATGTATGATTGGGGTAGAAATTTGCCTGTTAGCCATCAGAATGACATGATTTAACTAATGTGATCAATCCTAAAGCAGACTCAGCCAAAATTTGAGATTGGCAGCCATGCAGGGGGCAGAAAACAAAAAAGAAGCCAGAGGATGGTAGAGAGCCACTTAGTTTGAGGGAGCAGCAGTACTGAGAGAAGTTGCAAGAGTGGGGAAGCTAGGACTTGCTAGACAGATAGAAAGGATGTAGACAGCAATAACTGAGATGGAAGAAGAGCCAAGAAGACTTGTATTGGTTGTGGAGGTTGAAATAGACAGCCTAGGCAAAGAGACCATGCAAAGAATGTATTTCCTTATGATGTCTCTTGTGATTTACTTGTGGGAGTAATAAGATTTCCTTTTTCCTAAATATCCTGAAAATTTAATTTCCTCATGTTGAAAATACTGTAATTTCTTATTACATTGTATAATGTGTCTTGCCTTTAGGCCCGCCCAATTTCTTATAGATGATACAATTACTGACCCGTTGAAAGTATTTTTATCCCTCTGCTTATGAAAGGGTGATCTTCTCTAATAACATTCCAAAGTCTGAAATAGGATACAAATGTATTGTTCAAAGATATATATAAGCTCCATTCTTTCTCATCCTGTCACTACTGGAATTTTACAGAGAGTTAAGAACATAAAGATTAGAAAAAATCCAGTTGCTGTGCACTCAGCAAAACCGAAAATAGTTCTTTGTGGTTTGTTTGGTTGGGTTTTTTTTGTCATTCATGTGGGCTTGTAGTTGTCATTAGGAGTGCTTTTAAGCAGTTAAGATCATTGAACTGTGACTGAAATCTACTAATAAAAACTTCGATGTTTCTGAAAAACTGAAAGGGAAGTAACAGAAAATATGAACCTAGAAGGCAATAATAAACAGGAAAATAGAAATATACAAAAAACTAGGTTAAAAGTTGTTCGTTAGTTGATGGAAGTGAATGACCACTGACTTGCATCGGCTGTCACTGTGTGTTGAAAAGCTGGACTGTTGTTAATTTTCTGGTTATCCAGTGTCTAAGAATGCTGGAAAATAAGCAGAATATAATATAAAATGGTTACTTTAAAGTATTTTTCATTCATAGCGGTATATCTTTTTTCTCATTGGAACTAATGTGAAAGCTTCTGACCAGCAAAATCATCTTCAGTGATTATCAAGTATTTATCAAGCTTTTTTTGCTTTACGTTTCTAGAATTAAAAAAGGAAAAGCCATATTCTTTTATTTCTTTGTCTCAGCATTGATCATTTTGGCAGACTTTGTCCTCAAGTTTTTTATGACTAATAATTCTTTGATTGTATTCAGGTAATAACATACTGCCTAGTAAAGAGGGCTGGTTAATGCATGTAACACTACGTTCTTTGGCTTTCCAAACATTGGATACTGCCTAACTAATAATCTCGGGATAACCTATTTACTTTTTAAGGTAACAGTACTGAAATTGCTATAGAAATAAATTTTCTGGCATGGAATTTCATTATGTTGTTTATTTCTGAAAAAGATATAAGATATAAAATGTTTACTACTGTTGCAACTTTCTCATTTCATAACAGGAAATGGTAATAGGCTTGCTGCACTGTGTTAAAATGTGTTCATTGTATAAATAATATTTTGTTTTGAATCAGTTGAATTATTCTAAGTTAGTAACATTTTCTAAAGTGATTAATTCCATCAACTAGATACACTTGATCTGTCACATCTTACAGACTATATAAGATCTCATAGATTTTATCTCTCTGTTTGTATCTATAAGGATACTGAAAGTTTACAAATTTTGCATGGCATATCCTATCACTAATGAGTTTGAGGCTCTGCTAGCACTGTTTTTAGAAGACTTACTTTACTGGGAGAAAGGCGAGGTCAAAAGATATCACTAGATGCCTGTGTTTCTTTGTATGATGTGCTGGCAACATCTTAAAACTTCATTCTTTTGATTAAAAGGGACAAATTATGCAATGTCTTTATAACTATGCAATCCAAAAAATATTACACAGAATCACAGGGGTTGGAAAGAAACCTCTGGAAATCATCTAGTCAAACCCCTCTGCCAAGCTGGTTTGCCTGGAGCGGGTTGCACAGGAGCGTGTCCAGGCGGGTTTTTAATATCTCCAGATATTCCACATTTCTGTGAGCAGCCTGTTCCAGGGCTTTGTCACACTCAGAGTAAAGAAGTGTTTCCTTAGGTTTAGGTGGTACTTCTTGTGTAACAGTTTTGTGCCAGTTGCGCCTTGTCCTGTCACTGGGCACCACTGAAAAGTGACTGGCCTCATTCTCCTGACACCTGCCCTGTAGGTATTTATAAACATTGTCATGTAGGAAAAGCGTAAACAAGAAATATAAAGACAAGCAGATAGTTAAACATGAATTACTACTGTAAAACAATTAAGATTAGTGGAAATTACTGCACAGCTTAACATTGTTGTGTAATGAAGGATAATTATGATACAGAAATCGAAATTGGAGCTGCAATGATTGAAAACTTGTATGGCAGGTAGTTGGGGTTGCTGGCATTTTGGGTTGTTTCATTTTGCTATTAGACTTCTCGTAATTGCCTGAACATACTTGACAAGGCATCATTAAGTATGACAAAAAGAAAAATCTATCACCATCACAATAAAACCCATTCTGTAATGCTGAAAGCTACATCAGTTTTTAGGAAATGGAAGATTTTCTGTCTGATTTTAGTGCCTGTGCTACTGTTCCCATTTTAACCTGTACTCAACTCTCCTTTCATATACTGGAGGCGGAAAGAATCCATAGAGTTATTGAAACAAGAAGTGTGAAACAAGTCCTTTTCCTGCCCAAGCTCCTGACAGTGTAACATCATGTGAGTCATTTAACCATTTATACTGGTTTTGTCTGGGATAGAGTTAATTTTCTTCCTATTAGCCTGCACTGTGCTGGATTTAGTGTGAGAGTAATACTGATAACACAGTGATGTTTTTAGTTGTTGCTAAGTAGTGTTTGTATTAAGTCAAAGACTTCTCAGCTTCTCATGCCCTGCCAGTGAAAAGGCTGGAAGGGCACAAGAAGTTAGGCGGGGACAGAGCCACAACAGCTGACCCAAACTGTCCAAAGAGATATTCCTTACCATATGACGTCCTGCCCAGGGCATAAACTGGAGGGAAAGCTGACTGGGGGCTGCTGCTCGGGAACTGACTGGGCATTGGTCAACAAGTGGTGAGCAACTGCATTGTGCATCACTGGTTTTGTAAATTTGTATTGTTGTATTCTTCTTACTATTAATGGTAATATAATAATGCTAATATTGTTACTTTCTTCCTTTTCTGCCCTATTGAACTGTTCTTATCTCAGCCCATGTGTTTTACTTTTTTTTCCCAGTGCTCTTCCCTGTCCTGCTGGAGGGGGGTGAGCGAGTGGCTGTGTTGTGCTTACCTGCCAGCTGGGGTTAAACCGTGCCACTATGTTCTCCTATTTTTTCCTTGGTAGATGGTGAAATTTACTGTTATCTGTGTTTTTAGGAATGCTCTGTGTTTGATTAAATTCCCTACTAATCATGATGAAAATTTTAATTTTATTTTTAAATTGAAGTTAATTTACTACAGAAAAGCTCTTTTGAAAAAATAAAATTAAGCCTTACTTCATTACTTTTCCAGCCAGAAAATTAGAATTGTAATAGTTTCAAAAGTAATTTCATCTGACCTAAGTCTGACATATGTGAGACTGCTTATTGTTACTTTTTTTTACACCGTTACTAATGGTTTTACAATGTTTTTAGGATTTAATATGTATACATGTTTACCATGTAAATGTTGTTATCAGCTACAGTTTTGTAGTCTTGTTATGTGCTTGATTCTGGCTTAAATAATTTAATTCTTTTGGAGCTGTTAAATTACGATTTCAGAGTTTTAAGTCGCAGTGACCTGGGAGGCATTCTATTCACTAGTGGATCCAGCAAAAGATATGATCTCACAGAAAAGAAATTAATTCCAACATACATGATATGGAGAATACAGGGAAATACTAAATAGAGTTCTTAGAAGAAAAGAAACATTTAGTTCTCCATGTGAATCAGAAAAGGCTGACAAGTTTCAGTTCAGTGCCCATGTTAACACAGCAGTAGCAGAGAATCTGCTTTACAAGTAGAGTATCAGTGTCTTTCAGCTGATCTGTGTTACAATCTGACTAACATACATTCATAGTAACTTAAGGAAATAGATAATAGAATTTTCAGGGGAATTTCTTGGTGAGCTAGTATGGTAGAGCTCACTCTGCAGTGGAAAGGACATAAGTTGTTTAAAGATGAGAAGAGGGGAATGTATTGGGAATCCTCAGAAGCTCGTATTTGAAAGGGGTATTCATAGCTCTAATGACTCCTTCAGTTATCTGGAAAGATGCATATTGCCACCATGTATGCTAGGAAAGCCATTCACTTTTGGCCCTGTCTGTAATAAAATAGCAATTATGATCAGGATGTTATTTTGTTCATAACTTGAGCTTTAGCATTGTTTTCCATACATTAACGTTAGTATAAATATATTATAACATCATATCTTCATCTTACATGAATATAATTGTAAGAACTTAGGGATTCAGGACCCACTCAAGCAGGTCCATGTCTTTCTTACACCGGGGGCCAAATTTATCCGTATTCAATAGGAAAACAATTATATGAGTGGAGCGATGTATTCTTGGTGACCTGTGTTGCTAAGAAACGAACTGCTGTTTTCTCAATTGATTAAATCCTTCTCTTCTAAGTGTTTTTACCACAAGGTAGATTGCAATGCCTTATTCAGGCTCGGACATCTCAAATCCATTAATAATAAGGTCAAGCTATTACCTGCTTCTTTACTCTACTTCAGCCTTGCTCCATCTAAACTACAATCGCTGAGACACCTCTCTGTGAAGATCTAGTATAAAGTTTCAGTTCAGCAGGAGACAAAACAAAACTATTCCTGTTTCTCCAGACTTAGCTCCCTCCCCTGTGAAATCTTTGTATTCCAGCCTAAGCTGGAATTCTCAGCTTGTTTTTCTAGAGATAGTTCAACTGATCAATTATGACTTACAGCACTAATTTGGACATATGACTTATGAAATAATGGAGGATTTCTGGGTTCTGCTTGCACAAATTACACACTCCTGGGTTAAAGTTTAATTTGTTTCTCAGTTTTAATTTCCATCAGACTCATTTTGTTCTGGGGTTTCTGGATAGAACTAAATGCCACAAGCCACTATTACTGTTATTTCCAATGCTTCAAAGAGGCTAGATTTCATATTAGTTATAAATTCAGTAGAATTTGGTTGGTCCTGCTGTTCACAATGATAAAGTACTGCTTCACTGACAGGCAAATGCAGGATCATGACAACCTCCCAAGCTCTGAGGTCGGATTTGTGCTACATGAGGTATCACCTCCTTGGTTAAGGTAATGTTATTAAGTTACACAGTGCCAGGGAGTTTCTTCCCTGACTGGAAGTCAGTTGTCCATACTGTTTTATTATTTGTGCAAAGGAGTAGAGTTCTGCTCAGGACATGGATAAAAATTTCCAAAGTTTTGTAGTTTATACAGGCTATGGGTCATTCCCAGTTGGCAGTTTGCTTGCAGGCACTCATTTGGATAATAAGAGTTCAATGATATGGACTTGTTCTATTCTATGGCAGTTACTCTGAATAGTACCAAGTTTAGTATGTCTTGCTAAGCTCAGAACCAAGTGGAAGCCAGATTTTAGGTGTTCTTGCATTTCACAGGAACAGAGTATATCTAATTAGCTGAGCACTGCAACGTTGCATGTATAGTTCTTG
>VZZY01019529.1:51097-110191 GCA_013400335.1 Eurystomus gularis | reverse complement strand
CCGGGGCTGCCGGTGCCGTCCCGCCTGGCGCGGGCAGCCCCAGCGTGCCTGGCCTGCTGCCGCACCTCCTGGTCGGGGCCGTGCCTTTGCCTCTTAGTGACGGGACGTCTCACTCAGTTTGGAGTTTGACCATGATCTCTCCCATGAGAAACTGTCGCCTGCCTAATTGCTGCATCTTAGCAATTAATGATTCTGAATTGAAAAGCTACTAAAAGCTCACTGTGCTTTAAATCAAAATAAATGATTGGGAGCTTGAAGTTAGCCTTGCCTTGGCAATAACATACTGCAAAACACACGGTGTGTCTCAGTGGGTCATAATTTTTAAAGCAGATTTTTTCTCTGGTACTTCAGTTGAAACCCCTACTTTAGGGCTATGAATTATTTAACATATGTTATGGTGGTGGTGGGAGGCCCTTATTAGGAGAAGGTTTTAGTAGCAACTTAGTTATTACCGTAAATAGTTTACAGATTAATTATTTTCCCACAGCGGAAGAGTGTACGTGGTTCTGTGAAGGCAGTAGAAGCACATTCCCACTTCCAAAATCAGACAGCAGTTTGAAAGTTTGGGGCCGAATGATGAGCGATATCAGCGGAAGATAATATAACAACATATATTTATGTTAACAGAATACTCAGAAGTGGACTCTGTTAGATACAGAGGCAGTTTAGTAGTTTAGTGGTAGCTGCTGACTGATCGAAATTCTTTTTAAGAGAATTTCACCTCTCATCTGAATATAATTGTATTTTGTATTTGCTTTTCATTGCAATGTCTGCTAGTAATTGCCTCCATTTTCAAACAGAAGTCATCCAAAATTAAGGATCTGAAAATTCAGGCACTCTTGCTGATGAGTTAAGAGTCTCAGTTTTCCTGTCTCTAAAGTGAACAGAGGTTTTGAACAGAGGTGCAGTGCTAAGCAACTTGATGATCACAGATTACAGAGGATGAAATATCCATAATTCTTCCTGGTAAAAATTCTAAATGTAATCAGTGAAGACTGTCAGTTTATCTAGATGCAACACTGCCATTCATACTGTTCTTACAATGTTAACATGAGTAAAAAGTTGAACTCATGTATTTATGAAAAACACAAAGAAGAATAAAGGAGGAGTTTTCTAAGCTTTTTAACTAGGGTGCTTATTACAGGTTTAATTAATTGTTTTCAAAACTACATTAAACACTTCAGTTTCTGTCTCTTCTTCAGTAGCGTACTTGTCCTCTGAAGTTTGCTCTATGTCTGGCATGTCACTGGAGAGAGCCTAGTGGTTTTTAACAGTGGTTGGGCATGCACATATAATTGCAAGAGACAAGTTTAGAGTTGCTACATCCGCTCAATAGAGTTACAGTAATTATGTGCAGAGTAAAGTTGTCTTCATTGATGTTTGGAGCATATTTCAAAGACAAAAAAACTCATTTTACAGTGCACTGAACTGAACTATGAGTAGGGGTCTGGTTTCTCCATCTTAGCTTAGAAGGCCCTTTTGATTGCACAGTCAGGATTGTTTCCAGCTGTTGAGTTACACTCTTGTCTACCAGTGCTTGAGTTCTGGTAGATTTAACCGTGGTGTTTTACCAGCTTACTGACCCTAGCAATCCATTTTTGACTGAAACTACTGATTCCCCATTTCCCTTTTACAGACATGAGCAAACATGTGCCGGACCATTACCTGTGACAGGTTGTGATCCATTGTAGTAGTTTAAGTTGGATTTATGCTAGAAGCTTGGACTGTAAACTGGAATATTTCTGTCACAGGCATTTTTTTAACTAGAGCAATCGCTTGCACCATGATGACTAGGAAGACATCTAGGGTTAACAACTCTTAAAACCAATATGACTGATGATGAAAAGTTCTTTAAGCTCTCAGTGACAGCGTCTTTTATAAAGCAATTTCAAAGGGCTGAAATGACTTATGATCCTGTAAATTGCTACAGAATAGGCTGTGGACTCGTAAATATACAAAGGCTTTGAAGTTCCCAAATCACAGAATTTCTAAACCTGCTTGTCATGATTCTTACAGATAGAAGGATGTGAAATGCTGAGAAAACTAATTCTGTTGTACTTGAAACATTTAGATGCGGTAGGGGTTTATTCTTAACTTGTATTTGAAAACAGCGTCTATGAGTTTAAAATATCACTGGCCTCTAAATTATTCCAAGTCAGAAGCTCTACTGTTTTTGTACTTTGAACTACCTGGGCAGGACTTGTATGCTGTGATATAAAGGCATACATCAGCTGATCATTTTGAAAAAGGAGGCTTGTTAGGAAATTTCAGTAAGACTCCTATTTTGTTTCATTACAGTGGCTTATGTCTACGCCTTATTTACCCTGTCAGTGAGCTGTAATGCAATGTATAGCAAATAGATGTTACTCTAGAAACTTTGGGAAGAAATAGGTACTTCAGGTGATCACATGTACACTGTGGCTTAGTTCTTAAGGTAAAGCTTTCTTCTTACTAAATTCTAAATACAGTCTTGATTTTTTTTTTTTTTTTTAAGGTGTTCAAAACTAGCATTTCCTAAAACATTACTTTTCCTACCTCCTATGTAGTTTATGTACTGAACAGGAATAAGCATTTGTGTGAAAATTATCTAAAACACATTATATATCTAGTCAGACCATCTCCTTTGCTGTGGAATTTGGAATCTAACTCTGCATTTAAGGTTGTTCATTGACTAAAGGAGGAAGGGTCAGGCTTATAGTTCTTTACATACAAAATTATGATAGTGCTGGGGTTTAAAACTAAAGTAGAACAACTTAGTATCCATTTCTTTGCCTTCAGATGGGGGCATTCTTGTGCTTAGTTCTCACTGTTTCCTCACACACTGCAGTGGATTCAGGAAACAAGTGCATGTGAATTCTGTGTTCTTGTCCATAATATTTGATACTGTTAGAATTTATTGTTAAACCATATGTTAAGGGTCACTTTGTCACTTGTGTGAGGTCTCTTTTTCTGGAGTGAGATGTAGATGCA
Source organism: Eurystomus gularis (assembly GCA_013400335.1). Lineage (NCBI taxonomy): Eukaryota > Metazoa > Chordata > Aves > Coraciiformes > Coraciidae > Eurystomus > Eurystomus gularis. Next base: position 107,221 of record VZZY01019529.1, on the reverse strand, counting down.
CAAATATGCATATGATTTGGGAATTCCATGTCTCAGACTACTTGTAGGTCATCTTGCTTTTAAACCAGAGTTTTATCTGTATTTAGAATTTGGGAGAGCACTTACGGATTGCTTGGTTGGAGAACAACCTACTTGGCTTTGAGAAATGAAAGTGCTGATTACCTCAAGATCTTGAGAACTTTAGTGTAACCAAAATGGCAAAGGTGGATGTGCAAGTGTGTAGTTCGTTAGTGATTATTAACAATCAGCTTTGTATTAGAAAGTGAAAGTTTATTTTTAGCTTATAGAAGATACATGGTTCCTTTAAATAAAACTTCAGATTCGCTATGTGTGTTTCTCTTTATTGCTTTCAGAGTTAGATATTGCAATTCCTTGGCAAAGAGAATAAGACTATGGCAATTGTTATGTTGGCCTGAATGTGTATGAAGGGAAATAGTGTGATTTGGAAATGGGTTTGATAGTGGTACTGTGTAGTCTAGAGTTTGTTTAACCTCAAGGGTTTTTTAAGATTTATTTTTTAAACTTTTTTTTTTTTAATATAAAGCCTCCTTTGGATTAGCAGCAAGTAAAAATTTCAAGAATGTGTCATGGTGCAGTATCAAGACCTTGGTCATGCAGGCACAGGTAGCCTTGCAAATCTCAGAATAAAACATGTGAACTTACAGGAGACTGCTGTCCTGAGTGCCTGTGTTTTCCTACTGGTGGTTCTATCATCTGTTCAAAGATTTGCACAATTAGCATGAAGAGTATGTTTTTGTATGATAATTGAATTGAGAATTGATTTAAAGATCAAATTAATACAATAAAAAGTAGTAAGGAATTTTTAATTTTTGGATATACTCTACAAATACTAGCTTACTTCTAAAAGGACATCTGTTTGAATTATAATTAATGTCAAACCCCTCCAGTGTCCTCATATAAAAATGGGGTCTGGATGAGATTGAGCATAATTGTTGTCCTGTAGAGGTCTTGTATACTTTTGTGATGTTAATACAACATAACAGCATAATTTTTTGTTGTGTTTGTTTTGGCCTTTTGAAGCTTAACCTTGGAGATGGTATCGTGAAAGTTGTAATCGATTGGAGCAAGCTTCAAAGCACGTCAGCACTTCAGCCAGCATTGCTCTTTAGTGCACTTCAGCAGCATATTTTATGTTTGCAGGTAAATATTTCATTGGACACATTCAACTTGACAAAAGTGATCAACAACTGAATGTACTTATATTATTACCAAAGTGTAAAATTTCAGTTGTTTTGATTTTATGTTGCTATGTCCAACAAAAAAGAATGCAAAAGCATTATATGCTTGGGATTCTGCTGTGCTTCACAGGTACTCAGACTTACAGATTTTTCAGATTAGTGGTGGGAGTAGCCACTGTAGGTGAGCAGGCTGAATAAATGCAGCCTCATTGATTTCTAGACTTGCATTGTAAATGTGATACATTTCCATCTATGGTGGGTTATAATTAAGCAATAAGACACGGCAGGTGTGTGTCATGCTATGATAATGATTCCATGCGTTGGGTGAGTTTTGAGGCTCATGGAGTGCTTTCAGTGGTTCAAGAAGTGGCATTATCCCAGCATGACACATCCTGGAGTGTCTTACTGCAATTAAATATATTTTCAGCGTGTTTTTTTTTTTTTGAAAGAGTAATTTCTTTGACATTAATGTCTCATCTTGCCAAGTAGCCAGTCACCATTACTGTCATTGCTTTTAACTATTTGAAAGTTTCCAACCCTGCCAAAAGTATGTGTAATTTAGTTGCATGGCAGGGAGAGTGAGCAGTTTATCAGCTGGTAACTGAACAGTGTTTTGACCTTGACAGTTCACCTGTAAAAGGTAGAGATGTGAATACCAATTTTTTGTTTCAGCTTGTCAATTAATTATTTCGAGTGTGTAGTATCGAGAGGATGAAAAAGCAAGTTCTTGTATTTACTTGTCTGTAGGTAGAAGAAAGATAATTCATGTTTTCCAGACATCTACCAAATCTTTGGTTTGATAAACAAACAGAAATATGCAAGATAAAAGCAAGTAAAAATTACATCCAAGTGTAAGAGCACTGCAAGTAGGAATTTGATTCCATTTCAGGAAATATGACTGGTAAAAATCATGTTGTCTTTAAAAAAAAAAATCTTGAGGGAAAATAAACAGTTAAATTCAAACTAGATTAAACCAGTAAAAACTTAAAAAGAGGATGTGACACATATATGTACTGAGGTTTTTGTGTTACATCTTTTGTAAGAGTTATTGCAGTAGAATAAGCATTTACTTTTGCTGCTACAACTGTCGGTGTATTCTCTTATTTAATTTCATGACCTAAGTAGATAATCAACCGTGTCAAGAAGAGAATGTGTTCAGGATAACGCCTATATATTTCATTTCTGTTTTCTTTCATTCACTTGGTCAACTGCAGTTTCAAGTGGAGAATGTAGTGCTGTGGTGATAAAGTAAAGGCTTTACAGTGTGAAAGCATTGGCTTTCATGTTAAGGAGGAAAAATACTAAGCCTTACTGTTCTGAGTAGGCATTTGAATGACATGTTAATTAAGTGGCACTGGTGCCAACGATTGGAGCTTTGATTTAGCTAGTAACTGAGGAATAGCAGGCAGATTTTCACAGAAAAAAGAAGTCTTCTTATAGAAACCTCTAAAAGGCACAGGTCAAAAAGGCCAGAATTGTGGTGTGCACAGTATTTGGAACTATGGCTGCTTTTAATTTTATTTTTTTTTTTTTTCCCCTGTGTTCCATAAAAAGCAGGTGGTGTCATTCCTAAAATAATTTCAGTTGGTCTGTTTTAGAAATTGTAATAGTTCTTGGCTTTTTGGTTTGGGGGTTTTTTGGCTTTTTTTTTTTCTATAACCCTAAAATACTGTTTTCTTTCTTCAGCCTCTTTTGGAAAAACTCCAGTCATTGATTAAAGAGGAAAATATAGGCAATGTTGAACCTGCAGGTAAAACAGAAGGCCAGACTTGTGAAACAACTTTAGATGTTTATGAAGGTAACTGTCAGACTGAAGAAAAGTATGCAAGTTATGACTTGGGAGAGCTGAAGGATGCTCATATTAATTTTGATCCAGAGGTGGTCCAAATAAAAGCTGGAAAAGCAGAAGTAAGTGACTTACCTAAAGATTAAAAAAAAAAAAAAAAACCAACCCCCAAAAAACCCCTTTCTAAATTTTAAATTTAAAGAATGAAATAGATATATGCCATCATGTTTATCACCTGCAGATTGACAGGCGGATATCAGCCTTCATCGAGAGGAAACAAGCTGAGATCAATGAAAATAATGTCAGGGAATTTTGCAATGTTATTGATTGTAATCAAGGTAACTGGCTAGCCAGACTTTAATCTTCATAGCACTTTAAGTTGGTTTTGTGGTTTTTTTTTTTCATTTGTCAAAAGCACTGCTCTATATTTAAAACAGAACTTCATTTTAAGAGTTACTTTGTTTTAAAGCTAAGAACTTGCATGTGTGCTGCAGATGTTGTCAGATAGACAAAAAAAGTAGTCACTGGATGACAATGTTTAATGCAAACCATAGAGAAACATTATAGCTATTCCTGTATTCATTTTAAGAACTGTGATCTTAAATCAGATGATTCTGTAGCTATTGTTCCCAATGTTTTAGCAAGGTGTTCCTTCCAAAGTCAACAGAATTGCAATTCAGAAATGTCTTGTGAATTGCATATTCAAATTGAAGTTAATGTAATGCTAGTTAAATTACAAAGAAGTATTTTTTGCAATCATTTTCAATTACTAGCTACTTAGATTAACTTTTTCAGTTCAACATCACTCACACTATTGGTGTTTTTAATGCACAAACTGGCACAATTGGCTGTACCTAAAACCAAACAATCTTAAATCCATCTGGTAGGCTGGATCTCATTAGCACAATCAGTAACTCTGTAACCAAATGTGTCTTAAAAGTGAGGACACTTTTATATACCCAGGTAGTAGGGAGATATTTTTCCAAGTGCCTATGAGCCCAGATATGCATTGTCTATGAGGTACTTATGCTTTTAGAGATCAAAGCTTACCGTTCTGTAAGCTTAATAGGAAGGGAGTTTAACTCCTTGAATGTTAGTTTGAATGAAAGTGACATCAAAGTCTAGTAGAATATGCTAGATAGTAAAACGCCGATTCCTAAAATTGTTAATTATGTACAGAAGAAATTACGATAAGACCTTCCTTTGTACGTTCAGGCATAATAAAATCTGTGTGAAGGTTTGGGGTATATGAACAGAGATTAAAATATGCACATTAGAATAAACTAAGATGGTCTGCACTGTAGGTTTTTATGGTTAAAAAAATTAAGGAAGTCACAGGCATCAGAATAAATGCAGGAAGGTGAGAAAAGAATGCCGATGAGGGAAGTAGACTAGTCTGAAAATAGGAGAACAGACTAACAGTGGTGAGCGGGGAAAAGGCTTCTGTACAGGAGGAAAGAAATAAGTTACTGAGAAATGCAGTGAAAAGTAAGAAACAAATAAAATGTAAATTGGAAGAAATTTGGTCCTTATCCAATAAACTTTTATATACATGTGTACATACATTTATATAATTGACATATCAAGGTAGAACGAGTAGGTCCGTGCAAGTGTGTGAAACTGCTAATGAGCAAGTGTTTATAGAATCAATGAAGTATTTCTGATGTTTTTATTGTATGAAAAAATTTAGATTTGTTAAAAGCCTTAAAGCTGGTGATGGTTAGAATACTTTAAATTATAAATACATAACTAGGACCTCACTTTAAAAATTATTATTATTATTTGTTTAGAAAATAGCTGTGCCAGAACAGATGCAATTTTCACACCCTATCCTGGATTTAAAAGTCATATAAAGGGTAAGCAACTATTTTAATAGTAATTTATTTAGAGTGTCCAGCACTAATGAATTTCTGACTTTAAAACTTATTATAGGGTGCTCAAAAAATGCAAACAACATATTGAGTTTTGACTCTTGTGAATACTTCTACATCTTCACTTCTCCCAAGGTTTTCAATCCCATAACTGCTTCCTTAAGTAGCCTATTTTTTCTGAAAGGAAAGATGCGAAAGATAAAGCAGGACAGAGAAGCCAAACTTTTCTTCTAAGGTGAAGCCAGCAGTCCGGTTGTCCAGTTAATTCTATTTAATCTCAAGTCCTTATCTTCTGTTTTATATCAGTTGGTGTAAGTATTTTAAATGAGAAAATAGTTTTGGGACACAGTGGAAGTTCTGAGACATGGATTTATGGAAAATGACAAGCTGGGGAACAAGCTTACCACTACACTACCTTTTGGAAAGGAGTAAGTAGTGTAGAAATGGTTGTTCAACAGAAGTTGTGTAAAAGATTTCTTAATCCTCTACGGCTTTCTAGATGTATGGAAGTTACACTGTGTTTTAAAAACAAACTCTCCAAAAATAACCCTCTCTTCCACTTTCAAGAGTGGTAATATTCAGTTATTAACTTGATACTAGTTCTAGAAACCAGTTCATTATTCTGAATTCTAGAAGCACGTGAAACACGATGATAAATACTATCACTAAAAGGTCTGTTGAGTTACAAGGGATATGGGGAGGTGAGTTTGAGATTAGACTCTTTCACAAAGAACCCCTTTCAGTAGTCACGTTTCTAAACTGAGTGCTACTTTGCAAATTGGATGTTAGTGTATTACAGGAAAAAAGAAAAGTTTGCACTTCAAGTAACTAAAACCCAAACAGTTCATAACTGAAACATGAATAACAGAAATTGGAAATAAAACCAGCATAAACTGAAGCAGGAATGTTAACATGTGGCCTTCAAGAAGTACTGAGTAAGAAGGTGTGTGCTTCAGCGTCTGGAGTTGGCAACATAGTCTTTAAGTCTGCAGTATTCTGCACTAGTACTATCAGGAAGGACTTGAGAAATGACCATGATTTAAAGAGAAGTGACCAAAATGGCTGTCTCGTGTGACACCACCTAGTGTACTGCATCCAGCTCTGGAGCCCCCAGTACAAGAAGGACATGGACCTGTTGGAGCAGGTCCAGAGGAGGGCCACAAAGGTGATCAGAGGGCTGGAACATCCCTCCTATGAGGACAGGCTGAGAGAATTGGGGTTGTTCAACCTGGAGAAGAGAAGGCTCCTAACTGTGGCCTTCCAGGAGCTGAAGGGGGCCTGCAAGAAATCTGGGGAGGGACTTTTTACAAGGGCTTGTAGTGACAGGATCAGGGGTAGTGTCTTTAAGCTGGGGAAGGGGAGATTGAGATTAGATGTAGGGAGTTTTTTCACTGAGAGGGTGGTGAGTCTCTGGAACACATTGCCCAGGGAGACTGTAGATGCCCCAACACGCAATGTGTTCAAGACTAGGTTGGATGGGGCTTTGAGCAACCTGGTCTAGTGGGAGGTGTCCTTGCCCATGGCAGGGGGGCTGGAACTAGATGATCCTTAATGTCCCTTCCAACCCAAACCATTCTATGATTCTAAGTCTTTTGATGAAGGCATGGTTCAGCAGGGGGAAAAGATAGACCCAGAAGCAGCTGAAGAGTCATTAAAGCTGTTTCCCAAATAATAAAAATTAGAAGAGAACTTCATTGCTGAGATTCATAGAGGTTCTTTTAGTTATATACCTCCCCTCATCTTAATGTATTTATGATGCTTCCTGTAATATTAGATCTGGCCTCTTTGCATTCACAACAGCTCACGTGAGCAACTGCTGACATAGACAGCGGGTTTTCTGCTATTTATCAGCAGATGATGACAAATTCTTGATGCTTCCATTCTACATGAATGTATGAGTAATTCTTTTACTTTGCATATGTAAAGTCCTAGGTTTTTGTTTAGTTTAGTTACTCACGCAAGAATAGGAAAATACTTTTACTTGAGCCTTTGATCTTAATGTGTATGGGATCCTTTTCATGAGAGGCTGGTGTGAAATTAACACAGATTTTGATAGTTTTATTTAGATATACTTCATTTTTCATGTGCATGTATGTTAAGTTTGTGTTCACTTTACCTAGTTTCTAGGGTAGTAAATACATATGGACCTCAGACTAGATCTGAAGGAGCACATGCATCCAGTCACAAAGCAAATGCACCCATTCATGACTGTGGAAATCAAGCTGTTGAGGAGAGATTGCAAAACATTGAAGCACACTTACGGTTACAAACAGGTTTGTATCATGCTTTAATTTTGACATTGGTGTGCCAGTTTGTACTACTGTTGTTGTCACTGTAGTAAAACTGGGAAAACCTATAAAAACAGTGGCTGTAAAAACAGTGGATAGATCCACTGAAGGATTTAGTCTCCCTAAGTACTCCAATTTTATATTTAGGTTCTCATTACCAAAATGGAACCTGGATTTATGCCCAAGTTATACTCCTGAGTTAGTAAATCTACACTTGATGTGGTCACAAATGAGAGGGGCACTTCAGAATGGGATTTAAACAATCATCTGGCTAATTTGAAGGCTGGAGTTGTCCATAGCTGGTGGAGTCCTTCTACCCTGACCCACTGAACAGGAAAAGCTGAGGTTAGGATTCGATCCTGCTTCATGGACACCTTGTGGGCTGAGGATAGGATGACAATCAGAAACCTTTTCATAAAGGTGGATTATTCTTGAAATACAGTTAGTAAGTGAGAAGCTTATTTCCCAGAATGTGGGAAGCTCATTGTCAGTGCCTCCCTTTAGCCATGAAAACATGAGTCTGCACCTTTCACTAGAATAAATGACATAGCCACCAGGCTACTGACTTTTTCAAAGTAGTTGCTTTCCTCACCCCAGCCCCAGTTTTCTAGAATATAAATCAATGAGGCACTTATCAAGAAGGAATTGGTATTTTTCCTGAATAAAGTTTTCAAAACAAAACGGAAGCCAGGATCTTCACCTAGTAAAGTGAATGCTCTACACATCACACTGCAGACACACAACTGACTTTTTTGTCTTCTGAATACTAAACAGATGCCAATCCATTCTCCTAAGAATATGGTGAACATTGACTAATAGAGTGTTGTGAGCACATACTGGATCAAAGTTCTCTGGCAGCAAGGAGAGTAGAGTACTTCTTGATACTGTTGAGGCAGCAGTCAGAGGTTGATGCTTAGCTGTACAGCTGTCTCAAAAATAAGGGGTTTTTTGTGCATGAAAGTAGAATTTGCAAGTGGCTGGCCAGTACTAAGGTTACAACATATAACTTTAATGCTTTGGAGTTTTGCTTATCAGGGATAATGATTGGAGGTAGCTGAGGAGGGGGGCCCTTGTTTCCAGGTTGTGCCTATAATAGGTAACATAATTTTGTTTGAAGGAACAGGTCAGCTAAACTACAGTATAGCAGAAGAGGATGAAAGTGCAATTCCAACTCAACTCCTGTTCAAATCGACATTCCTGGGGAAAGTCTTAAGATCATTTGTTTCTTGCCTCAACATCTGTGCAAAAGTATTCATCTGAACGTATAACCTGCCTCAGCTACCTGCTTGCCAGTTTCTGATGACTGAAAGAGTTATTCTTGACTCAGCTGCTGTTTTTTCGGAATGATTTCTTCTAGTGTTAGCACTGCTCTTTTCCCTTGACATGAAGAGACAGCAATATTAAGAAGAGGTTAGCTGATTTAATTAGTAGTTGCAGAGTGATGAGTAGAGAGCAGAAGAGAAGGAGGGAAGCTACCTGCAAAATTATCTGTCTGAAGTGAGGAAGTAGATGAATGGCAGAAGCCCATTTGTGCTTATTTCAGTAGTTTGTGGAATAGAATTGTCTTACCCAACAGACGTAGAAATAAGTGGAAACAGATGACAAGAGAAGTAAAAGCCTGCTAAGGCGTTGGTTGTCAATACTGTCAGAACCAGACTATCATTTTAATTGGGATAGCCAGTATTTGTGATGAAGAGTGATTTCAGTTTACACAATACTATGCAGCATAAATAAGATGCTTTCTATGGCTGATATCTTGATCATTTCTTTTCTTACATAGGCAAACAAGCCCAAGCTGCTGTAATATAGCTTTGAACAGCCAATTGGTTGGGGGTTTTTTGTTGCTGTTGTTTTTGTGGTGTTCGTGAGTTTTGGTGTGTTCTGGTTAGTTGGTTGGTTGTTTTTCTCCAAAGCTCTGTTATTCCATTCCACACACACACATTCCCCACCCTTGCTTCTCCCACCTCTGGCCAGGCAAACACTATTTTTTGGCAAGCACAACTCATACCTGTCCTCTAACCTCTGATGCTCAGTGGAGATGGGTTTCATTCAGAACAATCTTGGGTATCAATGCTGAATTCATATGTGGTCTGCCATCCCATCTGCTTCCTCTTAGTGGCTGTTGGTTTTGAAGTGGTAACATTTGGTGTGTGACCATTGTATTGCACGAGTGATTGTTAGTTGTTCCAGGGATGTCATCACATATATTTCAACCACCTGCACAAAGTTGTCTATTGCTTCCACTCACTGCGCTGGCTTGTCAATCAGGTTTTACCCTGAGTTAAATTAGTTACCCTTCCTTTTTATTATACCATCCATTTATTTTTTTCCAGCTACTGGATGAGAGCTGGACTTGAAGACTTCACCAGTAAATCTTGCAATATTTAGTTTAAAAAGTTATTCAAGTACTTTACCTGATTTCTTTGTATTTGCACTGGTGTATTTAGGTGGTCCTGTACCAAGAGACATTTATCAGAGAATTAAGAAGCTTGAAGATAAAATCCTTGAGCTGGAAGGACTGTCTCCTGAATATTTTCAATCTGTAGTAAGAAATTCTCTCAATTTTTTAGCATACATAAATACATTTGGGACTTCTGTGTTTAAATCTTTGATGTACAGACAAAAACCTAAGGAGTTAGAGGGCACACACTTTTGATAGGCAGCTCTGGCTTGGTGTAGTGGTATATTTCATGTGGACTATCTATGTAAATTCATATTTTTACCTAATTTCTCACTTCAAAGAAAATAGTATATGGGAGGGTGGGGTGGAATTGCAGCCACCCGAGCTTAACTAATTTGTAAAAAATGTGTTATTATAGAGGTGAGATTTCTCTCCTTCTGACCAAATCTGGAGTGTTTCTCATGACAAGAAAATTGACTAAAGTTATGATCTTGATACAAGTCATTAATGGCTTAAATCGGCTGAAATCCTTTTGGCTTCTGTACATGATATGATTACTAAAGATCAACTATGTGAAGTAACTTCTGATAGGAAGGAGTGAACCATGTAAAACTTGTTTCCTGTGATTCTATGACTTTGGTTTCTTTGTTGCTAGTCGTCAGGCAGAGTTCTGTCTGATTCTGAATAGTAAACCTTATCCTTCATTCACTAAAGGAGATCAGGACAAAGAGAATTTTACTTGTTGCTATATAAGGATCTGCTCAGCTGTAGAAAATTCTTGTCTGTTAGTTACCTTGCTCTTTTTTCCCTCATGTAACAGTAAGAATGTTCTTTTTTTTACTGTTGACCAGATTTTAATTTATATCTTCTCCCCTCAGACCAGCCAAACAGGAGTTGGCAATTAAAAATCAAGAGCAATACTGTCAATTTTTGTTTCTTTTTCATTTGTTTCTTTGTGTTGGAGACCAATAAAGACCTCCAGTTTGTGAGTCTAATACTTCAATTTGTTGGAAACCAGAATTTAAAATGTAAACTTTCATAAGCTGAAATTTCCACAAAAAATGCTTTTGGATCTTCTCTAGAATAGAGATCTGTGAAGAATTTGTGATGGTGGCAGTAGTAATGTTGTGCAGTAACTAGCATATTTTTTTCCCCAAAATTTTGCATAAACATTGTGGATACAGGAAGATTTTAGGGGAAAAAATATTGACAGTTTTGAAAGCTAGATATTGATCTTGGTTTTGTCTGAAGGAAGCTTCGGTTGATAGTTGTTGACTGCCAAGTGTGGAGAAGCATCAACAGCTTCTCACTTCTGTCCAGTAGTGTTTCTTGTGATCCAAAGTACTTAATTATAAAACAGATTTCTTTTATCTGTGGAATGGCAGCCAGTGTTCCTTCTCTACTTTAAAGGCTCTTGTCAATGTAGTTACAAAATTACTCGTGGTCCTCTGTTAGCACAACACTAAGTCTATTTTGATTATGTCTTTTATTTAGAGCTGTTCTGGCAAGAGGAGAAAGGTCCAACCTCCCCATGTAAGTGCTGTTAACTTTTGTTTACCTTAAGTTTAGGATGTTCTGAGTGAAAAGTAATCAGAAGTTCTCACTTCTCAGAAACCAGTGAATCAGTATTGGATAGCTTGGGGGCAAAGAAAGAGAGGGAAGGAGACAAAGTTAATGGATGTCACAATGAAATCAAGCTTCTAAGGGTCTGTTCTAGGGTAGGTTAGTATTTTCATCAGTTAGAAGGATGACAGAATAAAATAAATCTGTAATGATGTTAATCAAGCTGGTGGTAACAAGCAATTTGTGAATTCAGATTAGCCTCCTAGTAATGTCTTATGGTTTTTTGTGGCTTGGTGGTTTTTGTTGATTCTTAAATTATGGGTTTTTTCACTTTATCAGTTTATGAAGAGACAAAAGTACAAACGGCTGGCTTGGCAAAAGTGTTGCAGAAAGACCTGACATTATAGCAGATATTAACCTAAGTCTGTAAGACTTGCCATTTTCACAACACCATCACATAATGGAATGCTTTAAATGTGTACCTTACACTAAAAGAAATATTTTCTCCTCAGGGCAAGTGAGACTGTAGCTGGAACACTGTCTGTTACTATCACATTTGGAGGCTGATGGGCTGGGGAGAGTGCTCAGAATGGGATGTGGGCCATCTGAGACTTGAGGAAGCAGTCTTGTTTACATGAGAAAAAAAAAAATCCTTCATAGGTTGAAATATTTTTATAAAAAGGATCATGACCAGTTCTTTGTGTAAGAAGAGATAAAAAAAATTGTTGGGTTAAGTGGGCACAGCGCGAATTGATGTTGGGCAATAGAAAAAAGAAACAACCTACAGTTGTAAAACTGAGTTCTACAAGATCTAGGTAGTCTCGTCCAGTGTTTTAACATCAAAGGATTTTGGTTTTTTTGATGAACAGGTTAAACAAGCATTTAATGAAAATAGCATGGATATGTTGATCCATGATTAGGACTGTCAGTTTCTTCTAAGTTTACATTCTTTTTCTTTCCGGTTTAAATAGCCTAGATTCAGACAATTCTGCAAATGTATTTCTATCATTTAGTGCAATATTCAGTGACCTCAAGTATCAAGTGCTAGGCCACTTCTCTAGCCATTACAAGATGTAAATGATTGTGGGTTTTATTTTTTTTTTAGCAGAACTATTCATTGGCTGAACTTGATGAAAAGATCAATGCTATAAAACAGGCATTACTGAGGAAAACAAAAGAAAGCAAGTCCAAGGAGGCTGAGCGGCTTCTTCGATAAAAAAAAAGAAGTATTTTGAGAATCCTCATCGTGCTTTACACATCCTTAAACCATAGACCTGAGTAGCGTTCATCGGAGATGACTTTAGCAATGAAAGCAAAGCATGCATAGAAGCTTGTTGTGGATGATCTTGAAAGTTTTCTCTCAGAAGAGCTCATTTAATAACAGCCTTATTCATGAAATAGTTATTTTAAAACGAAGAATGTTTTAGGAATAGCATTCTAAAAAGCCATTCCCTTCTGTTATAAAGGAGGATTGCAGAATTGTTCGTATGGGGAAAGTCAACCTGCTTACAAAAACTACATTTCATGTGTAATTCTTTATGACTGAGTATTCAGAAGGGCTATCTTTTGAATACTTTTTGTGTAAGTAGATTGCATAGAATTGTGAAAAAAAATTAAATACTTCCCCGTAAGTAAATAGCCTTAGGGAAAAAAAACCACAAAAAAAATCTTGCAGTATACATGCTTACTTGGATTTTTTTCCACATTTGTCACTGTTTTCTCAGCTGTTGGAAATGCAGCAGGTTGCACTTGTTTGAAAGCTGGTTGTGGAAATCCTGTATGTTCTTCACTTCCTCAGTGTTCTGTAGGAATTCAAATTTCATACCTTGCGAACAAACTTAATATATTCTGAAGACCACTCCAGGGAAGGTTTTGAGGAGCATGCCAACAGGCACCAGCTTCCTTTCCTTCCATATGTATACATGCTTACATGACTTCTAAAGCATGGACATTGAGTACGTAGTTTAAATTAGACCTTTGGCTACACACTGAAGTGTGATTTTTGTTGGGGTTTTGGTTTTGTTGTTTTTTTTTTTAAATAAACCATTTTCTATTTATACCAGTTCTGTAGTTTATTTGCTGTCTCTGTCTTTATTCCAGTTCAGAAGAAAAGTAGCATTTATGGAGAGAGCCTTATGTCACCCGCCCTGCTTATAACAGTCATACTGTTGATGGCGTTGTATAAGTCTCTGTGACAAGTGTTATGGACGCAGTGTTGCACTTTGAAGAATAGCAGACATTTTATGTGATTCTGTGTTCTTATCTAGACTACATTTGTTGTAGCAACTGCACCTAATGCTTCTCTGAAGATGAACCAGCAGAGGTGGGAAACAAAGCTGCTTGAGCTCTGGTCCTAGCTCTAGGAAAGGTGGCAGTGTGATAGTTACCTGTTCAGATGGTCAGTGACCACCCAGGAAGATATTAACCCACACAGTCATGAGTGGCTCAAATACAACATTGGATGCAAAGAGGTACTTTTGCAGTTGAAGACTGTGACCTGCCTACCTTATGTAGCACTATTACTCATTGCATGCTACATATCAGTATAGTACCCTACAGAGACTGTTTTTGTTATGCAAAGTGTTGCCGTTGTTGAAAATTATAACAGCTTATATTATGAAGAATATGCACACTGAGTTGTAACTTCTACCTCTAGTAGATAAGCTTTACTTGCTGTCTACAAAACATAGGGTTTTTTGTACTGTGTCCCAAGAGCCATAGCTCAAAATCATACAATGTGGAAATAATTGTGCTTAGCACCACGCACTTCACATAGCAGTACTTGGAAGAGGGGTGGGAGGTGGCTGTTAACAACTAGAAACAGGAAAGATGGCCTCAGGGATTTCACTTTTATAGAGCAGTAGCTGCTACTCATGCCTATGCCTGCTGCTTTTGCACTATGCAGTTTCCTCCAGAAAATTCTGGAATGAAGACCTTGAAGAGATTAACCTGAGGCAGATACCTAGGTCTGAAAGGTTTGTCTAATAATAAATTATTTGTTGTTAGTTTACATTAAAACAAGAGTGTGTGTGTATATATATATATAAAAATAAAAATTCTTCAGCCCTCATCTGGGGTCAGTTCTTGGAATAAATTGCAAACACTGCTGAGTTCCTCAAGGGAGACTGGTTATAAAAAGACTGCATTAGTAGTTTCAGCGTGGCTTTTTCTGTAATGAATTGCCTGCTACTTGAAAGATCTCTTGCCGTGGTATTCTCCTTCTCAAGATGGCAGCAACATAGCAGTTAAGGGTTGAAAGCATAATGAAGATGCACTGTAGCAAGATGAGAGCTAAGGAGACAACAGCAGAAACACTGTGGATGGTCATTTATTAGCCTTTTATACTTTACCAAATAAATGGTATAGATACACTTGAAAAATGCCAAGGTATTCATCATGGTTTGTTATTAGATCTTTGCCATTCTATGGTATCAAAAAGTTGTTAACGCCAATGTGCCTGTCCTGTAAAACCTTTTTGGAAAGATACTTGCTGCTGTGAGCTGCATGTTAGAAGTAGTTGTAGATTTCACAGGGCTGCCAAGCTGTTGGAAGTTTCCCTTCCTCTGCTATATGAGCTTTATGCACAGAGGGATGAGCAACACAACATCATTCCGGTATTCAGTGCTACTGGTCTTACCAGTTTATCCTTGCTTGCCTTGTGTCTTTCCTTTGCTTTACCTTCTACAACTAACCTCTACCAAGGACAACTTCTGCAGAAAGAGATTACCTACCCAGTCTACCACACCCCCAAAGTAAAGGGGGTGCAGGATAGGCCTCTTACACCATCCGTTTTCCAGAACTACCAATTATGCTCTTTTTCCTCTGCACCTGAAACACTACAGTGCTTGCTACAGGTGGGGCTGCAGTAGCTGAAGTCGGAGGGTAACCACAAATGAAGCAAAAGGAAAGGAAGTATTTACTGTCTTGCTGGCATGTCTCAACATCTTGACCAAGACCTTTTTACTAAGGCTGGACTGATATACACTCCCTTTCCTCCAAAAGGACACACCAAAGAGTTTTTAAGAAGAGAACTTTGTATCTCTGTTAAATGAACACCATGTTTTCCTTCTCCACTTCCATCTAGAGCTAGCAGTACAGTGTAACACTGAAGGTACTTTCACTCATACAGTGTTTAACTCTGGGACTGCTCCAGGCATCCCAACGCCTGTGTAAGGGGCAGCACTGGTGTAGCTGCTGCTTACTACAGCAACATTTCTCACTTGGCAAAAGGTCAGGTTTGAATCTGAACCAGACAAAGAAGTGGTTTAGATCTGCAAGTTCACTCCAGAGAAGAATTTACTGAAGAAATAAAATATAGAAGCATTTTGTAGGTCACTTACGTGATCCAGTTCACCATCCTCCAGCATATCCAGCATACATAATCCCACTGATGTTAAGGGTTTGCCTGTGAGAGGACATTAGCACTTTTGGGGAAATACCTCTATTGCCTGCAGCAACTCTTGTAAAGCAGCAAACGTTCTGCCTGGCTGTCAGTCCAGAGCTCTGTAGTTTGCATGCAATTGCAGAAAATTTGCCTCTGGTTTTCTTGTAAGATGGTATCTCAGTCCATGAGCAAACATGCTGCCATAAAAATGATAAATAAAGAGCAGATTCTTCATTAATTTAGATTCACAAGCAAGTGTGCCAGTTATTAAAAGTGTAGCTCACCTTCAACATGTGGCCATTTGAGAGGAGATCCCAGCACCACTACCCACCTCCCCTCTCCTAGTCATTAGTGATAAACCTATTGACACCAGTCACGCACACATACCATAGCTGGCTTTTGGGATTTGTTACTGAGGTTGCACAAGAGTTAGAAAAGCAATTATTGTAGGACAATGTGAATCCCAAACTTGGTACTAGATAAAAATCACCTGGATTTGGGTTACACAATGGTAATTTTGTATAGGTGGTTTCCCTGTTGAGTAACTCTTCCACTGAATGTGACTGCATATGCAGCATGATACATCATGAAGATAAAATGAAATTCTGTGAACATTTCCCACCCATGTCTGATCTATCTATCTTAAACTTGCAGTGAATTAGGAATGACATTGCTTACTTAACTTACCCAGAACAGGTTTACCATCATTCTAGTGTACAGCTATTCCATGTTACCAACACCAACAAGCTTATTCTGCTGTAAGCTGGTAGGAAGACAGAATAGCCACACAATGTCCTGGAGAGAGATTGCAAAGCATTCCAGGCTGTCAAGGCTCTTACCTGAGCTGCATATCTTCTGCCCTGATGTTTTCAAGATGCATGCTTTGAAGGAAATGCTTAAAATCTCTGTAGCCAACCAAGACCTGAAAGGATGGCTTGATTTAGTCTCTTTTCAGCGGTGCCCCGTGACAGAACAAGGGGCAATGGGCACAAACTGGAACACAGGAAGTTCCACCTCAACATCGGGAGAAACTTCTTTAACTGTGAGGGTGATGGGGTGCTGGAATAGGCTGCCCAGAGAGATTGTGGAGTGTCCTTCTCCAGAGACTTTCAAAACCCACCTGGACCTGTTCCTGTGTAACCTGCTTAGGTGAAACTTCTTTGACAGGGGGCAGGTTCCTTCCAACCCCTACCATTCTGTGATTTCCACTGCAAGAAGTCAAGACAGAATTGTATCCCAGCTGCAATACATAAAATTTCACAGATAAGACATTCTGTCTCCTTATTTATGCTTACAGGAAAGCTGATCTAGGGATTTTCCAAGTTTTGCCAGAGTCCAATAGCCTGTGTTTCACACTTCACCTCAGTTAAGGGCTTCCAGCAACAAGAGAAAAAGGTAATCTTACAGCACTGTAAATTTGGCATTAACTATTTGAGGAAGTTGTCCAAGAGCATCAATTTTAAGCCAAGAACATTTGCCCCCCTTAGAAATACTTCACATTGATATTTAGCACCTTGCATGAGAGATGTAGTGAAGTGTTGGAGCTTGTGTTACTGTGCGGTATTGCAATGTGTGCATGATCAGTTTCTTTGCTTCAGGCTCCCCTAAGTAGGGAGCGATTCACCTCTAGGAGGCTAATTTCTTACATTTGAGTGCAGGATTTTAATAAATAAACCCAAAAGTGAAGTGCCCTTTTGAACAGCCCTCAGATCAGCAGGTAATATCAGTAATTTAGGAAACTCAAACTATTCACCATTCAATTCAATGTATTGTGATCAGTGCTGGATTATTTTTTTTTTTAAACACATCATAAGTTATCTATTTTGTTTTAATTAAGAACTTACAATACCACTGAGAAATTTTAACCCCAGAATGCCAAAGATACGTTATTTGAAGGAGTAGTCAAAATACTGAATAAAAATATTTTTCATAAGTTTAGAAATCTTTTGTACCAGCGAGAACAAACAAATAATTTCCTACAGTAACAGATGCTGAACCATCCTCTCCTGAATGAAGGCATGAAGAGGGGGCTTTGAAGAGGAAAAAAAGTCTCCAGAATGATTGCCTAACAGATACCTTTTCCCTTCCATCATAAAAGCAAGGGTTTCCCCTAACCCTTCCTTCTGAAGACTTGCTGAGTACTACAGGCTTCTGTAGCAACTGGAATCTCTCTTCTCTGATTTCAGCTACGCTATAACATGAACCTGTATAATCCTCTCACAATTGCTTGCTACCTCAAAGCATGGCAGAAAGTAGATGAAAACCATCACTAGCCGTGTGGGTTGCTGAGGATGCAGGCAACCTGTCCAAAACCATTGGGCTACACATTGCTATTGCTGTCAGCATTGTCCTAGCCCAGAGAACACCCTCCTATAGCTAGGAATAGGATTTGCTGTCCCTGTTGGATAATCTATCCCACCTGAGGGCAGTGAGACCCAACTCAAGTGGTCTCCAGGAGATGAGTTTCCTTGTCGTTGCCTCCTAGGGTATACGAATTTGATTTCGTCTGACTTCAAGCACTACCTGATGGGGGAGAGGTGGGAGTATGAACTGTAGAAAGTCTAATGATTGAGAAAAGAAGAAAAAGCACATTTAAACAACTACCTCTACATCTTCCAATGAAACTGCCTTGTCATGGACAAAACACTTAGAAGTAACAATGAAAAGAATAGACATTGTTTGAAGCTATTATTTAGAAATCATCTAAATTTTTAAAGGTTAATTAGTGTAATTTACCCATCTTGGTTATTAAAAAGGGTTATACATGAACAATAAATGTAAGAGTTCAATCCATTATTTCCGCAGTTGATTCATCCACATCTGTTTAGCTTTTTATGACCATCTAATTGATTTGTAGAATTCTGTCCAGTACAGATGGGCTACTGTTCATGACTACTTTCATACCATTTATATTATTGTTGCTCTGATTTTTATTCAAGGCCAAACAGAGGGGAATATAAGAGTGTGATGTTCACCTAAACATAACAATGACATTTAATTTCTCTTCGTCTCTGAGACAAGAATAGATTTGTGGAGACAATCCACTATGAATACAAACAAGTTGTTTATACATAAATATAATAAAATTCCTTACTTAATTATGACCTATTCTACCAGTTCTACAATATGCTCTGTTATTGTGAAGTTTTATAGCAACAGCCAGGCTAAATCAATTGTCACAAACTCATTTGGCTCAGAACTAGAATTATACCCCTGTGGACACTTGTGAGAGAATAAAAGCTATGCCTCTGTAGCCTATGATAATCCTAGTAAGTCTATATGTAGTCTTTCATACAGCTGTACATGCATATGCTACATTATTTTATACACAGTTTATACATACAGAGTTTTGCATTTGATAGGGACTCCCCCATTCCCTTTGGGTTGTCAAAACAAACAGAAGCTGGCTAGGTGTTTTTCACCAAAGCTGCCTCTCTTGCTGTGAAAACACATTAACACGAGCAGCTGTTCACCAAGAGCTGGGCAATAAACCTAGCTCTTGCTCAGTTTCATTTCCAGGTGTTCTGGGTATATGGGGAGCAGTCTGATCAACCCCAGACCCTGAATCATCCAAATCGTTCAGAATTAAGAAAGCGCCTTTAAATTACCAGTAGTCCCACCTCTGCTTTATGTAGCTGGAGCTTCATGTGTGGAACTTGTATGCATAATAGCAAGAAAGCAAGATGTATGCAGAGTTATTGCAGTAATGAGAGATACATTCTCATTCCAGTAATTTTGTACACATCATACCATAGATGTTTACTTAGGAATGCCAGCTGCTTTGCTTATCCACCTCACAGGGAATTAGTTTTGTGATCAGTCCCAACAGCTACCACTAATAAATCTAAAGAAAACTAGCAAGGACTTTTAGAACCAGATGCTTCTCTGGCCAAAAGGGTGTGCAGTATCAAACAAGCTTAAATCCAGCCTTTCATAAAACTTGTGAAGGAAAGAAAATGTATGGATTGTTGCCTTCACGTACGTATTATTTTTTCAGAATTTGTTGTCACCAAAAATAGCATCATAAAATGAGAGAGGAAGGCAGAAAGAGCCTTCTGTTAAATACAGACTAAACTACTGTTGTGGGAAGGCAGCCTGTTTGGATGACACAGCTAAGCAGATTCTACTGCCTGTAACTTCAGTTACATGGTGCAACAAGAAACATCATGCTTGCTTGAGTTAGCTACTACAGCTACAGGAATTCCTCAGTACAGTGGAAAATCTTCACTGACATGTGCAATGGCTTATGACAAAAACAATTCTTACGTTGTGGGGTTGAGATAAATTCTCCTTTAGAGTGAACACTGACAATTCTTCATTATTGCATTTCCCAAACAGCAAAGGAAGAAAAACACTGAAAAAAAACAAAAAAAAGTTGTTTTGAAGTATTTAAAAACCAGTATGTTAAAAGTAGCTGATACTAATTTTTTCTTACCCAGGTTGAAGGAAGCATCAGTTCAAAACCCACACTTACAGGGAGTGTTTCATCTCTGCTTTGGTTTTACAACAATAACACATATCAAACAACAATCCTGACCAATCTGGTCTGTAAATTCTGCTTTAATACAGTACAATAACATCTGTGCATATGGACTCATCTTTTAGCTGTGCCAAAGTGTTTCACTGAGTGCCTCTAATGCAATTACAAGGCAAGTAAGCAGCAGAGAATGAGAAAAACAGATAGAGCAGAAGAGAAAAGCTATTTCAAATGCAACTTGAAACAAGCTAGAGAGTCAACAAGAGACAAAATGAGATTGTTCCAAGTGGTGGAACCTCGGAAGAGAAAATACTTACCCAGCACAGATAGCTGTGAAGGTAGAGAAGAGACCAGGGTGATAAAAGATGGGACAAAGGAAAGCGTTAGAGATTGACCTTGCAGAACGCTACACAGAAGAGTTGTTAGCACAGAGGAGATGAAAACAAAGAAAAAGCAGTTTGACAAGAGAGGAAGGAACAAATTCTGGTTGCACAACTCTGACAGGGCCACTGCTGAAGGTTACACAGACACCAAGAAGTCCAAAGGGTATCAGGTCATTAACTGCATAGAAAAGAGCTGTTTCTGTGCAGAAGAAAACTAGACTATTAATCCCTCAGAACACCTCAGCGAAAAAGGTGTTTCTGACTCCTAGCAGCTCAGAGTCTTACAATTCTGTCTGCAATGGCTGCAGGCTTCAGGAATCAGTTTTCTCCCAGTTAACACCAATCTTGCATCTTATAAACAGGGTTCAGGACTCTCAGAGAATTAACAAAGGAAGGAAATGGCTTTGCAAGCTAGTTTTCAAGGAGACTATCATTTTTGTATCTCCACATATTTTATTAATTGGAAAATATTTGTTATATCCTTTCAATTCATCAGTCAGCCAGAGACTGCTGTGTGACAACAGTGAATTTTGCCTGCTTGCCTCCTTCTGAAGGAATAGATTTACTACAGCAAGAGTTGGAAAAACAGGCTTACTGGGAGCTAATCACCAAGAACATAGCATACCTTCATAGCAAGAAAGAAATTCTGCCATCCTTCCACAATCCAACACTCCTCACCATATCTCAGCATGCTCTCTATGACTCCAGCTGCTTTGTATTTATTTTAGTCACTCCCCTTCTTGACAATTTAGCTATGCAATCACTGCTACCTTTCCCACCTGCTCCCTCTTGCTCAAATTACTGCCCTCCTCCTCCCTTCTTCTGCTATGCTTTTGGTTGTCTCATTATTCACTGCTCAGAACATGTGAAAAAGCCCAATGGGATTAGGGAAGTCCTTGCACTGCTGCCAGTGGGTCTATATAAGGGTGACATGCAGGCCTCTGTTTTGAGGCAAGGCACCTTGGCTTTGTGTGAGATTCTGCAGTGGACCAGAAATAAGCAAAGGCATGAAACACAAGGGGGCAGAAACACTGGAAAACAAAGAATTATATTAAACACAAACTTCTATGTTGTGGGAGAAAGGATGTTCTGATGCTTATACTTTGTTGAGATTTAGTAGGGACTGATCTAGTACCTGCCACATCCACAAGTTACTGGTGAAGCTCTGTGCAAAACATTTGATCTTTGGGGATCATAAAGACTGGCTGTTTTTCAAGGTTGTTGTCATGATATGTCAAGAAATGTTCAGGATGTGTTTAGGTCCTGCACTTAAAATGGTGCTATCATGTATTGCATCTGAGACAAGAAAAGTCAGACTTTCTAATAAGATCTTGTTTTAATAATACTACAGAGTAAAGATGTCTGAATTATACTGTATTCTGCTGCAAGACTTTAGGTAAACTGGTCCTGCATCTGTATCCAAACAAATACCATTTTGCAGCTGCTGAAGCCAAAGAGGTACAGGCAGAGTTACACTGCAGCTGGTTTCACCATGAAATGTCATTATGAGCTCCTTAAATCATCAGTGCACTTCTGCTAGGCTCTGCTTTCCCCGGTGAGTCCCTGCCTGGTGCAGGTTCCTCATGCCCCTTGGCCCCACTCCCAGGCCAGCCCCACCGCTGGGCATCATTGCCTGCTTGCTGCCCATCAGCCAGGTGGGTCTGAAAGCAGGAACAAGACTTCAAAGGGGAAACCCTTTCAAGCAGCACAGCAAAACTTTTGTTCTGATTTGAACCTTTTTGTGTGGCTGCTTAAAGATTTATAGTTATTTTGTTCCCTTTTTATTTTTCCAGAAGAACCAGTAACAAATTTTTTTTAAAACCTCATTTCCTTAGGAAGACATCATTTCTGAAAACATTTATTTAATGGAAAAAGAATTACTACCCAGTCAAAAACCACTAGTTATACCATTCTCTCATCTTAATACTTAGGTGTCTCAAAGAAAACAAACAAATAAATCCCAAACCCATATATATGCTGTTTCTATCTGTGTTTATTTCACTGACATAATGTTTTCAAATTGAAAGGAATGAAGGGGTGTGGGAAATATTGAAAAGTCATGAATCCATTTCAATCAATTTTAATTCCAGTATGAGAGGAAGTAATGCCACTTGTCGAAAACAAAGCAATCATTTCTGACAGCTAAATTTGCAAGAGACTTATTGCTGTTTGGAGAGGGGTAAAGCTGGATGCTTCCCCGCTTCTACCTCTGCATTATTTGACTTTCAGTGCTGTTTGATTTATTCTAGTGAAGTTTCTCTCTGTCCTGTGACTCCTACTTTTTCCTACTTAAATCAACACTGCCACACAAACAGAATTGGTTTTTTCCAAGAGTTTTAACTTGAAACTTAGACTTGGGTTTGTAAAATTGTATGCAGGTGTTTGTATAAGTACTTTGTTAAAGATACACTGATTTAAAACCATTGTTAGGGAATTTTGGAATAAAAGCAAGGATAAAATAAAACTAAAAATAAGGGTAACATTAGAAAGAACATCCAGTCCCACTTTTGTGTCATGGTACTCTTTTTTTTCAAGCTGAATTTTCTGGCCCCTGTGTACTTTGTGGTTGAAATAAGCTAGAATCCTCTTACAACATGCATTTATCACTTAGCACCTGATAATCATTTTTACTGGTGATTGCCTTAACATTTTACTAACTCATTCCCCCTGAAATCTATAAGAGTTATGGATTTTACATTCATATATTGAGAAGTTGAACAATTTCACTTTTGCTACTACAGAAAAAAAAGGCAGGAGCCTCCTCCTTTGGAGGAACACCACGAGGACTCACAGCTCACCATGAAGGTTTTCAAGGGAAACATCCCAGAGGGTTCAGGCGGCTGGAAGGGGAGGCCTGCAGTGAAGGAGTTTGCCCAAGTATCTTCAGGGTCTCAACAGCAGGTCTTGGCTTTTGCCCTTTCATTCATTTATAAACTAGTTCCTCAACATACAATGGGCTCAGGTAAACCATGAAACAAACATCCAGATGGCAAACACTGAACATCAACTTCATTCAATAGCCTGTTCAACACTGATTTTTTTTTATTATTACTGATTTTAAGTTTTTTGAAGAGGAATAATTTACTGCTTGGCATAGCTGCTATCTTACTAACATGGGCAAGACTGTATCTATACCTACTTGTTTTCTTCTAGACTGTACTGTTGCCTTTGGCAGCAGTAGAACCTGAGGGACAGGTGTGTCATGGTTTAACCCTAGCTGGCAACTAAGCCCCACACAGCCACTCGCTCAGTCCCCACTGGTGGGATAGAGGAAAGAATCAGAAGGGTAACAGTGCAAAAACTCATAGGTTGAGCTAAAGACAGTTTAATAAGCAAAGCAAAAGCTGTGTGCGCGAGCAAGGCAGACAAGAAATTCATTCACTGCTTCCTATCTTCAGGCAGGTTTTCAGCCATCTCCAGAAAAGCAGGGCTCCATCATGCATAATGGTTACTTGGGAGGACAAATGCCATAACTATGACCATTGCTCCCTTCTTCTTCCCCCAGCTTTATATGTTAAACATGATGCCATATGGTATGAGATACCCTTTGGTC
The DNA here is from genome assembly GCA_013400335.1 of Eurystomus gularis. Taxonomy (NCBI): domain Eukaryota; kingdom Metazoa; phylum Chordata; class Aves; order Coraciiformes; family Coraciidae; genus Eurystomus; species Eurystomus gularis. The sequence goes on along the minus strand of VZZY01019529.1, from coordinate 83,316 downwards.
AGCTGGTGTTAGCTGTTCCAGCTGTGCCCCCTCCCAGCTCTCATATACCCTGAGGTTACTCACCGGTGGGGTGGTGTGAGGAGCAGAAAAGGCCTTGATTCTGTATAAGCCCTGCTCAGCAATAGCTAAAATATCCCTGAATGATCAACACTTTTGCACAAACCCAAAACATAGCCCCATACCAGCTACTATGAAGAAAATTAACGCTACCCGAGCCAAAACCAGCACAATATGTTTCCTTGTGCACGTTCTGGAATTGTTACCAGCAGTGATCAAATATCTTTTTTACTGTTATAAGCAATTCTGAACATAGATGTTTTAAAATTAAAATGAATTAATCATTTATATCTGCAACATAAGCTTTCATAAGATAGTTTGAAGCAAATAATGTTTTCCATCAAAAATTGGATGCTGGAAGGAGAGATTAACAGCATTGAATTTCAATCTAACAGGTTAAGAAGGATCTAGTTTCAAATTCTCATTCCACATGCCAGAACTGCTTACACAGTCTCATCCACACCCCAGTGGGCATCAGAAGCCCTGGATTTGCATAAGCATTGGAAAATCCTCAAGGTAATAGCAGTGGGAGAGTCTGAAAGTTTTGAATTTGTCTGGAGATGTCAAAAACAAACAAATAACAAAAACCAACCCCAAAACCAAACCAAACGAAAAAAAACCACCAAAAAAGACCAGAAGAAAAAGCTCTGTGTGCTACATTTGCAATATACAGGAGCAGAAGAGGATTTGACTTGGTAAGTTAAAAAATTTGAAGATAAATTCACTTACTACACTTGAAGAGTTAGGTACTGTTATAGCTCTGCCTTTTCTACAAAACATGTGTTTTACATATTTATTCACACACGAGGGAAAATAGCTTGATCTGTGCCCATTACTTGTGTGAGCAATTCCTTGCAGCACAGTGAAGGCGGCTGTAAAGGCTCCTTGCATCATTAAAGACTCATAGGACTGAGCCCATCTTTTGTTACGTATGTTGAGACTGAGATCACTGTAATGAGGAACTTTCACAACTTTTAAAATACTGAGAAACAAGTTTCTCATCTTAGATTTCGCCCCTGAAGTCCGTCATTACCAGTTAACTAACAGTTCCCTCCAAAGAGAGCCCACAATGCCGAAGTATATTTTCAGACATTCAAGAGCCTGTCAACGTGACACCCAATCTTCCAGGCAAATTCATTAGGCCAGAATTAAATACTTACTGTGGAGGAAAATATAGGAAGAGAAACTTCAGCCTTTGTCACCCATACTTTTGTTACCCTAGACTTTGCCAGATTTGCAGCATGTCACACCCGGTGCTTGCCAGGGCCATTGAGGCACCAGGAATGCATTCGCTTTGTGAAGAAGTAGTTTCCGCTTGCATGTGACAAAGCAGCTAGCTGGCTAGTCAGCCTCAGTCAGTGTCTATTTATGGCAAAATGTCAAAAAAGAATGTTCTGCATTTGTGGCTCAACAATAATGAACATGGCTAAATCTGAAAATGAACAAAGGGAAGTGAACAGCTTTTTAAATCCTGAAGAACATTCGATTCTTGGTGTCCTTTTTGTTCTGATTGTTTGGGCTGAAGGCTGTGAAAGGACCACCTGTTGGGCTGCCATTTTGGGATTGTGCTAAATGCAGTGATTGCATGAAAGAACACTTTCCAAAATAACCTGGTATTATTATTCACTTATTTTATAGTAAATCTGCATTCAGAACCTGCAGGAAAGTATAAGGCTTTTTTTCTAAGTGAAATTTAAAGCTGTAAGTTCTCTATAAATGCACTTACTGCAGATGCATGATTTTATAGTCATAATCATGATACTTTAAAAGGAGCTCAATTAAACCTCTAAGGCAGCAATAGGTTCCTCTGCAATAGAAAACTAACCTTTTGAAGTAATAAATGTAAGATGAAGGAGAGATTAAGTTATACAGGACTGAACATCTCTGAGGATTAAATTAGCAAAGACTTCTTACACAAAATGTAACTTAAATATTTGGTTTTCTCCTGGCACAAATTTGGAAATTTATAGTGATGCCAATTATTTTTAATATCTACAAGAATGTTCTTGGTTGTAATTTGCTTTTGTTCAAAATTCAGCATTGAATTGTGCTAGAATCTTACTGAATTTTGAGAAGTTTACCATAAACCAGTATAAACATTTTTATTTAAAAATATGAAAGATGTATTCATTTTTTGGAGTTTTTGGGTTTTTGGTAAAAGGCACTTTATACAGTCAAGCGATAATGGTTATTTACATAATAAAATCAGGAGAAATGTTGCTCAAGTTAAAAAGGGAAAAAACTTTTGTCTTTTATAAACATCAAATCATCCAACAGTTTGTTTTTAAGCTGGCACAGATGAATCCATTCACAGTTTAGTATCTTTAATATAATACATAAGAACTTCCACCTGAGTCCAATAAGCATGCCCATTAATGTGTTAATAAAGCAATTCTTTTCATGAGTGTTAAATAATGTTTGCTTAAAGCCAATGTTAATAGTGCTTTAAGTAGCAAGGATCAAATGTGTTTTCTGAAATATATTTTTTTTTTACACTCACAAAGTGGGTGAAGTTATTTACATAATCTCTCATATAGTAGCTTAATTTTTCTTAGATATAAATTCCTTGCATAAACTTATTGACACATATGTTATTTACCAGGATGAACAATGAACCTTCTCTGTGTGCATCTGAACTTACACTCTCACCTCATGTACACAACACATATTTCAAAAAAATTTATATGAATTTTAGCTGTGAAAGGACTTCAGGATTGGAGCTGCATTACACAATTAATTGGAGGGACAGTAGAAAGGGAAGTCTATGTGAATGGCTAGATATATTTCCAGCTGCTTTCTCCAGTATCATTCACAAAAGTTATAGCTAAAACTCAGGAGTCCAATCTCTTGGGTATTAAATATTTTTCATCCTCAGAAAAGGCAATTATACATCTGAAAACAAGCCATTAATACATTGGTATACATAAGAGAGAGCTTATTTTCTAGAAACCCCCTGCATACTAGCAGAAATGTAGCTTAATGTATCACTAGCACTGATTTTAAAAGTTAAATGTGATTTTATAATATATATTGTGATGGGTTAAAGTGATCCTTAGAAAATAATAGTTTTGTTGGTCAAACAATATTGCTAGTCAGATTTTTACGTATGGATTGAACTATATTTCCTGTGTTAGAGAACAAGGAGTGTTTATGTGACTATCAGTTCAAAGGGGGGAAAGGTGAAGTAGAACAGTGTACAAGGCACAAGTATAAATTAATGCCTGGGTTTATTGTTCATCATACCATAAAGAGAATGCACTACACACAGCTATTCTATTAGTGAATTATGGAAACTGAGGCTAGCAAGCAAAAATGACTCATGCCCAAATAAAAATATGTATCTTTGGGAGAAATACAATATGTTTGGAACCCTGAGGGTTAATGAGAGGTAAGCTGGTGAAGGGGGGAGAGGAGATAAGGGAAATAACTGAAGCTGAATAGATGAAAGAAGTGATTCAGTGGGAAGCATTGTTGATCACAGCTAGGTGTCAGAAACAAACTAGAAAAATGGGAGCTGCTTTAACATTGGCAGGAAAATAATATTAAAAAAAGAACTTATACCACATACTAAAAAGAAAAAGAAAATAAAAAATAATAAAAGGCTTTCAGGCTTTCTTTGGGACACGTCAATGAAAAATAATGCAAGCAAGCAAGAAAGAAAGAACTGAAATGGAATCCACTCTGAAGGTATCTTGGGGAGAGGGTGCATTGTCCCATCCTTTTCACATCAAGAATTTAATTTTGCATTCTCTTTGTCTGTCTTGAGATATACTTGCAGTTATCTACACTGGTTACTTTTTCTTTCTTTTCATCCACTTCAGTAGTCTACACTGGCAGAGCGACAGCCAGAATGAGAGAAATCTGGCCATGAAATGAATCATCCAGCTGTCCCTTGCCAATGTGATTTTTGCCTAAAGTTTGAACTGTACTCAAGGGCAGAGTGTGATCCATTTTCATGAATATTAGAAGGAATGGCAGTTCTTCTGTTTCCCTCATTTTCCACTCCTGTTTTTAACATCTATTTTTCTAGAGAAATTTTTTCTATCTGGAGCATTCACTTTTCATTATGCTTCTGCTACATGGGATGCAGACATGCCTTACAGAACTTGATTACCTATTTACCTATCTTTCACTTCAAGCAACTTGAAAAAAGGTACCAGCTTATATTTTCCCTCTGGAAAGGCCTACTCTAAAATGTTATTAGCAGAACATTAAAAACCCCCAAATGCCGTTTGCTTTTTAGTCCCAGGGACATTCTGGTTCCTGCATACATATTCTGTTTACACCCATCCCCCATGTATCCCTAAGACAGTTTCTCTTATACTAAGCTTCCTTCTGGTGCCCATAGCAACACCATCTAGTACTGAAATGTTCATGCAGGATTTGCAGGAGTCCTTTCAAAACAAGATGCTGATTCTGCAGTTATTGCACACCCAGCTACTTATATCAGATTCATAGTCTAAGCTCTTGGTTGCGCATGGAGGGCAATTTGGCTGACCACTGACTGTCTTCATCATCATCTGGGACGAAACGCATTATGTGTCTTCTGGTTTGTTTGGGTTTTCTTCCCATAATAACAATCATCTTGTTTATTTTTTATAGTTAACTGTGTGAAGAAATCACAGAAGGTGTCAGGGTTTGGAATTGGAGATGATTATACTGTTTTATCTGCATTTCTCCATCTGTAAATGCACTGATGTGCAAATGGGCTTCTGCCCTCTAGTAGGTGGCTCGGGAGCCACTCTCTGATTTTGAGGTCAGTGGGGTGAAGGGGGAAGAAATTCCTTTGGTTAATAACCAGACTGGAAGAAGTTAATGGGAAGTCCCAATGACTGGCTGCTTCAGCCCAGGAGACTTTACCAGGGCTTATATACTCGAAGCCCAGGTCCTTGGGACAGCTGGTAGGGGTCAGTGCTGCTAGCATTGAGCTGGACCTCAGCAGGTGCTGCAGATGCACATGGCTGGGAAAGAGGGAAGAGTCCATGCCATTATGACTGCTCCTGTCTCCCCATGTGTGTTGGGACTGAAGAGGCTCAGAAACAGCTGTGGGAGACGGTCTGTCTCAATGGCTCTCCTCTGCACACTGGAGATGCCAGTGGATCTCCAGGGGAATGGAGGAGGCTGAGGAGCTACCCCCAAGGCGTGCATGGAGCCTCTTAGCCCTCCTGTTCCAGATCTTCAGGCTGAAGAGGAAAAATGCTGCTCCCAACACCAGAATGATGCCCATTGTCAGTACCAGTCAGTTATATGATTTTAGCTAAAAAAAAAGCAAAGGGTGAGAGTAGTGACTGACACTATGCACTTTGTTCATTCATTCTGAATGTGACATTTCATTTAAATTCTGTGTTGTGCCACACTACATGCTAGGAAATGTACCCTGGGATACTTTTAGAGCTATAAAAGTTCAGTAAATGGAGACTTCCCTGCAGGACTCAGCTATTAAATCTTTGCTGGAAAGTGGGAGCTACGTCCATTAAAAAAAATCATATTCTGGTGAGACTAATCACATCTTTGTACTGCTAAAGTATGCTTGAATTCAGATGTTAATCGCATAAATATTTGGCAGTTATACGTTGTGTAGAACAAATGCCACGATTTGGCAGAGCTAAATAGCTCCTTATCTCTGAAGTTATCTTGAGAACATGGAAATATCTGGGACGTGTTCAGGGTGAAGGCAGAAAATTTGCCACAGTGAGGCAAGAATCCCTTTCCGCACCATCATTTAGCAAGAGAAAAATTCACCCGGAGTGCAGCTGCACCTACGCTCTGCTGTGCATTGCTGCACGGGCTGAGCTCTGCTCACTGCTCTGAGCAAGGCGATCTGGCCAGGTGCAGCACCCCTGCTGCTGGTACCAAGAGCTGGTAAAAGGGAGAGCTTGAAACTGTTTTGGAGGAGATGGGTCACAAAGCATCCTCCTGTGTGTCGTCTTTAGCAGAGTTGTTTCAGAGCATCAGTAAAACTGTATGAACTGTGCCCTGAGGTGCAGCATGGGCCTTTTTCTTCCTTGCAACCTTCACACATAGCGTGCAAAAAGTGTAGTTTTGAATAACTAAGAATTTAATTCCAAGTTTAACTCTGAATTTACACCTGTGAAAGAGAGAAAAAGTTCTTTATGAAGTCAAATGCCCATTTCAACTTGCAAGAACATGTGAGTGACTTCTAACATTACTAAAGGACAAAAATATTTTTACCTAGTGTCATTCTTCTTCCCAGTGTTAAATCCCCCATTACCAACAATTAACTTCTTTTTTGGTCATTGCTATGCTTGCTCATGAAAAATCAAGATATCAGAAAATGTATTTTGTTTCAAGGATAGCCACCAGGTGAGCATATCAAGCTCATGAGGCATTTCTTCCACTTTCCTGGGAATACTGCTTGGGCAGAGGAAAGCAAAAGCGGAGGTAATATCATGTGTGTTGCAGGAATGGAGGGTTGCAGGCGGAAGAGAAAGGTGAATTTGCAGCCCAGCTTGGATCTGGAGGGATTTCTTTGATAATTTGATCAAGAAATGCTTCATTAACATTTCTATATTAGATGATCTCAGAGCACCATGTTGGAATTAGAAGTGGCATCCAAGTGCAATGGATTGGTTGAGTTTAGGTGGCAAAGACAGGACTAGATAAGAGTTTTAAACAACACAGATAAAAAAATCTGTGCCAGTGCATTTGTTTATGAGCACAAGGGCTAGAAAAATAATATTTACAATTAATTTATGATGACTCTTAGGTTTTCATCCTGGGTTTGGGTTGTTTTTGTATTCTACTTAGTATGTTGTTAGGCAGTATTTTCTTTATGCAAAGGAATCCTGATGCTACACAAACCACCAAGGAGAAAAAAAAAAACATTTTTCTTGTCATGGATTTTAAGTAAAAACTGCAATCTGAAAGAATCGTTTGTCCTCCATTTCTTAAGAAAACTTTTCTTGTGAAGATACATTAATCCTGCAAAGTTAACAAATCATCCAGTTAATGCCAGACTGCATCTTCCTTGTATTTGAGATTCTACAGTTTGCTACCTCAGAAAGGTCCAAGATGTAGGGCCCAATTAATCACTGCATTAATTTTAGTTTATGCTTGCATAACGTTGTTGCTTTTGAGTTAATTTAAATGAGTATAAAAACTTCTCAAGGCACACACTGCTTCTTTCTGAATGTCTAGAAAGTCCCTGGCAAAACTCAAAATGAAATTTTTCTCAGGATAGTTTCCAACAGTAATAATAAATCACATCCAAATTTGTTTGTGCCCATGTGAAGACAATGCATACTTGATTAACAACAACAAAATCAAGTGCAAGAATTACTTAATTTGAGAGAAAAACTCTGTAACTCAGGGCTGCCAGGTTGCTCTCCATGCTAAATCTTGTCCCAGTTGTTAATCTAGACTGGTAGTCTGTGTTCCTTGCAATGGGATCCTAGCCCCCCTTTTGAAAAACTGTTTTACTATCTGAAGGTGCTACTGAGATAAAATCTGGGCTTTTGCCCAACTATCGTTTCCTTTAAAAAATTCTCTCTGCTGATAGTCAGAATCAATATTTACCAAGTAAAGAAATGCCATTCCTTGTCTGAACACTGCGTATGCTTGTACCTGGTTATAACCCATCCCTTTGTTATCATTTTGCTCTGCTGAACAAATACACGTTCTTTTCTTAAACTGATGAAAAATTAGAATCCTTGATAGTAAAAGTTATTTTTTAATAAATAAAGCAGCAATCAGATATCTGAGATATGTCTGGAGAAAGATGCATAGTTAATTTAATAGGAATGATGAGTTTCATCCTCTGAAACTCTAAACACTACGCAGATTAGTTGCTTTTAATCCCATTTAACTAAAGCTCCCCATTTCATTCTTCTAATCTTTCCTTATAAACAAATCCTTCCAACTTCCCAGTCATGTTTTCTATCCTCCTTGGAATTCCTCTCTATTTGTCTACATATTTTGAGCATAAAGAGAGGCCCTGGGTGAATGCAAGATTCTAGGAAGGGCTCCATCAGCATTGTGCTAAATCCGTAATTAAAAAGGGTTAAAGTTAATATATTTAAGCTACAACAGCGAATCCACTTGATCACACATGACAACAGATGTATTTATAATTACAATGATTTTCTTACCTCTCAAATGGTCAGACTTAGTGTTTAATCTGTACAGATTTGTTTTCTATAATGAAGATATTAAGGACATTTCCATGGCAGTGCAAATTTCACTTGGATTGAGGAAAAAGAACTGTGTTTTAAGGGTTTCAAAAATCTTATGCCCTAGTGATTTTGGTTTGCAAATAAAAATCTCTTCTCCGCCTTCACTTTAACACTGACCTTTCTGTCTCGGTGTAGTAGGACCCATTCCTTACGCGGTAGCCTCTGCACATAGACACAGAGCATGCAGGATGATGCACAGTAGCAACAGCAGCTGCAAATAACATCTTTCAAAACATTTTCTACACTGAAATGCTTAAATAATACAGTTGAGATGAGGAAAACCCACCTGTTCATTCTATCAAGCATTAACTGAATACAAACAGAGTTTGCCTGTGTACATTTTATTATTTAAATGACCCCTAAACTATGCCAAAAAAACAGCTGCATACAGAAACCCCAAAGCTGTTGACTGCAAGGGTATAGTATTAAACTCTGAAATGCCACAGATTGTAATTATACCACCATAATCTGTGTGTTTTATTACCTTTCTGACCCAGCTGAACATAATTTTCAAGTCAAGAACACAATCTATACCATTTGTTTATTAAAAGGGAGCATACCCCACGTTCTAATTACATTCTGGTTTTTTGACATCAACAAATCTGCTCTTTCTGTTGCCACCAATGGGCACGAACACAACACCTCAGAACCCCTCTCACGCATTAGGACCCCAACAGTATAAAGACAGTTCCCACCTAACAAAAACTCTCTGATCTGAAGAGCTTTCCCTGGGCACAAGTTCTCAGTACTTTGTATTGCCAGGCACAGGGTTCAGAAAGTTTGGGGTTTGTTTTTTTTAATTTTTTATTTTTTTCCCAGCCAGTGATGTTATGGAATTAATCCAAACTGGCTAACGTGTGAAAATAAATTGTGTTCTCTCCAAAGACTAATTTAACAATATGAAGTACAAACGCATGTGTACCTTACCCCCCCCCACACACACACCTGCACAAGTGCACACACACATACATTTACGTGAGTAGATTAAAAAAATCTAAAAATCAATTACTTATCTGCATGCACACGTGTTATTAAGATTTATGAGGACTATGCATAGATTTAACTACAGGTTCTGCTATGTTCCTAAAAATTTGAATTAAAGTATGGTCCTAATGCTCTTCATCCCTCTACTATTTACCTACACACTATGAGCATGTGATGTTCGTTTGTATATGGTATATACAGGTGTCAGGGGGAAGATGTATGTAGATACATCTATCTATGTATCTGTATATGACCATCATGCATTATTTATAAAACAAGTTTATTGCATATACAAACAATAATTATTCTAAACATGCAATTATATATCCATACTTGTGTGTCTATATAGATTTTTTTGTCCTTAATGGAAAACTTGAACTGCAAGCAGCCATGTCAGAACTCAGATGGTTAACATTCACTTCTTGCTGTTTTATTGCATATTACTGTGCGCTCCTGAGCAGCAGGAGCAGATTCAGGCAATTACAATCAAGTCAGGGCACACGCCGTGGCTGAGCAACACGATCATGATGAGGATACTGATGAGGCACTTATCGAAAACCCCACATCATCCACACTCATCAGCCACAACATGTCACCCCAAATGAGGCATCAGCTGCCTTCAAATGGCTCATTGCACACTGTTTACAGCTTTCTTTGGACCCACTTTTGATTTTGCGGTCAGGACTTAGTTCAAACAGCAGCTGACTGGCACTGTAAGCCTCGGGATTCAGCAGAGCCAGCTTCCCGGGAGTCAGGAGTGTTTTGACACGGGGCCTGACCGACAGAGAGGAAAGGTCCCAGTTCAGTCACTCCCAAACATCGGTCCCTCTGACAGGGGGGGTAAGCTGTTTCAGAAACATCTGAAATCAGGCAGTGGGAGAGAGGGGAAAAGCAAATAACCAGTCCCGCAGCATTTTCTGATATATTTTCTTTCTAGCAAGAGGAATTCAGGTGGGAACATTTTGGACCAGATCCCTGTCATTTCTGGGACCTCTTGAGCCACTTTGACAGTGTAAAAGGGTCCTTAAAGTGGGGGCAACAAGTCATGGGTTCTCTATTCAAAATTGTCTTTGCATGGCAGTTGCACTAAGCTGGGCAGAAAACTTTTTGTGGGCTACAAACCTTTCCCCATTACTGGAATTCAGAAAGACCTTTCTTTCTTATTTAGATATTTCTGCAAAAGGCAAGCAAACAAGGAGTCAGCAAGGAAGGATGAGAATACGAGGATGATTCCTGGGGATCAGCCTTCTGCTTGAGTGAAGGCCAGGGGTTACCCAAAAAGGAACAACTCCAAAATAGAAAGACTGAGAGAGACTCCCTCCAGCCCAGGTGATGGGCACTCAAAAGGGGTTTAGCAACTCACTGGAGTAGGAAAGACCATGTCCAGACCCTTGCCTAAATCAAGTAGAGAGCTCTGGGCCAGAGACTGGTTACTCCTGCAGAGCATCCCCATGGGCTGAGCAGCTGGACCCCCCTGGAGATGCTTTCTCCGGCCACCACTGCCTAATATTAGACATTTCCACAGCACGGATTAAAACTGATTTGTTTTGACAAATATTGATTTTTCTGATGAGAAAGTGCTGCATCATGGAGTCCCTGACTCTCTGCCAAAGAGAGGTGAAGGGACCTTAGGGTGAATAGAAATCCAGTCCTTGAACTTCAGACTAACTTCATAGGTTAGCGATGAAAACCTATACCAATCAATTATTGTCAGTTTGTATCAGTTTATGTGAAAGATTGGAAAAAACGAAGTTATTTTGCTTTACCACTCTTCTATCTCATAGTATCTTACGAAATTAATTTATGACAATGACTAACGTCAAAATTCCCAGATAATTGGCTTCCATACCGATTAAAAATCTTATTTTACAAATAGACAAGCTTACAAGCTGAAAATTGAAGTTATTCACCCAACCTTACACAGACAGCTCAGGCCCATGAAGTAAATCTGCAGACAACACTCCCTCTTCTGATTGTTCAATTAACATGTAGGAATATATATATATTTACCTTTATGGTTGCTGTCTGCAGCTTGCACTGTCTGCCTAAATAGCTCTCCAATTCTAGACTGCAGCATGCTCCCTCTGGATGCCAAATTGTAACAGCATATTGCATCACGAAAACATTTGAAGAAAAAGGATCTGTGCAGGTTGTACACACATCTGAGAGTTTTTACCTTGCTGTTTTCATTTTGCTGTGTGGCACAATGCTTTTTCTCTTAGGGACAGATTCTTCCTGCTGCTTACTAAGATTTTATTTAATGTGAAATAGAGGAAAAATATTTTACAAAAAGGCAAAATAGATGGTCCCAGGAGAGACAGAAATTAATTTGTACAATTCATTGATTAGTCTTATTTTCTTTCCCAGGTATAGCAAACATTCTACACAAATCCTAAACCCGTTAACTTCCTCAGAATAGCTTAAACTTATTGTTAGGGCTCCTATCATGCTATCTTCTCTGTGATACTCAGTAATATAAGCAGGGGGAGGAGGTAAGCGGTGTGCATGCATTAGGATGGCACAGCATAAAATCCCTGAAAACTGCTTGACCGAAATAAAATAGAGCTACTCGTGCACAGCGCTGCAGAGACATGAAACTCTGTGTGAATGATGCGAGATAAGAACTGAAGCACCAGTGGTAAAGCATCCTAATTACAAACCTGCGGTGCAGGCAGAATAATGGACAGAGTGGCAGCTCTGGTAGCTGTGTAAAAAGGAGTGAAAGTTTGCATTTGCTGTATCTCGAATTGAAGTGTGCGTGGGGGGGNNNGGGGGGGGGGGGGGGGCAGAGAGTGTGTGTAAAGAACTGTTTTTGGGTCATCATCTTACGCTCTTTGTGATGCACATTCTAATTTAGGCAAAAGGGATGCATCTTTCAAATGCAGATCATGTTTGCATTAGAAGAGCAATGAGAACACTTGTCACTTTCAGAACATTTATGTGCTAGAAGTACTGTTAGCAGAAGAGCAGTTCAGATAAATTCAAGACTTTTTTTTGCTGATCACAAACATTAAGCTTCACACCTGAAACCCTCAACCCCCTGCTGTGCTCTAATCCTAGCACCATTCACCCTTAGAGACTCAAAGTGCTGTGCCACTGCTCTCAAACATTTGATTGCCCTTACTTTGAATGCCACCACCTGCAAAAATGCCTTTTTATTCCCTTTGAGCCTCTTGAGAAGGAAGTAAAAATGATAATTCATGACAAACATTAATTAATTGTTTACAAGATGATCTTTTCTTTTTCTAACTTCTGTTCAGCAGACATGTTGAGCTGCAAGACTCCACGCTTGATGCCAGAGCTTGTCAAGAGGTCTGCATTGTTGTTTATCATTCAGGCATAGGATAGACTGCAGGTCATTGTTTCTGCAGTTCAAGTAGGACTGTCTAGCTCTTGTTTGAAGAATGGCAGTGCCATGCATGAGCTCCCCAGTATAAAAGAACTACCGGTTCTAAGAAGGAACAGGGATTTAGCTTCTAATGCAAAGTAAATAAACATTTTTCACCATCTCTTGCTCCATGTGATTTTTGAAAGGTCAAGAGGTGCCATTACAGTATTTTAAAAGCTTCAAATTATGTTTAAATAACGTATCACTAAACTTGGAGAAATCTTATCAGAATTTAAGAACCTATTGTCCTTGTTTTAATTCTTGAATTCATCATCAGAGGAAGACATATTTTAAAAGGAATGCACTTTTGTTACGAAGGCTGAGATTCCCTCAAGTCTTGGTCTCAGCTTCTCCCNCTTAAACTACAGAGTTAATTCCACCAGAGATGTTACACAGTGCTAATAACTGGGCCACCGAAACATTAAACCGATGCCACCGAAACATTGAAACCTGGGCAGCAAAATTTAGCTCCCCAAATTACATTCATGCAACTAAAGGTGATCAAACAGGTTTGCTTAGAAACAGAGCTGCCAAAACCAGGCTGAAATCATTACAAACTGTGGTGAACAAGCACCTTCAGAAATCAGACTTTTTATTTACTCATATATTTTATATATATGTATATAAGCATATGTTTATCTACACACATGTAAGCAGACATGTTTGGGACATGTTGCTCTATTTCTCCTGCAACAAAACAGTTCCAAGTACTTTGAACCACATCAAAAGTCTGGCAAAAAGGTAAAGAGCAAAAGGTCTTACTTGTAGAAAGTGTACAGTAATATAGCTTCCCGCAGAATTCTGGTTTCCACATTCCAAATTAGGAGCCCTTAGATCAAGGCTGCAAGGCTAAAAATCAATGCTATATTTTCTGAGTTAATACTAAGGGTTGCACTTAACAGACATGGAGACTAATAAGGTATGCAGAAGAAGTAAAAGCAGTGCACAAAAAATTCAGGCCTTCATCTTGGCGACGATCCAGCACAATGATGTTTCAACCAGATCTGAAAAAAAAAAAAAAAATCAATAACATCTGTGGTATAATGGTTAATTAAAGAAGCTCTTCAGCAAAGCTCAAGATGAGAGGCTCGGCCTGAAATTCAGACAGCTGAAGCTTGATTATCAGGAAAGAATGCTTTTTTAGCTATGAGTGGATAGGCCAAAAGCTGCAATGTGTGGAAATGAGGGGAAAATTGCTTTTATTTTAACTTTCTTTAAGTAATCAATACATGTTTTTCACCTGCATTAGGAGCTGTTTAGAGCAAAAACCTCTTTCTATATATTCATATAAATATAATCCATTCACTTTGGAGTCTATACGTTTAAAAACAACAGCAAAGATAAGCAAGTTGTCTGCCCGCTCTTAACTCACAAATTCTCCACCTTCCCTCCCCACACCCCGCCCGTCTGGCTGTGCTTTACCTACAAAACCCATCCCACAGTTGATCTCTCCAGCTATATTATCTTCTTACTTAATTTTTAAAGCCTAAGCCTTTCAAGAATGAGCACAAAATAAATGAATCAAAGATTTAATATTAAAGCATAATATCTGCAGTAAGCAGACAATCTACTGTCAACCTCTGCACCTTTCTATCCTGTTTTTTCTACTCTTTTATTTGCCACTTCTATTAAAAAAATACATGTACAGACTTACAGCCAGAAGGGACTATCTTAATCCTTTTCATGACACAGGACTGAGTTTTCCAGCTGGCGGTTCCTGTATGTTGTCTATATCCCAGCGATAAGCAGAAAGACACATAGTAAAAAACCAACAACCCGATTTAGAGATTTCAAATGGCAGAAAATCCACTCTATCTCATGGCAAGTTGTTCTGAAAGTTAATTAACATCACCATAAAACTACCTTATTTTTAATCTGAATTTTTTCTATCTACTTGTGTCTTGGTCTGCAAAGTTCAAGAGCCCTGGGCTATCAGAAATCATTTCTCTGTAGAAATTACAGACCATGGTCAAGCTTGCTCTTCACCTTCTTCTGGATAAACTGAAAAAGATGGCACCTCTGTACTTACCATAGACAGACTTTCTTACTGTAGATAGATCTCCCAGATTTTTTCTTGTAATATTTTTCTATGTCGGGATCCTTTTCAAGGGCAGACAGACAAACACAAGCTCTTCTTCCAGTAGCAGTCTCACTACTGCTTAATATTAGGGCTCTGGCTTCTGTTTAGTTTTTCCCCATTGATCCATCCAGAAACTTCTCAGCTGCCAATTCCCACACTAAGAGCTCAGTGATTTTTAACCCCAACTATTTTCACCCTGTTTTCCAAAATGCATGTTGCTTCCTTAAAATTAAAAGCAACATTCCTTCTTCCAGAAGATACCTTGAAAATTCCAGAAGATACCTCAAAGAAAATACCTTGTCTTTGATCATGTTATAACAAATCTTGTTAAAAAGAGTACTACTTTGCAAATATAACAATCCTTTCATTCTGCAATGATAAGCGAAACATCTTTCACATAATACAACTGTCAGGAGCTGCATTTTCTATTTTCCAGGGAATTCCAAAATGGAATTCAAACAGATGGCAAATATTTTTTAAGTTAGCCAACAAATGATGTTTCTGGCAGAAAAATTTTGCTAGGTAAAAATTATTTCTTTAAATAATTAAAACATTTCTTTCAAATTCTTATTTTAAAATTAATATTCCTTCCACTTACATATGTCTTATTAAAACTCACATAAACATTATTAAAACCTGTTCCAAAATGTTAAAGGAAGTTGTTTCAATACTGGTGCAGTGTTTCCTTTCTTTTCCTGAGGTGCAATCTCTTGAAAGCATTACTTTTCCCAGACTTTACAAACCTAAGGCAAACAACATCGCTCATTAAAAAAGATTATAATAAATTAATTTAACTCACGCTAATGGAAATCTAAATAGGCAGGTCTTTCTTTGTAAACTGTAAGGCACAAGGTAGCAGTAGAAATAAAACTGGAAGTTTTGCTAACCCAGAATTTTCAGGGCACAGTTTCCAAAAGCAATCAGGGTCGATTTACTTACACTTTCCATTTAAATCAATGTTAGCTTTACCGCTGTTCTCAAAGAGGGCAGACCTAAGTCAAGAGAGAGTGCAAAGTAAAATCCTGCCCCCTCAAACTTTCTGTCAGAATTCTTCAGATTGCTCCAGAGTTCAAGTGGAATTTTCCTCAGCAAATAGCGTACCCAGTGCAAAGATCTTTTATGTCATCAGCATTGAAGAAATGAAAACATCAGCAAGTACATATTTGGAAATATAACTGCATTCACAGTCCAAACCAAAGGAGACAGATATCTTTAAGAAATAGCTGCACCTGACTCACTCCATGCCAGATTATGTCCATTGGTGCATTTTGTTGCATGTGCCAAATATATTTTAGCATGCACTTTTTTTCCTGGATTAAGTTTTATTTGACATACATATATGACATCCAAGAAACACATAATCAGCTTTTCTTTCTGGACAAGAAAGGTTCCACATTCCTTAGAGGTGGATTGCAAAGTATCACAGTAACTGTTCTCTGTCACGATTACAAGCTTCTGCAGGCACTGGGCCATTTCTAGTTGCCCTATCTCACACAGGGTGAGAAGAGCACTAGTGAAGCTTCCTTGCTCTCCCACAGCAACCAAAAGAGCCAAACACGCCCTTAATCTTGTAGACCTCCTCACATGAATTGACAGCTCTCCACTCTACAGTAACCCCCAGTGAGATCCCTTGCAAGGGTCCTCTGAACAGGCAGAGTCTGCTGAGAGATGACACAATGAAATGGTGTAATTTTTAAAAACAGCTTTAATAATGATCTTGCATTCAGCTAGGTCCATCAGCCCTACCCCCACAATCCCATTTAGGCAATCAAGTAGTTCATTATTGTTTGGCATATGTCACATATACTCATTACTCCAGGGAAAATCCCTCCCAAAGAGGACTAGGGCCTTCAGCTAGATGAATGGTGGCTGTAAGGGCTGCCAGGGCAGGCCATGGGTTTAGCACCTGACTAAGGATTTGAGGCAGTCACACTGGCATTGGTCATGCCATTAATGCTCTCAGGATTATCTAGAAGTTCCAGGAACCAGACATCAGCTGAGAAGCTGAGGTGGCATGAAGACTGTATGCCATCCACCCACACTGACACATGTCAAGAGATAACCTTGATCATCCCCGATATTCGAAAACTCTCTAACAGGACCTCAACACCAGACTGCTTTTCCTCTCCTTTCCTTTAGAAGGTGTCAGTGGACTGTGGCATGACATTGCTCTACTATGAGTTCCCAGGCAGCCACATCTCTCTGGCATCTTGTTAGGAGTCACTGTGAATCCTAAAGTTCCATGAACCTCTTTCCTATCATTTCTTCCATCCCACATCTATGTCTGTCCCAAAAGTTAATCACAGGTAATGCTTGCAAATCTTGGCCTACAGTTCTTGTTTTCCCTAGAATTTGTTCCCTCTGAAGGTGCAGACTGCTGAAATACATTGGGTATGCAAACACCAGGGTGGGATATGCAGAACCTTGGATGGATGTATCTAAATTACTGGATCTATCCTGTTGGTTTAACCACAGAACTGATGTGATTTGGATCTGGGCACAGCACCAGGTTAAACAAGTGCAAACCTCTCACAGCATTGCTTCAGAATCCAACTTGAGCAACCACTCTGTAATTATGCTTCAAAATCTGTTGGTTTGCCATGTCTGGGAATACTCAGGAAACTTGAACTACAGACAAATCCTAACTCCTCTAGTTAGTTTGGACGACTGGGATCCACCAGGAGCTTGCAGTATGCTCTTGCATCCCTATGAACCTTACAAAAGACTAATAGCATTCTTAACATACATCTGGGATGGCATTTCTGGGTAAGATGCTGATCTCAGAAAAGTTACTTAAGTGCTGGCTTTAATGTGTCTAGTCTTAAGAGAACAATTTATCTTTTGTGGTTTGTTTCATCCCTGGCTCACCTAGAAGGTCAATTTATAATGTGAAGTGGCAATCTTTGAAACATGGAAAACAAACACACTAGGAAGCAAGCAGATTACCAATGTACTTCACAGACTGTAGCCCACAAAAGAGACCCCAAAGGTATCTTAAGTGACTACAGAATTGAGGGGGTGATGTAGAAATGTAAAGCTTAGTATTTAACATCTAACTTCCCTGACTCGAAACAGTAACTCAAAAGGTGCATTTCAGCGGTTGCCCCAGTCTGCAGGCAGAGTAGACTCTCCTCTATTACCTTGGTCTGAACAAAGACAAGTTCACATTTTGCCTTCCTTCTTTAGGTCGAATAAAGAAGCCACGATAGATGTTTGGATCGGAAGAGGAAACAACCAGCACAAAGATGATAATGAAATTCTAATGTGTTATCTGTTTTGATGCTTTTCCTCTGTATGTTTAGGGCAGGCGTGCCAAAGGAACACTACTGATCTGAATTAATGAGAGGTGAATTTCAGAATTACACTCTGCAGTTCAGCCTATGAACTCTAACCAGAAAAACAAGATTCAGTGCAAGCTTCTCCTACACTACTTTAAACACACACACGTGAATACGCACACACTTCTGCAAAGTCTGAAGCAACACAGCAGCTGGCAAAATCAAGAATTAACAGCCACACTGCATTCCAAAAGAGCTCTTGCTCAACAGCCTCTCCTTAAAAGTACTAAGAACTGCATGCCTCGCTGATAAAAGATACCTCATTTCTGCCTGTTGTTTCTCTACCTCTGTTTTGAATTCTGCAGGTTTTCATGCTTCAGTGTTTTGGAGAATATTGTATGAGCTGCAGTGAAAATTGAGGTGATAGAGTTTAAACAGGATCTACCTAGGTCAGAGGAGCAGTGAGGTAATGGATCTCTTTATACAAATGCATCCAAAAAGCATAGGTTTCTGTTTAGAGAATGAGCTGCTTTTAATCACGCTTGATTCATCTATGCCCTGATTCATATATCCAAAATGATGATGTCACCCCCACCACTGCAGAAGAAACACAGAGCAAGAGGCAGACCTCCACTATCTTTGCAGAAATCCAGAGAAAGTCCGTTGAGTTCTGGTAGTTACTTTGGGTTTACGATGAAATAAATGAGAGCAGAATCTAGCCCATGAAACCATAAACTCAGCTGTTATCAGTCAGAGTCTTAGAATTCACTATTAATATCTGCACTGAGAGCTATTCTGATTACAATTGCAAAATAATATTTTATATCCACTTTTACTATCTTATTCAAATACAGGAAATGAGTCAGTCTTCAGAGAACAGAAAGACCAGTCAAAAGAATTGGAGAGTCATATAATTCAGCATCTAACTTTGAAGTGAAGGAAAGAAAAACTGATTCTTGCAAATGGTCTTGCAAGTGGGACTGTCAGCTTATTGCTAAAGGTCATACCCACAGACTCTCTCCATAGGGTGGTTTCAGTTGTTCTCTTCAAAGCACACACAGTCACATGGATGCCCCACTTCACGAAACACAGAATGAGCACAAACACTGCTGAACAAAAAATGGCCATCAAAATCTTCCTACAGTAATTCACTGTGAAGTAACTTGGGATTCTCTGGATGAAGAAAAGCGAGGATGGTACCTGCAATTTGCGTCACTTCAGCATTTCCATCCAATGCTATTTGTAGCGCTCTTAAACTTGGGATTTTGAGTACTAGTATGTTTTGTATAGTTCCCACTTAAAGATGCATTTTCTGTAAGGTACAGCTAGACCAAACTCACCTGCTTTTCGTTATAAACAACATGTTAAAAATAGAAACCAAACCACTTGGCTTTCCCTGGTGTGCAGGCTTGAGCCGGCTCTGCTCTTGGAGCTTGGACTCTCTTTTCATTTAATGAACTATTACTGACATGACTCAAAAAGAAGCAACAGCTAGTTCTACTTTTGTCCCTTGCTTTTTGTTGAAAGCCCATGTCTTCTAACGCTTTTAAGAAATCCAGTTCTTCATATTTAGATCATGTGCTAGCTTTCACTGATGTGGGAGTGAAGACACAGAAGTAAAAACAGACCTGGGGGCAGGTTGTACAAGTCCATCCAGGACTTTGGATATGAATGTGGGTGCTGCTTTGCTATGTGCTGCTAGTGCCATCCAAGCCAGAGTTGAAACTACCTGGGACACTTTTATAGGACAGCCACAGTATTAAAAGGAAGGAATACAAGAACCAGAAAAAAGTCTAAGGAATCATCAGGAAATAACCTTAATGAGGCCAAGAGCTGTGAGAAGGAGCTCTTGCTCTGGGTCTGCATTCAGAAATTGCCAGGAAATTGCAAGGAAAAAAACAGGGTGCCTTAGCTGATCACTTGCCACTTTTATTTACCTCCAACTACTGTCCCAGAGATTGCCTGGGAAGTCAAGTATCTGTCCCCTAAAAGAGCAGTGCTCTTGCTCAGTGGACTGAGAAGAGCCTTGATGCAATTTCTTCTCCAGCCAAGTCCAGAAGGGCTGCTCCGTGAGAGGGATGGCACAGCAGAGCCTGGGGTCTGGAGCAAGGAGAGGCATAAAGCTGTGAGTTTCTCATCTAAAGAGGGGACAAGTCTTAAAGGGTGGTCTCTATGGAAGAATATTTTAAGTTAGAGATCTTCTGTAATGGATAGGAACATTATTTCTAGCATATAATTACATATATTTTGAGGTACTGTCATAGGGTACTTTAACAAGAGACACATCTGAAATTTTGTGGAAAAAAAAAATTATGAATTACATACTTGGCTGATTCTTCCTAAACAGCAATGGTGCAGCTACCGTGCTATGGGTGTCCAGGTCACTTCTCCCATGGCTCATTCAAACATCTTACTTTTAACAGGAGGATGACTTAAAAATGACTGACAAATCAAATGATCAGCAATGTGCATTGAGCACCCCCAGTAGGTAAACTATAAAAGCATCTAGTATGTTAATTGTTTTCAAATGACACCAAACTCAACTTCATTTATTGAAGTCTGTTTTTTCTCAGTAAACCCAGGCTACCAAGGTCATGTTAACTACAGAGCTCTGCTAGTGCCTGAAGTAATTGCATGGTGGATGAGATCTAGGTCTCCCCTCCTCATTTTTTTCTTTGCGCTTTCTCGTTTGAGCTATTTTGGGTATTTTTAACCTCATAAACAATAAGAGCAGACTGTGCTTTCCTGCTCCATGGGCAGAGGGAAGCTGTACAGATTTAAGGCAGTTGCAGCCCTCCAGTAGAATTAGGATCATGATTCAGCAGGAGCAGGAAAAGGGAGATAGAGCATAGCACAGGCCACACTTGTGAGCATGCACATCCTCCTTGTGCCCTCTGGCCACTGCAGCCCAGCAGTTCTGGGGAACCTGGGCCTCACCCTTTCAAAGGAGTGAAAGGGTACCACAGAAGGACTGAGACTCAAACGTTCGTCTGGAGGCTGGGTGGAAGCTGAGGAACCCCAGTACATCTCAGCTCTGTCTTCAGAAGCCTGAGTGTTAGTCTACATAGAGGCACTCTGCAAAGTAAACTTCAATTAACTAGAGAGAGAGGTTTAAAGTGTATGCATTAAGCTACATCAAACCCCTCTCTGTTCTTGTCTGTTTCAGTTGTAAGGAAGCATTGTCTGTTTTTTTTCCCATTTAAATTAGACTGTCCAATAAGATATTGCTTCTTTCTAAAAAACTTCCCTGCCTTATTCACTTCAGCACTAAGTCTCCTTTGTTAATGAATTAGCTCTTGTGTACTTGTATCAAGTTAATGGCACAGATTCACCTTATAACAATATAGGAATTTATCATTACTCTAATTTATAAGTATTTTGAACTGTATATCTAGTTGTCTAAATTAAGTCTTAGTTTGTAATAGAATTTAATAGCACATTGATTAACTATTGAATAAAGCTGAATCCACAAACTATCTGTTGCAGCTCAGTTAAGACACATACCCACACCAATGAGACCTGATGGCACAAGGTGTTGCTAGTGTCAATGGTATCTGGTTCTAGGGGAGGGGGATATGTTCACACAGCAGCTCATCCCTTCCTCTGTGTGCGCGAGTGATCTTCATGGCAGCATATGCTCACCCATGCAGTTGGAGAGGTTCAGCTTGGTTGTTTCACACAATGTGATGTGTTGCACACGTGCTCTCAGGACAGCTCAACTCGCCGAGTTTCCTGCCTTTCATCTGTTAACACCACAGCCCTATTTTCAAAGACTTTTTGTTTGTTTCTTTCTTATTAGGGTGGGTGGGAAGGTGAAGGAAATGGATCTCTGGTTTAATAAAATTTTTGAATCTTTGTTTAAGCATGTCCCATATAGTTATGTACTCCCTTCGAAAGTGAATGATATCTTTTCCAATTTTAATTAACAGTTCACCAGTGGATAAGCTAAATAGCCATTTAGAACTATGGAAATGTAATTGCTCCACCATCTGGTCAGCTGTAATATTTTATGATGACTATATGAAGAAACAATGCTGGTTTTTTACTGCCACTATAAACCACCATGCTGCTTTCAGAGTGCAGTTGTGTAGATCTGGATTCTGCCCTTCCTTGAACCTGAAGACCAGCTTCCTGGGCGTCATGGCTGATAGACAAGTAAAGTATCATTTATATTTCCCTTCACTTATTTTGAAGCTAATGCTTACAGATGCCTTGGTTTATTTTTGACCTTTGTTAAGCTAGCAGGAACACGGAATGAGCTATATTGTGTTTTAATTTTTTCTTATGCAATTCTAATTACTGTGTAGTACATAGAGTGGAGGCAAAGGAGGTTTCATTCCAAGACCAATATGATATTCTTTGTATTTACACTGCTACTTCAAAGGGAAGAAAAAAAAGTAGTCATTACCATAACAATGTGCAGTTCATGTATCACAACTATAATAGAACTCCGGTAACTTGCTGGCTACTGAGTCTTGGAAATTTAAATGTAATAACACAGTTTTGCTGCAAATGTCTGGTGGCAGAGGCCAGGTGCTATTGTAGAAAGAATCTAACTGCATTGGAAATGTATTTATTCTTTCTGAAAGGAAGGACAATGATGCGAAAACCAGGAGAATAATCTGCACAAATTGACTTTTTTCTTTTAAGTTGATGACTGGAAAACATGTAAATCTTATTAAGAGTGCGAACTCTTAGATACAGCTTTGGCAGATTTAAAACTTTGATGAGGTCTTATTTAAAGACAAATAGAGAAGAGATGCCGTATACTAAAATTGCTATGGATAAAATTCTATGAAAGTCAGTAGGAATTTTACCACTGGCTTGAAAGGAATCCAGGCTTCATCCCATACTGGAAAGACCAACAGCTTAAACCCAGCTTGTTATAGGGAAGTGTAGTGAGGGGCAAAGAAAGGTCAGCTCATCCTTACAAACTGGAATTAGGTCTGAAGCAATTGAGAAAAGACAGATTAATTAAAACAATAGTGACTGCTACTTTGCAGCTAGAGTAGACGAGCAGTATTTTAAGATTCCTTTAGTATTTTCCTTCTATTCCTGCCAGTTCTGCTGGGGAACTGTGGGGAGGCTGTGGCTGTGTGATTAACCAGAGTGGGGATGCTGCTGTAAGGCTGGTGCTAATGCAGCTTTCACAGAAGCTCTGCATACTTGAGGAGCATGGCAGAGACTCAGCTCCTCACTCTGACTTTGACCATTGTCCCGCTATTCCACAAGCAAATGGGTGAAGCTGGTTACCGATATATCTGTGTTCACAACCTCATATCTTCACACTGCTGCAACACCAGCACCTCCCATCTACTGTGCAACCTTCCTCCTGTCTGCTACATCTCCAGTTTTCCACTTACACAAACAAATCGTTTCCATGCCATGATACCTCCTACAGTCTCTCAGCTGCCCTACTGGGGGTTTCAAGACATATAGCTGCTGACTGGCCAACCCCTAGGCTGAGCAAAACAGGCCCTGGTGGGCTGAAGCTGGAGCTTCAACCTTGGAGAAGCTCAATTTTGGGCCTCCCTGTCCTTTCACCAATCATGACCTTTTACAGTACTTGTTGGAAACTCTAACAAATGTGGTTGAAACTGGCAATCGGCTCAGTAGTTGTGAGATGGCAACGAGGGACGGAGGAGAGAATGAACCAAAGGAAAATTTAGAAAACACTGAACAAAAGCCTTCACATTGTTTTCACAGTATCACAGGTTGGAAAAGACCTTCAGGATCACCGAGTCCAACCACTACCCCAATGCTACCACATCCAACATTGAATTCTGTCCCCCTGTCCCCACATCTTCACATCCTCAAAATTCCTACCTCATCCATAGCAGCTTATCATAGTGATCAAGGAACTTTATAATACCAAGAATCAATCCCTTACAGGCCATGGGATAACTGTCAGGTAACAGTGAGTAAAGCAGAGAGAAGACAGATAACCATGCACAGCCTGCACTAACTAACCTGACACAGTACTAGGAGCAATAGAGGACTCAAATCTGTGAACAAACTACTAGTGAGACATGTATATGAACTACACAAGACAACAAATAACTTCTTCACATAAAGAGAGAAGGTATAGCATTATGCAATGATTTGTCTAAAAGTTCCTTTCCCTTATTGGCAAACCCTTACATCTTACATAGTGAGAAGTAACACAAAGAAGATCCAGCTTAGAGGCTGGAGCTATGAACTTACTTGTGGAATTCAATTCAATGTTTTCTCACTAGCACAGAGGGGATTTTTTCTGTGACCTGCATGGGGAATACAGTGCTCATTCTCTTGCAGTTATGAGGCAAGAATTAGCACCTTCAGGACATTTTATTTTTGTCAGCACTAACAAGAAATAGTAGATTTTGCTACAAGGTTATACAGCTCCATGCTGAGCCTCCCATGAAACATGATCTTGCATAAACAACTGTAAGTGATGCAGAACAAGAGGCACACGGTTATCTAGGCTCCTAATGGCCATGTCTGTGTTAGCATTTGAGTTTGGAGGAGCCCTGAGGTTGTGAAGCAAATCCTTCGGTCATCTCCACTTACCTCTGTTGGTTCAGACCACAGGATAGTGTTGGTGTGCACTATCTGGCTTCCCTCCCTTATCACATCCATGGAGCCTCCTGACGCCGCAGGGGTTTGTTTTTGGCTTCCCCTGTTTCAGACTTATTTTCAGGGTCTTTTTCCCTTCTGGAGCAGTGCGGTCCTGTGGCAGAGCCGGGATCAGTTCCAAGGCTGTGCACTAGAGGGCAATTACACCCGTACACATGCTGGTTCATCACAGGAGTATTCTTGCAGTGGTGCAGAATGCGTTGATGCAGATATCCTCAATTACCCGCAGGATCCTGATGACTACAAATCATTCGCTGCGGGCTAGCAAATGGTACTTTTAAAGCGTCTCCATTGTATAAGATAGCTTTGCGTTTTGAAAATTATCTGAATATCTTATTTTTATCCACCTAGGAGATGAGTCTCCTTAAATAATCCCATTTTCCACTGATATCCATTTAGATATTATTTCTTTATCCATCTTTTTTAACTTCAATTTAAGAATGCAGAACCAGTGATTATATGTCTCTAAAGCCATATATTGGAAAACAATTCAGAGTTCAAATTGCTGCTTTGTCACATTAGATTTTATTTAAGGTTGTATGTCTTTTGGAGAGAAATATTCCCAATTCTGCACGAAGTAAAAAGATATCTTCTGTAAAAGTCTGATTTAAAACCATGGATCTCAATGCCTGTTGTTATTTAGTTCAATAAAAACAGAGAAGCCCTCAAAATTTCCTTTTTTTTTTTTTTTTCAGGACATTAATTAATTGTTATTTTCTACAAAAATAAGTTTTCTGTTTCTTTGTTTGTTTTATAAGACAATGACCAGGTACTGGTCATTAGAAGGCATTCATGTGTCACCTGGTTTCTGGTGACATTGTGACTCATTCCTTCCTAGAATTTATTAGCCAGAGCAGCTTACAGGTAGGTGTGATGGAAGCACATTTAATGTCTGTCAGGAGAAACTTATGTGAAGAGAGAAGCAAAAGGGCCTGATACAAAGCTTTGTGAGACCTCAACAAAAAAAAGTAGCAGAGAACAATTCTTCATGTGAATTACTGGAGACCTAAAAGGTAAATGACAGCTGCTGGAGCTGAAGGAGGAGACAATTGCTAATGGCAGAAAAAGAGCAATAAAGCCAGTTTCCAAGATTTGGCCAAGCAGAAGTCATGTGAGCTTTTAGTGAGGTAGTGAAGACTGAAGATAGAAGTACCTTGATTGAAACAAGAGCGAAGGAGGCAATTTCTGCTGTTATTATTCTTGTAAAACACAACAGTGTCTAAAACTACAAAGATCTGTTCCAGAATCATTGGATCCATGATTAGCTCCAAAAAAGAAAGCAGACTAACAACTGTGGGCCACCAGACATACACAATCCACAGGAATTAGATCTAGAACGTAGAAATAACAATTCTTAGCCAAAGTCCTCATCTGACATACCTCTTCTCATCTGAAGATGTGAGCTAGACTGTCCATTATTCAAGGCCCAGCACGTGTGCTGAGCTTTTCCCACCAGAAACTGACCAAGCCTGGAGACCTACGTGGGGGTGCTGGGGACCACAACATCACCCTTGTGGCTTGAGCTGGTCCTTTTCTGTGGTGCAATACTTACCTGGTGCTTCCAAGGAAAGTCTCAGCACTGTGTTATTCTTCTCTAGCTTCCAACTTTTCCACAGCCCAGAGCTCATCTCTGCAGGTCCAGCAAGACCCTTCCTAGAAGTCCACTTCTCTGGTCAGAGCAGGTGTTAGAGGAACCACTTCTGCTGCTGTCTGTTCAAAGAAACGTGCAACTCTTTGTGTCCAGTCCCTGGAGAAGCAGCAACTGTTGGTGATATTCTGCCAACTGAATGTCACCCATCTTTCTCCCTTTTATTTACAAAAAAATGAAAATTGTAAAGCTGTATCTAGTTCCCAGCCTGCTATTCTTACTGTCGTGTTTCAATCTCTTCTCAAATTCAGCATGGTTTGCTTGCTGGCATTCATCACCCTATTACCCTATCACCCTATTACCCTATAGGTAAGACCAGCTTAGATTTTACTTCAGCTAGATTGTCTGGATCAGGCTGCAAGGGGCATAACTGTTTATCTATCAGTATGTTACAAGAGGCTCAATGGAAAGAAAAGTGAGGGGCCTTGGACAAAGAAGAGAAGACAAGTAATCAGGACAGGACAGGCAGAATATGTTAGAGAGGCAGAAAGAAAAAAATAAAATATTGAAAATTCAATGAGATATTCAACCAACTATGAATGGATGGACAGAGACCCATATTGTGCTCCAGAAGCCTGCAAATACCCCTGCCAACTGCAGTCTAGTGAGTTCTTGCAGTTTTTCCTAAGGATGGAAATGGAGTGGGACAGTACAAAGCAGGAAATATCCTCCCGGGGTCATCGTGCTGTCAGTGAGGGACAGGGAATGGAGGGGAGCAAAGCAGAGAGAAGAAAAGGCTTTGCTGTATTTCAAAGAGCTCTGAGTGCAGACTGCTCCTTTGCTAGAAATGCACTAGTCCATAAAAATAGCCTCACACAACCTGTGGTGAAGGGTAGTAATTAAGTAATTCCTAAAGATTATTAGAGTAATACTAATTGTGGGTGGGAAATTCAAACATCAGGAGCCCAAAAATGCAACTCAGATCAGAATATGGCTGCTATATGAACAGGATAAACATAAGCAGAAAGAAAAAATTCAAGTGGAAAAATAAATATACTGTGTAAATATCCTAATTTAGTTCCAGTTACGTTCTAAGTAATCATCTATTTCTACTTTAAAGCCCATTTTTCTTCTTGAGTTCAGGGGTTTTTTTAATCAGTTATCATGATTTTTAAATACCAGGGGAAAAAAAATTTAAAATAATTTATGTGTTTAAACCCTACAAGCCCACACAGCAATTTAAATATTATACTATGCAAAGAAATATATTCCTTTCTTTAAAAAAAGTGATTGGAATGATGTGCAAAGGGAAATAGTTATATATTTTTAATAGAAAAAATATTACATGTGAAAACTTCACCACACTGTTTTTCTATTAATTGAAACAGAATACCTGGAGTTTTGTTTTTGTATTAATTAGGGCCAGCATTCAACTTAACATGTATATGTACTGCAAACTATAACGTACATTCCATACAATACAATTATATACAATTTAAAATTATGTACAATATACAACATTAGCACCTATGTTTTGCGGTCTTCTGCATTCATCACACTTTTTTTCTCACTGCTATCAATGAAAAAATGTGTGTGCTGATACTTTATTAAAAAAATTGTAGCAATAATACTCTAATTTGTATTACTAAGACATCTTCTAAGCATAAAGACTTGACTTTTTTATGGATTCTTTATGGAGTGCTTTGTGCTCAGCAAAACTGGGCATTATCAAGAAGCATATTTTGAACACCTCTCATTACTACATATTAAAGACAAAGTAAACATTTTCACAATGTTGAAGTTGGAAGACCAGGGTCAAGGTTTTACCTGAAATGTTTTCCAAAGGAAGTGGAAGCTAGTCATCTCCTATTCTTCTGTTCTCAACAATAAAGAGAGAAGAAAGAACAAAGAGGGTGAGGTTAAAAATAACATTTGTGTGGTCCCCAAACTAAATTGTTATTTTACATTAAGTTTCACTTGGAATAACAAAGTAGAAGCTGGGAACAAAAGCAGCTCAGCTAATGGGAAAAGTATCTAAAACTGATTAGAACAGAATTTTCTGTTCTAGGTGGAAGAAGAATTCAGAGTTCAATGTGGAAGGTACACTAAATAACCTCCATCCCAGACTACTGAAAGGACTGACACATGAAATTGTGGGCCCTATAGAAACGAATAAAAATAAAAATCTATCACATCAGACTGGTACTGTCTGACTGAAAAAGAGCAAACAAAGCACTTGTGTTTAAAACAGAAAAAAAATATCCTGGGCTAGTACAGACCAGTGGTAGCCTGAACACAGTAGCACGTAAAGGTTTCTGGTGCACTTTAAGAGAAGCAAATACCACATTTCAAGGTGTATAAATGATAATACAATAATTTTTTGCTAGGGAGGATCCCCTTGGGTTGTGTACATGTGCAAGCAATAGGAGTGCTTGTTTACTTGAAGCAAGCAGGAAGATCAGATCCAGAAGAGAGGTTTCTGTAGTGAACATCCTCTTTAGATCCTTATGGGGATAATTCTTCCCCATTCCTGTCTTTCCCATGCTCTGAGCCCCCTTGCCATACTGAGGTCTTTTACCCAGGACCTTATTCCCTTATTCTGCCCTGTCCTCTCCCTCTCCTCTCGGTGGGATTGCGTTACCTGGGCACATACCTTTTGAGTACAATAATTTTAAAGTTTGATGATTGTTTGATACATGGGTTATACGCATGAAAAAAACAATTATTAGATGTGTGAATTTAAAACCATTTGAAAAAGCAATATTAGAATATTGGTTTACCTTCATCAAAAATAGGTCATGCCTCCTTTTTTTATTAAGAATTATCTTCTGTATAAAGTAGTCATGATAGGCCTATGGTTTTACAAGAGCCTTTGACGTGGCAAAGCATAGGAAATTTTTAGTTTACTAGGATAAATTGAGGAGTAGTCCAAGAACTAAAAGGTGGATAAAGAAACAGATAAAGGAAAAATGAGACTGGGTTATTAATAAATGTTTTAGGCTGGCTGCAAGTTATTGACAGAATCCCTCCAGAATTAGCCTTTCAAGTGATTGTATTTAATCTTTCCTGTAATGATGTGGAAAGTCCAAAGTATCAGTCTTGCCCTGCAGAGCTAATCAAGAATTTTTGCTGTAGGTGGCACACCAAACCAGCATGGCACACCTGCGCAGCCTGCCGTCTCCCTACACTCTTCTTCACTGGGACAGCCAAGGGAGGAGACAAGACCAGTGAATGGCTACATCTCGAGAGCAGAAGCAGACATATCACAGTGTACATGTACCTCATGCCCAGGTACACACAGAATGAGAGCACCAGCATGGAGCTGGAGCCACCTCTGTCAGCTCCTTATTTATCACATGCTTTCTCAGGGATTTGCAAAGGGACCCTTAAGTCCCATTTCCTTGTAATTTGCTCCTGCATACCTCCAATTCTTACATGCAATGTCTCTCTTACTCTTTTCCTTTGACATATCAGCACTTGCTCTCTTGAAAGGTAGTAACAGCCCAGCATGCCTTGGGGCCTTCTCCAGAGTCTCCCTGTCTTCTGAGCAGACAGCTGCCTCTACCTTTAAGGTTCTCTTACAGAGATACATTTTTAAACAAAATAGCCCGCCCCAAGGATATACCAACCTGTTGAAGTTATCTCACAGA
Source organism: Eurystomus gularis (assembly GCA_013400335.1). Classification (NCBI taxonomy): domain Eukaryota; kingdom Metazoa; phylum Chordata; class Aves; order Coraciiformes; family Coraciidae; genus Eurystomus; species Eurystomus gularis. Next base: position 53,484 of record VZZY01019529.1, on the reverse strand, counting down.
GCACTCAAAGGCAGGTGGAGGCTTTGCTGCCCCACTCTAGTAGGAAGGAAGTCCCACTTTCTTATGATATATCTTCTTTCTGTGCCTCACTTCATGGATGTCTGAGGGTATTTAATGCGATGGAGAGCCAGAAGTACAACAAGAGGCTCCCAACAAGAGGGTGTGGTCTTCTGTGGAAAGGAAAAAAGAAAGAAGAAGAAAAAACCCAAGTCTTCTAATGTTTAGCATTCATTAGGCAAGCAGGAGAAGGCCAGGTGCAGTGACAATAGGCCTGATGTAAGAGGAGGGAACAGATCCAAGGGCAACATGGTCTCAGGGCAAGCATGGTAACTTGCTGCACAACCATGATTATGGTCTCAGACCTGTTTTAGCCTCCCCTGGGTTAATGTGTCCTCTATCTCTACTCTCCAGCCTAGGTATGGCTGACCTGAACTTGTCTTCAACAAGTCCCTATCCTCCTAATCCCTGAAGTTTCCCTCCTTTCTATTTTATTCCTAAGGTTTCTGTTAAGATTTATGATTATCAGCCAAACCTATTTTATCTAATGTCTCCAACACCTCCTCTAATTTAATCTAAATTTTGCCAAGCAAACAACATAAGATCACCTCCTAATCTGCCTCTGTCCCTCATTGTACAACCAATATCCCCAATTCCAAGATGAGTGTGATGAGGGTTAGTGTTTTATGCCAAGACATGAGCCCATTTCTGGTGTGGGAACTTTACTTCCAAAAAAGCCTGAGCTTAAGGCATTTTTGGTGGGGATGATGGGATTTATATAGCTGCAGATGGCAATCACTATTGTCTGAGTGAAATGCAGACATCTTAGAGGGCAAGCAGGAAAAAGTTTTGTATATGTACAAAACAACTAGCCTATGGGGTTAAGCATCTCTTTGGAGCTACCTCTAGCTAACTACAGAATTCAGATGTGAAGTAGGTGCTAGGAATCTGGCAGGCAAGTGAGAGAGCAGAATTCAGTGGGAGAGTAGCAGAGTAGTAGAAGTTAGCAGCTAGAATCTCTTATACTGACAACATGAGGAGATGATACCAGGATCTGACGACCACTGCATGTAAAGCACTATTTGGCTTTGCTGTTAGCTTGTACTCCGCCTTCAGTTTGTCAAGCTGTGCATGGCTCACCCCTGGCACCCACTGATCTCCCTGTCCTATATAGTGGAGGCTCAGCGATGAGAGCCAACAGCTGTGCCAGGCAAATATTTGCTCCTGGTAGGAGAATTCCCCAGCTTTCTCTTTGGAATAGCTGAAGGCTCCTTTACACAATCAGTCAAGTTCAAAGTGCTTCAAACAAGGGCAAGGGTTTGCCTGAGCATTTTTCAGATAGTGGTTTCCATTACACATTTAAATAATTAATAATTCTACATCATATCTTATCTAAAGCTGGCATCAAGATTTACTCAGGAGCCAACAAGGGCATGAATGGGGCAGGAGGGAGTACAGAGGCAGTTTTGGATAAGGCAGGGGTTAGTACGGAAAGGACTGGCTGCACGACTCCAGCATGTCATTGTTGGATAAACACAAAGGAATGGCCAAGGTTTTGTGCCCACTGCTGTTTCCAAATCACTACAACACCTCCTGGCTACCCCCAAATACCTCGTCATTTAAGAACAACAGCTTTCCTCCGCCATTCCCTTCCCTAAAGTGTATAAATTCTTCTCAACAGTAGAAATCATAGGCACATTTTTCAGTAACAGCAGTGAAAATTCCCTTCCCCCTTTCCTATAGAGAAAATACCAGAACTTCTAACACAATTGGGAGCTTATAATAGGAGGCTATTAGTGCGACACTAAATTTGGGATATTTCAAAGAAAAAGTGCATTGTTATGTCTGTTGCTTGATTTGTGACACATGTACGGTCACAGTTCAAGTTTCCCTGGAGCTGGAAGAGAGGTCTGCACAAAATGCCATGATAATTTTTACAGCGGATACTAATACGCAGAAGGGGTTGTTTTAAAAATAACAAGCCATCACTTCTAATCAATGCCTGACACGTGTCCAGTTTTCTGAAATTAAAGTGAAAGACGAGGTTGGTTATTCATTACACAATCCGGTCATATTTATTTGCATCTGCACATTTGAAAATCTGAGTTTACATTTTTAAAGCTAAATAAAGTTGCCTTGTGACACTCATATTGTATCTATTACATATTTCACTTCAAAACCTCATCTCTCCTAAAGCCTCTTCAGTGTGGTTGAAGTAGCACAGCAAAAGAAAAGGAATTTTCAATTTAACTAGAGCACTGACATTCTGTTACACAATTCGATCTTGTCTATTTACCTGCTCTTAAAAAACAGAAGACACTAAACAAAAAAAAAAAAAAAAAAAAAAAAAAAAAAGCTGAAAGCACCCAGCCGGCGGGGCCATAGGGGCC
>VZZY01019529.1:4146-51015 GCA_013400335.1 Eurystomus gularis | reverse complement strand
TAAAAAAAAAAAAAAAAAAAAAAAAAAAAAAAAAAAAAAAAAAAAAAAGCAAGCTGAATGCATCCAGCCGGCAGTGCCATAGGTGTCTGAATGCATCTGTAGCTTCCCTCTCACTCATCAGTGTAATTGTTGTCATGTTATTCCATTTTTTGATTAGGCTGGTCCGCCAAGCTTCCAGCTTTTTCTGGCCAAACGTTCTTCTGCTGGTTGTCATGGTGACTGCATTGTTAGCAAGGAGAAAGGCTCTGTTGTCTGGCATTGTTCTGTTGTGCTTTAGGTAATGCACGAGGCATCACAAGTGAAGTGGATGGACCTTTTTTGCTCGGCATCATTGCCGAGTATTGAAAATCTCACATAAAAAAGGAGCAAATAGGCCCTGACCAAAGAAATAACCAAGTTCTTTTTTTTTTTTTTTTAAAGAAAGCGCGCATTATTATAAAGAGGTAAAACAGCGCTGGTGATTAACTGAATAATCCAAGGAACTGCTATAGAAATTATATTTATTACAAGAACAAATGAATGTTACTATACAATGCTAACCATTTGGCAATTTAGCTTGAATATAGTTTTTAACTATTCATTGATTTCTCTCCAGCTTGCGATGTCATTTAACCCAGAATTCTATTTAGCTTAAAACACTACACTTTAGGAGGTGAATGCAATAATTTGATCTTTAAAATTTAACCTTTCAATGTCTGACTTTAAATAAGCTACCACAGTTAATTATTTTTTACTTCATTGTTAGAATACGTATTCACTGATTTTCCTCCCCCATCCCAAAGAAATGAGGTTTTATTTCACTGTTAATTAAACTATTTGAAAAAAAAATTAAATATCAGGCACTATTCACAGGTTTTACTTTTATGTTCAGACAATTTCTTTAAGAGACATCACAGGAGAGTTAGGGGAGAAGCCTTGAGAAAGTCCTTCAAAGAGCTTTATCTTATTTAAATGGGCTGCCAGACAAGACATTGGCTTTGAATTGGGATAAATTAACACTTTTTCAACAGCAATTGACAAACTAAAGATTGAAGGCAAACCTAAAATAAATCTCAGCGACCTTAAAACAATCAATAGTATATATTTTGAGAGTCTCTGATTTTCAGCCTGTGTTCAAATTCATCTGCTGACCCATTAGAGGAAACCAGCAGGGTACCAGTGTTTCTCTGCTGTCATTCCAGGGGGAAAAAAACACCTTTCAGCAGAACCTGTCACTGGATGTCACCAAAGTTCCATGGATTTGCAGGCAAAACAGCACAAATTTATCAATAAAATACAAGAGTCTTAAAGAAAGCAAGCATAAATGAGTATTGCAGATAACCCAGCTTACCTGTAAAGCTGGCAGGGCCTGATCCGGCACTCAGCTATGGATGCGCTCACCATCTTCAGTGGAGCCACTGAGATTCACGTGCTGCAGCTTTCAGCCAATATCCCACACACATGGAGCCCAGCAAGACTTCAACTGCTGGCACAGGCTGTTGAAAAACTGCACAGAGTGGCTTAAATTAGGTTTTAATACCTGTTGACATAAATTTCCTCCCTTCGCATCTGTAAAATGAGAATGCCATTTTCCTCCTCATTTATTGAGATATTTTTTGTCTGGAGAGTTTATTGATCCCAGAAGGACTGGGACCATCCCGTAACCCATGTGCCTCCTGCACTGGGGACTGCTGGTGGCACGCACTTAGCACCTGAAAGAAGTTTTTGCCTCTTGGGTGCTCAGCTCCTCCGTATGTCAGATTTGGAATTTGAAAAAATAGCAGGAGACGCTGATTTCCTTCTATGGGAACCAATACAAACACATATTACAAGGAGTAGCTCTCTGACTAATGCAAAAATAATTTAGGTGAAGATGGAAATGTGTAACAGAAAAAATGGTTTGTCCTTTGGGAAAAAAAGTATTGTCCTATTCTGCAATCCATACAGTTTTAAAGCTTAAGAGTGGGGTTTTCAAAATAACTAAATTACTTCGGCATCCGTGCCACAATGACTTCCCAAGGGTATTGCATCCCCAAATCCCTTGTCATTTCTAGTTTTCTCAGAAATCACTTTTTAAAGTTACAGAAATTGGTAGTCTTCATAGAGTTTGCCAAGAAACATTGAAGTGCAGTGACTCTCTCACTCAGAGTTCACTTTGGACTCCAGCTGGCCCCACATTTCACAAGCACTCACAAGAGCAGGCTCTGGCCACAGCAGCAATCTTGCCTTTCCATGCCCCTCTGCTGCGAGGTGCTCCAGACACGTGCCCAGCACCTCCAGCAGAGAATATGCACACAAAGACCTTTGAGGCTGGGTAGTAAATCAGGATTTATCGCGCTCACATACATGCATACAGATTATTTACTCACATGGCAGAGGTAGGTCTGTACACAGCCTCCCATCAGCTAATGCCAGCCTCATCTATGCAGAGGTCTAATTCCTGCTAAATTTCTAATTCTCTTTTAATTCTATGAAATTACTATATAGCCCTGTTCATTTTACCCTTATTAAATTCAGGAGAGCTTTTCCATAAGGGATAGCTTCAGAAACATTAAAATAGGACAATTGCTGGTTTTTGGAGAGCTCTATTGCAAGTGTATTGCCTTCTCAGCTGGAAAGGATGATTACTGATGTCTGAAAAAGGTACTTACAGCTTAGTACACAGTAAACATGTATTCTGTTTTTCTTTTGCTCTGTTAAACAATATAATACATAGCAAAAGTCTACAGAAATAGCAATCAAAACAGACACACTTTAAGAAGAATCCCAATGCTTCTTAATTTGTACTTCATTCCTCCCATCAGCATTTCCACCCGCATTCATCACTGAATATTCATTCCTGCTTCTGCCTTTGAGTTGAGTGTGGCAGCAGCCCAGCAAAGTCACACAGGTATTCTGGTGAATGGGGTGACAAGACATCCCTCCCCTGTTCCTGCTGCAGCGCAGGAGGATCCCCAGCCCCTCTCTGATTTGGGAGAGATGAGCTCCCCACCAGCCCCCTTTCTCTGGCCTGATGCGCTGAGAGCTCCCCCTCCTGTTACAGTCAACCTTAACTGCAGTCGGAAGATTAATATTATTACCTCATTTTAATTAGTTCCTCTCCTCAATTCAAAAAAGCACATCTGGTGCTTTTCAGAGCCAGACAAAGCTGCTTTCCTCCCATCCTCTCCTGAACATCAATTAATAACTTGGCAACAAAAAGAAAATAAGAGGTTGTTCTGCATACCTAACAGTCACAAGTGACAGAGAGAGAGAAAAGCAACTTGCTCCAGACACGGATCAAGGAAAATGACAGAACTGTCAAATCTTCTGTGTTTCTACACCTCAGCAGGGCTTATTAGGTCAAGCCACAGTGACACAGCTTCTGCGGCTGTGCATTTTCCAGACCAGGGTTGTCTCACATCTTTTTAACTTGAAGTGCGCGAGAAGTGATGTGTATCTCTTCACACTCATCCAGGTAGGTGGTGAACAGTTGGCTCTCATGCAACTGCTCAAGCCCAAAAGGTGATTTCAGGCCTTACTGCCAACATTTCAACTCTAAACCCATGGTTCCACTTCTAAATAGGTGTGACATCCCTTCCAGAATTTCTAAAATCTCTCCTAAATCAAGCAGAAAACACACAGCATCCGGAGCCCATAGTCCTACATGGCTCCATGCCCTGCAAACCAACAGTGACCACTGGAGCTGATGACGATGAGAATGAAGACTGCTTGCCAGTTCTCCAGAGCAGGGAGTGCTCCCTTTGACTACAGAGATGAAGATAAAGTTCAAAGGAGACTTCATTATTAAAAAACCCCGAGGAAAGAGTTTGACATACAAAAGGACAACAGTTTGTTACAAATGTTTGTGCAACATTAAGAGATGCAGAACTAAACTCTGGCTCACTGGGTATGTCCTCATTGGCCCATGGTCTACCATAAGGCCAGATCTGCAGGCCGAGGGGACAAAAAGCCCATAAGAATAGGCACAGTTGAGGCCAGGAGGTGCCCAGTCAGCTGGCAGGATGGGTTGTCTAGCACAGGACTTGCATGAAGCAGGGAGCCACTGGTGCTCTGCTAGCAGGAGGTCTTGTGGCCGTCAGACCCTGCTCACCTCAAAGCCATCCCCTTGGATGCACATTCAAACAAGGCTCGACATTTGCAAAAGAATTTCATCTGTGAGTTGTTCCTGTTTTCCAACCTGACTTCAAGAAAGTTACTGATGAGAAAAAAAATCTATTAAACTTTTCAGGATTATAAACATCCATGATAAGTAAGGAATAATGCCACTAAAGCCTCCTGAGTCAAAAAGAGATGCGCCATAAAAACTAAAGGAATAATTTATTAGTTTTCAAAAAGGCAACTGGTCCCATGTTGTTCTGTTGTTGTCTACAAGTAATTCCAGGTCCTCAGTTTTTCAGTTCTCATTGTAGAGACAGATTTTGAAGTTACTGTTACTGGCTTTCCTCTTTTAAACTCAACATTATTGCAAACTCAGTAATTTGGGTCTATGACTTGCTCAAGAGACTGTATTTCCCTTAGAATTTCCCTCTGATCATGCCTTTGTCCCAGCCTTGTAGTGGCTACTTTCTTCCTTTCTGTCTCCATTTTATTTTGTCTTCTTTTTTTTTTTGCCTCAAAGAAATTCAGAGTGTAAATCACACTCATGTGATTTCAGTTACAATTCCAAACTGGAGCTCTTTTTGGGAACCCATTTTTTTAATGCCCAAATACCTTGTGGGTATTATTGATGGTGCTAGGTACATGAATAGCCATATATTTTAAAAATCAAAACAGATATAAGAATGAGATGAAAAATGTATTTATGCACATTTTATATCAAACACAAACATATATTTTACATCAGATGGGAAAATGTCCTCTCAGAGGATGGAATTTTACTAGACATGAGGTGAATTTCATTAGAAGTAAACCGGATCCAGAAAAGAAAACCTGGGAAAAAAAATAGCTGCTGATAAACATGGATTTTAAAAAAGCAAAAATTGATTCAGCTGTACCAAAACATGAGATTCAGCAAATTAGAAGTATGCCTATGCTTAAAACTTGCTTTGAAATTGCTATTTTATTTTTATTATAGAACTGACTGTCACACAGAACAATATAAGGAAGGGAGCTGTGTTAGCTAATCTCCTGTAATCTTCCAACTCTTTGAAAGAAAAACAAGCGGTCGATAAGCAGGGTCAGGCTGGGTCAGGATTTAGATAGGAGACATCTAAGGAATGCCTAGGTGCTTCAGGAAGGGGATGTGGGTGATTTAGCAAGCTGGCTAAATCAGCAAGCTTGCTCTCCCCACCACTTGGGTAACCAAATACAGCAGACCATGTGCTGTAGAAGGGGTAACATTTTGGGGGAGATAGGTGTAGTAATAGAAATTGAGATTAAGGCATTATTTTACCCTTTTATCAGGCAGCAGCTTTAGCTAAGACCAGCTCATGCAAGTACATTTTGCCTTGCTGACTCATATATACACTGTTTCCCACATGCAGTCCTAAAATGTGCATGGTGTTGTTGGGTGCTGTTAAGCCACACCATAAACCGTGTTGTCAACCCATTGTCTTGAGCCACTTCTCTCCTACATACTTTGAATGTATTAAAAAAAATACATTTCTGCAAAGCACTTATGAAATTGCAGAAATACCAGCCACACCCATTCCAGTTATCACCCGTTATCAATTCTAGTGTTGGTTTTAATAGCTGATTATATATACAGTGACCAAAAAATGGATGATATGCAATATCAGTAAATATTTTTAATTAATCTGCCACAAAGTTCTCATCTGAACCAGAACAATAAATGAGATAAAATTATTTTAGAAGTACGTACCTTGCACTTCTGAAATATTATATAGGTTGTGCTGGCAAAAACAACAGCCCTCCAAGAAAATATTTCATTGAAAAGTCAGTATCTGTGGGTTACTGAAAGAAATGTAGCAGTTTCAATGAAAAGAGTAAAAGCCCCTCTCTCAGACCTCATTTCATGCTTTTTTGTTTCCACTGAGCATATTTTAAGAACTAATCAGCCTTATAAAAGGTACCACTGTTAATCTACTGTTTGTCTTCGTCTTCACTGCAGCTGCTTAGTAGATAGAGAGCAAACAAAACCAGAATTAAGGTCATTCCATTTAAATCCTTCAGAGTGGAAGACAAGGACTAAATTATTGCTGAGAATTACATGAAGGAAAAGCCCAGGATAAGATAACTATTGTTTATTATTTGCCAGACCCATAGTGGCACTGCATTTACATATTTGTGAAGGGATTACATTAACATTTTACAGGATTAATTGGTAGCATGGGGAGATTCTCTGATATACTGGCCACATAACTTAAAAGTATACTCCTGTGCTTTCACAGACCATATGCAGCACATATGGCTAGTGAGAACTAACCCAAAATCTACCAGCTACTGATGAGTTGTTATACATGAAATGTAGTGACATTTTTTCACATAAATAAAATATAAAGGACATTATTACATTTCATCATACAGAACAGGTCTGAATTGCACAGGATCATGGTAAAGACCTTAATGGATGATTTTGCTTTCCTTCATGAGACACCTTAAACCTGTATTTTCACATCTTTAAGGCAGAAGGAGCAATAGCACAAAAGATCTCTTTTATGCTAATAACAGGAAATCATTTCACAGTAGTCAAATGTAAATAGAAAATGAGTGGTCAAATGAGTAGAAAAATCTTTTGGCCATCAAAAATCCACAAGCTTTTCTTTCAAATTAGGAAATATTCCCTGGGAGCTACTCTATAAATAATACATGGTAGGTTTTAGTGTAATCTTTCGTATGAGAATACGCTTTCTTTAGAGCCAACAGTAATACCACTTCAAGAAGGAAATGCTGTGTGAAGAGAGGATCTTGCAGCTCTCTCCCACTTTAAAATCAAGTGCATTGGCTCCACAGTATCTCCAGCCCCCAAGGAGCCTGATGGCTACAAGGTATGAGTTAGCTCCACCACTTCGACCTCTCAAGTGGCGGAGAGGTATGTCCTGGTTTAGTACCCTGTGCTGACTTAGGCTTCCTGTACTCAGCCTCTGTGAGGCTCACTCGACACTGAGGCTGGTCAGAAATTAAATATTGGCGCAAGGTATCCACAAAGAAAACAAAAAGAAAGGGAACATTTCAGGTGGTTGAAGAAGAACCCCTGCTTACTTGATGCGGGTGCAGGATGAGATGCTCACAGTGTTGTGATCTAAGCTGGGGTAGATCTAGCAAGAGGGGTAATTGCTAACACCAACACAAACATTATGTCCTTGTGTTTTCAAGCAATTATTCTGATAGGAGACAAGTCTCAAACACTAAATCACTGCGGATTTACAGATAGCCTGGAAATAATCCTCCTTTCCCCTCACTATACACAAGATTTTTTTGCCTATCCTCTTTCATTTGGTCTCCCAAACCACCTTCACCCAGCCTGATTTCACCCATCCAAACTGAGTTGGGAGTGAAGAGCATTTAACAACAGCCATGCATTGCCTACTGCAGCTGAGCTCTGTAAGAGCTGACAGCAGGCTGGTGGAGGGGGAACCCGAAACAGAGACATGACCCTTCCAGGTATAACCAAGCCATTAGGACTCACTGTGGTTGCAGGCAACGCGAGTGATCCCTTTAGCTTGCTAGGAACCAGCAAAGCTTTGCAAGGAAGGTTTGCATCAGCCCCTTAGATAGCTTAGGAGCCCACCAAGTCAATTGGACCATGCTCCTTTGGTCACATACTTTTTTCTAATAATTCATCTGCATATGTTTTATTTTATACAGCTCTCCTGGGATTCAGGGTGAATTAAGAATAAAAATCTATTTTTTCTCCCTTTTTTTAAGGTGTACAAAATGGAAAACATGGCTTTGTGTTCTACTCTGAATATGTCTGTCTGCATTGGGAAATCTAACCTATATCTCCATTCCTCATACAAAAACACTTCATTTATCTATTTAGGACATACATAGCTTTAGTGTCACACTGCTAAGGGCTTCCACTAAGGAAATAATGGCTATATACATTCAACTATTGGATATAATAATGCTGAAGATAACAGTCATTACTACAGCCACTGAAGAAACACACACAAACTCTAAAACTGTAAGAAGTGACATCTGCAAATAATGTCACTTGCATTCTTACATCTCTGAAACATATTTTGAAACACATAAAAATACCACTAACAATTCACCACAGAAAAGTTATAAGGAGGACAGGACTATACAAAAACCAGCTAGAAATACATAACAGCAGGAAAATATTTTTATGTATATATACAAATGGAAAAAATAAAAAAGATTCTGAGCCTCATGCTGAAAGCTGTCTGAATGTAGCTTAAAGCAAAACTACAAACCTCCACTCTTTTTCAGAATATTGGAACCTAACTTGAGCTCAGGATTTAATACCCTCTGTATCTGAAAACTTGTGAACACACATCTGTCTTTTCTTGTATTTACATAAGGCCAGAAATCCTTTCCCCCTCATTCCCTGTTCTTTCCAAGAGATGCTGCTACTGTCTTGTTTATTGTTACAATCATCCTCAATCATGACATTTGTGTGCCATTTCAAGTACTGAAATAAGAAGACACAGAGCTCTGAGCTCTTCCTCCATGTACAGCTGACTTGATGGGCCAAAACAGAGTCAGGCTGGAGAGCAGTATGTCTTAACAGATAGAAAGGGACAAATGGAGAAAGGCATTTTGCTTCTAGCCCTGATTTGTTGGAAAGCATTAATCAACAAATGTCATCAACAAATGTGTGTTGTCTAATGCCTTATATGCATGTCTGTCAGCGAGACACATGCTGACAATGCTAGCAACTGCAGGGCCCTATAGGCTTGAACTTTTAATTCTCAGATGATGGTATACAAGGTCTACAGCACATAGCATTAACAGCAAACCTGGAGAATATATGTAACACAACACAAAAGCTAGCTGCCTGGTTTGATGATGTTTTCAAAAAAATACATTATATGGCAACAAATCATAAATGGCTCTACTCATCAATCATGAACCACTTCCTAATGTTTTACCAAAGCTGAGCAAGTAGTTGGAATAAAACGGGAATAAAAAGATTGTATGCAGGCTGTGATTATAGTTAATGAACTAAGTTATTTATTTGTAACTGTTAGTCTCTTGAAAGGAAGTTTCATAGAGGTTGAATTAAATAATTTATCTAACATAAAGAAGGCATTCTGCTTGCAACATGTAAATATTGACTGACTTAGATAATGAGTGGCTGTGTATAAACAGCCTCATTTTTTATTTCAACTGGAGTCTAGAGCAGACAGCTTTGTATATTTTACAGTCTCCTGTACCTGAGCCAACAATTGATAGTGCAGGAGATCAAAGCCTTGATACAGAGATGCCAAGCAATTTGTGTATAAATGTGATCCTTAAAAAGTGATAAGAGCACAAAAGAAGTTTTAAGATACTTTCACCACAATTTAAATGGTAAATAACTAATTACTCTGATGAGCTGTGTTAAAGTTGTACCTGGTGCTAAAAATGTACCAACAGGATAGAAGTTCAAAAAATGCTTTCTATTTGTTGTTTTTTTTCCCCACAAGATATGTAAATGAGAAGATATTTTACATTAAAAGCAGATGTGGTTCTTTCTATTCTCAAAAGGAGTATTTCATTTAACTCCTTAATTATTTCTTTAGATGTTGTGCAGTGGGCTAGGATGTAATTTTGTCTGCATAATTTAACTGAGATATTTAAAGAGATGAGTAAGAAAAAAATATCTTTAATGGTCATAAAATGCTCACTAGTAACATCTGCTAAATTAATTACTAACACATTAAAATAATAATTGACACATTGAATGACACCATTCAGTCCAAGACTCAAGCCCTTTCATAGTTTGTCATGGTTATACTAACTAATTTATGACTAGGCTGAGCATGCTATGCCTCTGTAAATTGTTGTGTAAAGAAAAGTCAGTTAAAAAGTATAAAAGCAGCGAGATATACTTTACAACCAGCTTGCCAGGACTGTAGAACTACAGGAAGTGTTGCACTACAATGCCTTCAGTAATTTGAAAAACTCCATGAAGTACACTTTGATTTCTATATATTGCCTGAAGGGTTAAATCGTGGGCACAAGTATTTTCTACTCATATAAAAAAGTACTTGGCTTCTTCACTTTTTATTATGCAATAAAAGACAACAAGTCAGAAGTACAAATGTAACACTTACCATGGCTCTTAGAAACGAACATCATAACCCTCTCTCTTGACTTGTTTTCTCACACTGTATCAATAAATTGGCTAGAACAAAAGGGAAAGGTGAACATCTGAACACCAGACACTTAGTTACTGCTGTGTAGTACCAGGAGACATGTAGGCTGGAAAGGAACAGAGAGAGAAAGGCACCTCTCCATGCAGATGTATACTTAAAAAACAAACAAACAAAAGCCAACAGAAAAAGTAGCATATTGCACTAATTCTGCTCAGTTACAAACAATGTAAGGCAACAGTATATCAAACTCTCAACAGAGCTCCCAGGAGACTTGCAGCTGAACAAGTTCTGTGATTTTAAACATGGGAGTGCTTTTTAACAATACACTCTGTGTTATGTAGCTAACCATTCTTGCGTTGTAAGATCAGCCTGGGTGTAAGAGGCAGCTGAGGTATGACACTCAGCCTGTATGTGCGATGCTGTTAGCAAAGAGCACTGGCTGCAGCAACGAAGAGGAGGACCAGGCAGGGGCTGGTGTTTCCAAGCTCTGCCTATATATGTGTGCATGTGTGTGTGCATTTGTGCACACACGTGTGTCTGACCTCAGAGCAGTGTGAAGGGAGTGTTGTAGTGTCTGGAAATACACCCACTCCAGCTTTGATCCAGCTAACTCTGGCAGCAAAACAGTGCAAGTATGCAACCCAGCAACCAGAATACATCCCAGATCCCAGCAATCTGGGGAGCAGCCCCTGCAGAAGTCTGTGCTCTATCTCCTGCTGCCATTGCTCTTTTGACTCCAGTGCAGATACAGCAGAAACTGCAGCAGTAGTTTCCCAAGTGTAGGCAGAAAGCTGCAACACCACACTCACTGCCTCTTGCTTGGCTCACACCTCTTCACTTTCTCTGTGCTTTGGGGGAAATCTGAACATATCTCCCCAGCCATGGATTATTTTACCTGGAGGCAATAACATGGGCCTAGAAAACTCATTTTAATATTTTTCTCCCATTTACTCTAAATCAAAATGTTGCAGTAATTAGAAATAAAGAGTCAGTACAAATCCCTTTACTGTTCCACCTATGAATAGCTGTACTCATACTTATTGTAATACAATATTAAATTAACACCATCAACCATAAAACTAACAGAAAGGCAGAACTGGGGTTAGCTGTCAGTTAAATCTAGGTTTCACCAGGGAGGGTGATCCTGGTAAGGCACCCTGAGATTTCCAGGCAGAAAGCACCATAGCACAGCCAGGCCTGACCCTGTACTGTTGCTGCTACAGGACTATTTTCTGGCCCTCATCAAGGGAAAACAAAGCACTAATGCAAAAGGGGGAACAGGATGAGAGCCTCATACAATATCACAGGTACCACAATGGGAGTCCGGGATGCTTTCTGCAGCCAGGGTATGTATCCCCACCGAGAGGACGGGTTTCACACAGCAGCCTGAGCTCAAAGCAGCATGCAGCCTCCAGCTCCCCCACAGAAAAAGTAAACCTGATGCTTAACAGTGGTTTTGTTCTTCCCTGTCGCAGCTGCAGGGAGAGGCTTTACCTCTCGTCTGCCACTGGCTCCTATCCCCCGTTCCTCTGCCTCTGCACAACTCTGGGAACGAGTGGTGCTGGTGCTGTCACAGGAGTGATGAACACAATTCATGAGGGCACAACCCCGCACACAAACACACAGAGTCTCTCCCGCTGCTGCAAGGCGAGGATTTTTTATTTTTCATGGCCTATCTCTTTGTTTCCTTTTGAAGCCCTCTATTTCTTCAGGAGAGTTGGAATGTCCTTTGTTCCTCTTGAAGAGGAAAGGAGACCCAATGTATTTAAAGTAATGACAGTTATAAAAAAAATAAAAATCAACCTATTAATGTCTCAGATTCATGTTATATTCAGTCCTTGGCCTCTGCAGTGTCTGAACACTCAGATACGCTTAGAAAATCCCCCAGTAAAATAAAAGCAAATAATAGATTCAGGTCTATAATGTCTTATTAGATTTTCTACTCAAACTGCAAAGGAGTGGACAAAAGATCTGACATTTAAATAAAATATTTGAATTCAGCTGATTCAAGTGTGGATGCATGGCAATAAAAAAAAAAAAAGATGGTAAATATGTCCTAGAGAAAAAGTCTAAATATGTTGTACTTATTTAGCTAACTAAAGGGGATAGATACTAAGGGGTAAATGGGTAACTTCACAGTCTACGAGTGTCTGTGTAGGAATCAAAAATGTAATAAACATCTGCCAAGGAAAGCTACAACATGCTCCAACTGCTGGAATTTGGACCAAGGCAAATTCAAACTTGAAACAAGGTATGGCATTTTTGCAATGATGCTAATTAATTACTGAAACACTTTGCTGAGGATAGAAGAAAGCAAGTTTAACTTTGCTTTCTTGGGAACTGTGCTTTCCACTTAGGTGTCATTCAGAGAAGCCCTGCAGCAGCTCTGTGCTATGCAGGCAGGGTTTCATGTTGTACGCCCTGCTACAACAAGCTGGCCCATCCTCACCACAGACCTCCTTTTCACTTGGAACATTATAGGAGGACATAGGGGCATGAGGCAGCTGCACATACATTATAATTACTTCATTCCATGTCTCCTAGATTCACAGAATATAAACGAGAGGGAACCATATCTCCAGTTGAGGGTTCATTGTATATGGGAGAGAAAACATAAAAGAAGATGTCTTTCTCAAATCTTTTCTGTAGTAGGATGCCATGTAGTGAATACGATCATGCAAATAAATTGCTGAAATAAAGTGCTAAATGCTGTCAACATGAATCTGATCATCTCCATACTACATGTTTTTGGAGGACACTCAGAAAAATGCTGGTGCTTGCATACTGAATTTTGTAGTATTTCTAGAAAACACCCAAAGCCCAGTTTTCAGGCTTTATCTTCCCATCGTCCATATTTGATCACTTTCTTTTACCCCCTTCCATGAACTCTTGCTACCTAGAAGAAGCAACAATTTTCATTCACCATTGAAGTGTCCTCTGAGGTCTCTGACATCAAGTAACTTTCTCATTTACATTAATGATGTGCAGGATCTTTCCTGACTATTTATAGCCCAGGGCTGACATTTGTTACAGATTCATTCCTTACCACACTTCAAACCATCTCATGAAATGCTATTAGCTCTGTAACCCACTGAATGTCTTGTGGAAATACATGGAAATGCTAGGCACTATGAGAGTTCTCTGCTTTCCTGTATTTAGGGCTTGACTATCTAGAGAAATAAAATGTCTTATTGTAGCATATCACTCAGAGCTGGATTTATCACCAACTAAGATTTAGCAATCAAATAATTTATTGTCTTAACACAGAATGGCAAAACCACAGTAAATTTGCAAAAACTAAACAAACTCTACTTTCACAAAATTCTCTTAAGTTTATGATCATTTTTATTACCTGATACTGTTTTTTATTTAGAGAATGCTAATTATTCTCCAAAGTTTGGCAAGCAAGCCATAGAAATTTCTTGAAGTTGTGTATTTCCTGTTTCTTACTGTTTAAGAAGATTACAACAGCTATTTCAAGCAGTTTCCCAATAAAAATGCTCCTTCCATCCTCTGCCTTCCTCTTAATGAATATCTCATTTTCTGTGGTTGGTCCTGGGAAATCATATGGACATTCAGAGACTTAAGTAATTTTAAATAATTTTTCCACCCTGAAGGTACCTGGCTTCACATTTTTTAGCTGTGTAGATCTCTATTAGTAGATTTCAAGCTTTGAGGTGTAAAACCTCTTTTTCACCTTGTTCCACAGCCTTAAAGACAGAGTGGCCAAACTTAAAATTACAGAGCAGTTGTTAATCACATATAGGTTCAACACTACAGACCACAAAAAATATTTTAAACATCTATAGTTGATGAAGGCAAGCGAAGTACCTGGTTTGATCTGTTTCCCTCTCCGCTCCTGTTCATTGAAGAGATGTGACACTGTCTGTACTGTGAGTGTGACCTACTCCTTGTGTCTTTCTTGTGCCCCCAGCTAACCAACCTGCAACCACCCTTGCTTGCTCATGGACCCCTCTGCAGCAAACTTACCAGGTCCTTTGAAGAAGAAATCCACGCAGTGCTCATGGCACATGTGTCTTCTTGGTCTGCATCCCACACACACTAAGCCTGGGGCTGCTCCCAGTGAAAGGATAGGAGGAACTGTGGACACAAGTGTCTCTGCACCGGTGGCTGAAGGTCCAGGAGCTGCCCTTGTCCTTGAATGGTCCTTCACATTGAAAGAAGGTAAGTCAGTAACAGTTGAAAATCTGCTCTGTCACTGTTAAAAAGACTGAAGTTATTTATTGCTTGGCAGACAATTACAGTTTATGCAGATTGAACACCAGAAGGTGTTTCTGCTGGGATTTCACCATTGTCTGATATTTTCCAATGTCTGTAGATTTGATGATATGGTCGAGTTACATTAGCTTTGAAATTGTTGACCTGTTCATCACACAGGTAGTAATTTACATCCTCTGCTAATTCACAGAGGCTAAGCTTTTCTCTCGCTTTCAATTTCTCAATAATATGGAATCAAACCAAATCTAACTTTGCTTTCTGATCCCGCTCCCATGTCTTTCTAGCTCTGGAAAGAGTTATTCTTCAAACTATCATGCAATTATTTTGGAGGGTAATATCTCATTTTTCCTTAACAATTTTTCTGTTGAGGAGATGATTCCTACTTTTTGGACACTGCACATTTAGACAGTAGGATATAGGTGCATCTATATTAGATATTGAATGATAATGTTATCTCTTTCTGAGCACCTGAATAACAGATCTGTTTCTGCATGTATATCTATAGGCCTCATTGCATGAGAGACAAAGCAGGTAACTCCAAAATTACTACAATCATGTCACAATAAATATCTGAAGAATCTTCTGCATATCACCACAATTAGGCGTGGGCTCTCATTCCTTTCAGTGGAGTTGGATAAGACTTAAAATAGCCTTTGTTTTTTTGGTAGCAAATCAATGTTTTTTTAAATTATTCCTTCACATACAGATATTCTTACAACCTAACTCAAAAAAAAAACAACAAAACAAAAACAAAACAACAACAACAAAAAAACCAACAAAAACCAGTGCAAGCTGTTGAGGTCAGGTATTGTAAGCATGCTACTGCCCAGGTGACATGAAGGGTCAGTGGAAATGAAAACAGTCAGCTCCTCTACCTTGTCATTACCAACCAGCTAGTTAGAAATCACCAGCTAACTAGACCCTGCAAAGAGTTACTTTAACAAGAGCTTGAAGATTTTCTTTTTGTCATACCATTACTCTTGCTATCTATAAATTAGGTGTTTGAAACCTACATGTTCTTCCAGCATATTCAAGAATTAGTTATCATTTGAATTATACTTCACCCCAAGGAGAGAAGTAAATTCTCTTATCATCCAACCTGAGACTGCAGATATCAAGAGTCAGAAGAGAAAAAAAATAGATGGCTTATACTATAACACCTTCACTTACTGCATCTAATAACTATTATTACTCCAGCACCAAATAGGGGATATGAAAATGAGATTTAAAAGCACCATTTAAAAATTAAGAACACTAAATTAGCCCTGAGGATTTGCAAAAAACTAATTTCGATATTATTATGGTACTCTACAAGTTGTCAGTAGTCTTAGCAATTGGAATACTTACATAATTGCCTGGGAAATAAATGTCTCTTTTCTAATTTTCCTGCAAAATTAAAGGAAGAAAGAATCAAAGATCATTAGAAAATTCAAACTAAACACTGATATTAATTTTAAATTAAATAATAGTGAAAAATGTTCTGCTTTTATCATGCAAATCATAAAAGCAACATACAATGGTTTGACATTTTAAATAAATATTTTCAAAGAAAAATGCTAAAAATGTATCTTTTCTATATTTACATGTTGAATTCAACCCTAGATAACCACTAAAATAGAAATTCCAATTGCAATCCAGCTAAAATGCACACCAAGCACAAAAGCCTTCTAATGATCTTTGATTAGTTCTTTATTAAATTCATCAAGGGAGCAAAGAAAATTTAATAATCTTCACCATTTGTCATCTTTCTGATTACAGTTTTGATTAGAACTTTCAGCTTTTATTTTCTTCTTTTCTAGTCATTGCTATTACTGTGATAGTGCTTCTTTGCTCTAGTTTAAGAGGAATGAGATAGGGCAAATGAAACAAATTTGTAACTAGGTGTGCTTATGTCCTGAAAAAGGCCAGCTAACTGTACCAGATCTTAAAAATGCAAAATAGCACTTAATGGAATGTCTCCATATTCATACCATAAAAATTTTCAGAGTTCCAGGTAAATAATATATTGCTTAACTGATCAGATACCTTGAAAATAACTTACGCACACATTTCTGTAGAAGAAAAAAATTCTAACATTGGAAGATGAATTTGCATATTTTAAAAGTATTTGTAAATTTATTAGATTTTAATATTTAGTGTTATGAGTCACCTATTTAATACAAACAATTTAAAAGATGCTTTACTGTGCAATACTGATACCCTTATATAAAAACCTGGAAAGAAAAAAAATGAAATAATCTAAATAGATGAAACAATTTTCACAATTCCATACACTGTATCAGTCAAAAATTTGTTTTTCAGTCTCTGTTACAAAGGTTTACTTCTTTATATTCCCAATGCAAATCCCGCTCTGTCACCGTGCTGTGTGAGGCAGTCCCTGATCCACTGGGAAGAGCTAAAGGAGTTGCAGCTTTCTGCAAAAAGCCTGTGGCACAAGCGCTGTTTTAATCAGCATGCAAAGCACACATTAAACAGTCACTGCGTAAAATCCTGAAACTGTTCTGAACCAAGAGATGAAATCCTGAAGCCCATCTTTAGCAGGTGGACATTTGAAGCACTGGGCTGAAGAGCTGTCCTTTCTCTCCGTTCTTCCTACAGAACTGAATGTCTCAGAAGAAACAGAAAGTTTGTGCTGTTCCCCACCCCTTAGATGGATGGATAAATCTGCACACCAGAAATCCACACTTGAATTCCCTTAGGCAGAGGACAGACCCAAGTCCAGGCTGTGGCTTATGATGCCTGTGTGTAGGAGGATTTTTCTAATAATTAAGAAATGAGGGAGGAAAAAGGACACCAGCCTTGGTTCCGAAGTTATTGCGCACAGAGTTGTTGTGTGGACTTTACAGTAGAGCATGGCATAAATTCAAATTTCATACCAGGGGAGATGTAGTTTCTTGAACACAAGGTAGAGAAAAAAATCTTTGTTAGTACTGCAGAAGATAAATTCAGCAACACCCCTCTTACCCACACTAAGGCAAAGCTGAAATCATTACAGAGGAACATCTCAAGTCCCCAGTGTTCACAAATGCACATCACAACCTCTGTCAACCAGGACACCTTTTCCTGGCTCTTCATGATCCCCAGAAGATTGTTCCTTCACACCCACCCCTGTAGTACGGCTGCTGACTTGTAGCTTGGGGAGGTATCTTCTATTACCTTGTACGTTGCTTGGAACAACATGCTTCAGAGTTGCCTCAGGATCACAATCTTAAGGCTCACCGTGACTGGAAATGGGGCACCAGTCACCCTGAAACCACTTTTAATAGAAGCAAATACAATTATTTCTTTATAAACTCCAAAACAGAAAACATAAAGATTTGTAAAAGAGTAGGGTGCAACAAGGAATTTAGAAATGCATTTATTTTGCTATATAGATCCCTATTACCCCACCAAAAAGATAATTCTCTCTCTCTAGCTGGTTGATAGGTGGTGTGGAATTTCATAACCGCTCTGTTCCAAGGGCACATTCCCTATTATTATGCTGCACACATGAAAAAAGACCTTTCTTTGCAAGGGGGACATCTTTTATAGCTGTACCTTTGAATTGTGCTTGGCGGTTCTTCAAAATTCAGATCTCCTTTTTCTTCATTTGTCCCCCTACACACTCAATGGGCAGTTGCAATACTGTCATCCAAACTGCTCTCCAGTCAGCTACTGTCCCTTTGAAAGGCAAGGCAAAACCACCTTCTGTGCTTGAGGAAAATGTTAGAAGAGCAATAAATAACCCACTAAGGGATGAAACTCTCATTCCTACCAGGAGAAGGGCTCTGCACAAGTGCCTGAAGCCTTCATGTGTACAGAGCCTCAGATTCCAAGTGGACTGAACTTCCCCAGCCTGACCGGCCATTCACCTCTTCACCAACCAACCTATGTCTCAATACATGGGCAGACACTTTGCTTGTAAGCAGGGAGCATTGCTTGACTGGAATATCCACAGGAGGTTTTTCAAGGGTTCACAACGACCACTAGCTAAACGACTTCTCTTTTGGTGTAGCCAAATGGACTCCATCCAAAAGCTAAAGGAAGAATACCTCCGATTCCCTACTCCCAGGGAAATATTTGATTTATAGAGTTTTATCAGTTATGTACCATATAGGGATTTCAACCTTTCTGATTGTTATTAATGTAACTTGTTCTCTCCAAGATGTTACTTATTAATTTTGTCTGGTTTTATCTTCTCTAAATTATTAAGCTAAAAGCTTCTCAGTACAAAATAGCCTTGTCCTAAAAATCAATTTGTATTTAAACATACGTGAAATCCTGGACTTATATCATAAAAAAATAAAGATTTGTCTTTTTGTTTGGTTTTTTTTTCCTGGTTTTCGGGATGTTTTTTAACATTATGTCATTATAATAACTGCTCTGCAAAGACAAATGCTTATTGTGATGTTTATAATTTGCCTTATTGTAATTCCACTGAATATTAAGCTCTGTATTTTTCTAATCTTTGCATTTCTGAGTACACAAATGAGCACTTCCCCTAACAAACTGGAGTCCCTTTTCTTCCTCACAGATCTCTTAAATAGTCCTACAATCTCTTAAATAGTCCAAACAATCATTTGATGTCACAAATGCAATACTTTATATTGGAGCTTTCCCTGGTGCATAGTGATGCATTTGTCACATCAGGGGCAGCAGTCATTTGTTTGTATCATGTTTGGCTTAATAGTAGCAACAAGTGGAAAAATGAGAAGGAACAGAAATAATGGAGACATTTAAAATTAGTTTTTACAGTAAAATCTGTACATGTCTTCACTGAAGATTCATGATGTGACATTCCACTAGGATATTGAAGACTGCATTTTAAAAATAAAACTTTTCAGTCAGCATGAAAAAAAAAATCTCCATCACAGAGAACTTGCAGAGAGCCAGTGATGGTAAAATCTGCAGAGGAGCTGATAACATCATTGAGAAGTCAAAGTTTTACACCTCATAACTGCTCTTTATTAGAAAATGATATATTCAATATAAAATAGGTTTTCAAAATGATGATTGGATTAATCAACTTGTTAGCAGAGAAAGTATTGAAATAACTTCACGGTTGGCATAGCTAGTTGTCGGATCAGCTCTCCCTTTCATAGGCACTTGTTATAACAGGCAGGGGGCTAACCCTCTCAGACATGGAGCTAATCAGTCCTTGAAAGTCACTTCATCCATTGGAGTGGAATAATGTACTCTAGCATCGTTTGTCCACCTCTGCTGTTTGGAGTGATGTTATTTAGATTGTCCATTTTTGCCTCATCAGCTTCCATTTCAAAGAATTATAATTCTTTTGACAGTATCTTTTATTGGAATGTCAGTTTAAACACATTGTATCATACTATCTGCTTTATGCCTGACATTGTTAAGACCAGTCTGTGAATATATAGCAAGATAAAGAAAAAGCAGCTATATAGTTGGAAAAACCATTCTTTAAGCTTGGTTAATTTCTCACAAAAAAAAAATTCTGGACCAGAACTAATTAATGTCACGATTAATGACCAAGAACAATATTTGCAGCAAAAAGGGAAACTCAATAAACCTGATCTGCAGGGTTCATTTATAATTGTTGTGCAGATACCAGTAGCTTTCTGAGAGCACGTGCCTACCCACTCTGCACAAACAGATGTTCTTTGTCTCATTTTGCAATATTTGTTGTTGCCTTCCCCTCTACAACCAGCTGCTTTCCCCTCCTGCAAGAGTCAGTTCTTTTCCTGAGTCTAGGTTGAGCCTGATTGAACACAAATAGATTCCTTGGCCCCAAATAAGATCACTGAACTTGGAGAAGACAAAAGCTGATGGACAAGGAGAACATAATAAACTTTTCTTTGCTATAGGCTTTTTCTCACTGTCAGTGGTATCAGCAAATAAAATGATCACAAGGAAAGGTGCTATATAAAAGAGGTACCTCGGTGCTTTATAAAAGAGTTACCTCTTTCTCCTAGCCTCCCCCTTGGGAAATTCCCCAGGTTTCTATTTCTTGTCTAACTTATAAAATCAATCTTATTGGCACTTTGTGGCTTTGGTACTAGGTGTTACTGAGCCCTTTAAAGTAGCTTCACAATTTAAGCATCTTCCAGTCAAAAATACCAGTTTTCTTCTAATAGTCTTTCAGACTTTTTACAAATTTATTGAATCTAGTGAACTGCATATTACCAAGTGGAAATTGTCTCTACCATATTGTTCTTCTAGCTGAACTTTCCTGAATGTTTCCCTACTCAATTAACTATGATTCAAATTAATCAGAACATCCAGGAAATGAATAAAGGTAAGACTAAACATTGTTGACAATTTGATTATGTTATACACAGAATTCATCTATTCACTGAAATCCTCTTAGTGTGATAACTCCACTCTTCTGATTACAATTATTTCATTTATGTGGCAAATGTGTTTTACTCTTGCTCTAATACTGGCTGTTATTTTAAGACATTTTTTTCCCCTGTCTGGAGGAGACTGGTATCAGCAAAGGAACAGGCATATTTTGAAATTTTTTCATTCAAATGCATTAATAAAACAAGCACACAGATGTATTCCTCTTTCTAATTCAGTAACGGCATGCAAGTGGCTACTCTTAAATATTTTATCCTAGCCACAGGCACACAGGGAGCTATGATGTCTGCTCAATGGCCACCATAGGTCTTTCAGTACCTCTAGCTGCCTCCCTTTCTCTTCCAGTGATTCTTATTGTCTGCAAAAGATTATGAAAAGCAATTTTATTTTGCACAAAATTGTCATTTAAATATCAATAGCACAAAAACCGGTACATAGGTTTTAGAGAGAACATCACCTTCCTTGGGCTGGGAAGAGTGCGGGTCTTGCTGCCATGCAAGCGGGAATATTCATGCCAGTGGGAGGTTTTCAAGGGGGTGGCTGTTTCCGCTGCCTGGGCCACAGGGTAAAAACCCCCCTTGTTCAATTATCTTTACCTTTTGTCAATGTCACTGCTCTTTTGTAATCACAGTGCATAATATACTCATTTCCTGACCAAACTGTTGAAGCATAAGCAAGTTAATCTGAAAGCAGTGACAATTCATTATGTACATTTTTCTCTTCTGATTAGAGTTTTTTCTTTACCTCAAAAATTTTGGTCTTGTACTAAAAACAAGGAGCTTTACTTTAAGAAAAGAAATATTTTTTAAAAAAAATCCACCCATCAACATTTCCTGTAAAAACAAAAACTTTCCACAGACTTTTAATAACGTAAACTAATTTGTTTAGGTTTATGACATTTAATTAATTTAGTCTCATGACATTCATCACAGTGTACATGATACATACCCGACAGCAGCAATGCCTCAAGGCCTGATAGAGCTTCCTACAGGGCTTGATTTTGTGCTCTCCCAGCCAGATAGGTGTAAGGAAAAGTCGTTACACTAAAGTGAAGAGCAAATGGGGAAGAAGGAGAGAAAGAAAGGTAACCATCCCATGTCACATTTGCTGCTTCCTGACAGGAACGGTTCCTGCTACCATTGGTTTGAACAGATAAATTAGTTGTATTTCTTCCTAACCTTCTCCATGTAGTTACAAATGGTGTTACGTGAAGGGCTAACTCAAGTCTTTTGCACTATAATGACAGTAATAATGAAAAATGGTATTTATGTGTAGTAAATAGGTCCCTTGCCGATAAACATCATTTTACCCAGATGCTTACTTTATTAAATTTCATAATAAATCAGAAATCATCTACATGGTACGAAATTAACTTCAGTAAAAGAGTAACTGCAGTGTTCAGCAGAAGTTACTGGGTAATAATCAGCTTTATTTAGCTTAAGTCAGAGTTATGAAAAT
The DNA here is from genome assembly GCA_013400335.1 of Eurystomus gularis. NCBI lineage: Eukaryota > Metazoa > Chordata > Aves > Coraciiformes > Coraciidae > Eurystomus > Eurystomus gularis. Next base: position 28,798 of record VZZY01019529.1, on the reverse strand, counting down.
AGAGTGTATTAATTGAAATAGTTATTTCAGGCTTCACACCACAGATTGCAACAATGAAAAAGAAAGATAGCTGCAGATAACAAAATATGTTACTCTTAAAATGCCACATGATCACAGATTTAGGTACAGTTTATGTTGTTTATGCTTTTGTTACGATCTTGCCAGATTTTCTTTTTGTATCGTGACTCCTGACTGCCACTGTTCTTTATTACATGTATTTCCCCAACAAGAGTAATCCCGCTAAAAGCATTAGTACTTCTGCATACAAGTCTAAGCAACTGTTCACTGAATGACCTATTTTACACTTTCGTGAAAGAACAAGTTGATGCTTAATCGTTTTATAGGAATAATTGGTGCTTCAAAGGAGAGCAGGGGACCTTTCTGCAACTCCCCTGTAAAACTCATTTAAAAGCACTTTAAATTCAATATCTTGACAATTTCTGCCTGAATACATCAGATGAGATCTTACTCAATAAAAGTCAGTGGAAGTTAACTGAAGTAAATTAGCTGAAAACAAAGTTGAACACATTACATGTAACTTACATTAACAGTTGAAAACAATTTAATGTTATCTTTTTCAAAATCCATATACGCATCCTGAAACTTTGCTCTTGAGGGAGAACATACAGCAGGGCTCACCAACAGCACTATGCTTCAGTGCTCTTCCACAATACTTTCAGTATCCCAGGTGAAACACAAATACTCAATACAAGTATTGAATACAAGTATTCCCTTGCTGTCTTCTGAGTATCAACTTTCTCCAGTATCCTCTCCTATGACTCCCTATCCCAACTTTAAGAGTACTGTATTTCAAATCCTAGTACAACTATGGGTGGCTACATGTCACTTTACCTACTAAGATATATGCTTAGTGCTGAAGCTGGGGAAATCTGGCTGTTAATATTTCTCTGCTGTCTAACATTACAGTGCAATTGGAGCAATGTTTCTGAAAGACCAGTTCAGTACATTAGCTGTCAAAAATGAAAAAATACACTTTCATCATTGAAATTATTCACTTAAAGCAGCACTTCACCAAAACATTGTCTACGTTGACCTTGCAATTATATCACATCCAGTGTGTACTGATGTACACACCATATGCTTTTCCACTTGTAATTGAGGCTATTAAGCAGAATACAGAGTCTGAGCTCCACCCTCTGTACCTACCAGATTACACAGACGGTATAAACTCAAAAAACCACGTAGGGGATGCTGCTGCTGAAGTTATACTATGAGGGCTCATCGCCCATCAGAGTAATGCTCCTCCTGCCTGGAAGGTGCAGCTGAGCTTCTTTTGTTCAGTAGAGTCACTGCCATTCCCGGTGTAAATCACAACCACTGCTTAGTTAAAATTATCGTGGGATAAACTAATCTGGAAAAAAGAGAGACAATGTGATGATACAATACTCATTTTTAGAATTAGAGTCCTAGATTAGAATGGAATTATATTTTTTCTATAAATATAATACTGCTGTTTGAATTACTCCTTAGAAGATATGGTATTTCTCTGACTGAACATGGAACATATGAAAATGCTGAATTTTAAATAAATAAATCCCTTTCAGATTTAAATAATCAGTTGACCACAAAATTTGGGATTTGGGAATTAATGCATCAGGTTTGTCTGGCTACTAAAAATACCAAGAAATCAAAATCACTTTCATTCATACAAAAATACCTTTAATTAATTTATGTTTTTTTCTACAATACTTTGTTGTTTGCACACTGTTTGTCTTTGGTTATTAACATATTACGTGCTGAGCATGCTGATAACCTAATTTGCTTCTGAAAATGTGGAAAATGTCTAAACTGGAAACGTTCCTAGAGGCCCAGGAGAAAGAGTAATCGAGTAAAGCCATTTTGAGATCCTAATCTGGGATGGTATTTTGCATTGTTCTTGCCATATAAAGTAATTATGACAACTATTAGAAGATGCTGAATTATAGTCTAGATGGCACCAAAAATCACTAACATGAAGGACAGGATGGGACATTTGCATGTGAAAGAATTGTGAACAGTACCTATAAAGAATTGTGAAATTACTACCATATTTATTATTATAATTTTGTATCATCACAGTCTCATTTCAGCATGACCTGTAAGAATAGATTAAATTAATGTCATTTTCCCTTCTTGTTAACATCTTTATCACAAGAGCAAGCTGTCACAATTTTAGTGTCTAAAATAGTCTGTGAATTACAGAGGCCGGGAGCTGGACCATTTCCTCATTCTTCGCCTTCGTTGGCTCACCTCTCCCAGTTCTCTCTTCCTTCCCCACCACACAGGGTGACAATCAGCATAAAAGCTCTTTGTTTCCTGCTCTCCAGTTAAATAAAGAAGACAGCCTTCATGTTTTAAAACTCAAGGTGAGTTAAAAATGTAGAAAAATAAAGCTGGATGAAAAGGGAGCTGAGGAACAGGAGGTTTGAATGGAGACAGTGATTAGAGAGCATCATACAAGAAAATTAAAGCAAATATATATATACACTCATTTTTATATACACACATATGGTTAAAATAATTGCTTTCATAATACTTTTTTTTTAAACCTGCAACCACTCAGTCCCCCAGAACAATTGAAAAATATCAGTCTCTAGGACTTCACTGGCAATTTTCAATAACAAATATTTTGGACCTTAAAAAGACCAAGGCTGTTACATGAAAATGATTTGGCCTTTGGAAACGTCCTTTTATATAACTGGATTACAAAAAAATATAAGTTATGGTTGGTAAGTTTTGTCTTGTTTTTACCTTCCATCTTCCTTTTTCTTCATCAATTTCAAATAAGATGACAGGAAAGGAAAGACAAAAACATCACCAAGGAATTTCTCAAGTGAAATTTTGAGACATTTTCTTAAGTATTTAAAAAAAAAAAGTAAAATTATTTCATGTGGATATCTGTTGAACAAAGATTCTGGGTCTTTGAAACTAGTCAGTCTCTCCTTTATCAAACATTTTGTTTCCCTGGTTTTAAGGTATTATTCAATATATTAATATTCAGTTGCTGTTCCTGATTCAACTTCGTTAATTACTCTGAGCTGCTATAGTCCACTTGTACCACCTATAGAAATTAGGTGTATGTCTCAAGTATAAGTTACATGATATATCTTATAATTTTAGGAAAGTAGGAAGTGCTGGAAGAAAGTAAAACTATGGGGTTTGGATATCAGGTAAAAGAATTATGTAGCCTTGATCTACTAAGTTATGAATAAATATTACATCCATTTAAAGGTCTCAGATCACATTGTTCACTAGGTATTTACAAAAAACTCCACTGATAGTAGCTATGTACTGTTCTCTGAATAACATCAATTCACTTGCGTACCTTTCAGTAGGGAAAAGAAATGACATTTTGAGTTTGGATGGTTTGTTAATAACTTAGACTCATAACTTTCCATGTTATTTACAACATCAAGCACAAGCACTTTCCTTCAGAGTGAAAGACCCATTTGTGAAGCCTTCAGGTTCTTGTCATGAAGTGACCTCTTTCCTTCACCCTCCAGCCATGGAGGAGCTTTGCCGTGGAGCAAACAGGACCTCCAGGCATGGAGGGAAGCCCTGCTTTTTTTCCCAGGCTAAATGTTAGCTAACCAACATGAAGGACTAGATGTGTGGGTGTTTCACTAAATACCCCAGAGCTTCATATTCACTCTACAAATCCCTGGGATTGGGTGTAATGGCTCTATGTCACATGGTCTTGTAAATGTACTGTTGCACCACTGAACAGATACCAGTACCGCTGCTGTCATGTTATCATTATCTTCCTATAGAATGTGATATAAACACCCAGAGCCATATAAACCACATTTGGAACAATTATAGTTTCTCAATTAGAGCTGGCTATTCTGGACATTTAAGTACAATACAGGTAACATCCCCTCTCTTCCCTCCAGCCAGCTGAGCTCTGTCCTCTAGTGCTCCAGGACATACTCCTTTGGGCTCACCAAAAATGCTACGTGTTCAGCTGAGTCCCAGATAAGCAAAGGGATGTAGTAAGTTTTTCAGAGAAAACCATAATCCCAGCAGCAATAATAATTTCAGCCCTTCCTGGAAAAGGCCCAAGTTGTATATATTCCATGGAAAATATTGTCAAAGAAGGAAAAATACTAGTAGTCCAGCAGTACTGTGATTCTACAAAATACTTGTGCACTGACCTAACAGTTGAAAGCCCTTGGCCAAACTGGTGTCAGGATGCCTCAGCCAATGAACACCTCTGCAGAAATGCTCATGGACCTGGCTCAGCAGTAGTCACAACACGGGTGTGTTATCAACACCCTTCTAGCTCCCAGCACAAAACACTGCTGCTACATGGAAAACCAGCTCAGCCAGACCCACTACACTTGATATGCCAAATACATTGACAGTTCATTTCTATTGGGTTTTTTTGGTCTGAGACTGTCCGAGGGGTATAACTGCATACCAGTTTCCAGAAGGATTAGGAAAATAAGGCGCAATTTGATGTAGGTCATGTTGCTGTCAAATCATGGTTTTTCAACACAGTATATTTATATACTACTAATTCCAGTTTCCATTGTATGTGAAGGATGATTACTTATTTAATGAAGAGACTTCACTGGAACAGAGTTTTGTCACAAGATAATGGTCTCATGCTGTTAACTAAATGGGAAAGCATTTACTGTAAAATATATACACTCTCATTTATGACGTTAGCTTGTACAAAGGGAAGATCTAGCAATGGGATGCAGGCAAACATAAGAAAATATATTGAGAAAAAGATTATTTGCTTGTCCATAACAACAAAAATAGTAACACACAAAAAAGACATCCTTGTTGCATCTTTGTGCAACGGGCAATACATGTACATATCAATAACTGGTTATATCAGTGCAAGTTATACGGATTGGGGCAGGGGAATAATCGCTTAACGGTGATCGCTACGGAAGTGCAGGGTTCAACCCTTCTGCCACTGGAGACTGGGTAAATAAAACAAAAGGGTATTTTCTATGAGTTTCTATGCCTCCTGATTTAGGTACCCTCCATACCCAAATACATGTTACGCTCTACATTCAGCATGTGTTCAGGGAGTGCTCCTAAGTCCTCCCATTCCTCTATTTCTACCATCATTATAAATTAATTTGCATATAGGAGCCTCCTAATATTCCTGAATGTGGTGTTAATATACAGCTATAACCCAAAGTGTTAATCAGGACTAGTGAGACAAAAGATCTCCCTAAGGGGAAATTGTCAGTTACATAATCAGAATACATTAAAGTCTAGTACACTGCATGTTTTTAATAAAAAAGAGCAAAATGAAGGACTGAATTTATAGCCAGCAGACAAAGCTTCCTTAAAAATACGCCTATTAATGCTTCCTGCAAGGTCAGATCAAGGGTGATGAAATGAGAATTGACCAAACAGGAAAGCAATTCCCAGCTAAATAAAAAGCCAGATATTCTTTTCTTCACTGACAACAGAAAATGAACATAGAGACAAGAAGGGTTGATCACTGATGCCAAAAATGTGCTTTCCATTCTCTGAGCTTTCTAAAGTCTCTTCTTTTATCCATTTTCTATTTTTCGTCATATTACCATTCTCCCTTTTTTGTCAATGACCTTTCTTCAGTCCAACTCAGCTTCTGTCTAATGACCTGAAGAGGCCTTCTTCACAGGCTGGAAAGCTTTAGATTTAAGATCCCCCTCCTTCATTAGAGTGAAAAGTGAACAGCCTCTATGTGCTGGGTGTTAATGAATGTGAAGAAAGAATTTTTTTTTTGTATGTGTTTTACACATTATGTTCTTGACTCCTTGAGGTGCTACAATAAATTGCTGTGCTTCATTTACAAGGAGTGATAACAGAAGCAAAATGAGGATCTGGCGGCAAATTACTTCTCAGTTCACCCTGGGTCAGGCTGCTGGGGCTAATGAGAAGAGGTGCTCTAATTTTAAACTCCTCCTCGACCAAGCTATTCTTGCATTAATGTTCACTGCTATAAATTGTAAAGTCAAATGAAGGAGCACTGTTGAAAATTAACCAGTATTTTTATCCTTTGAGTACCCAATAGAACATATTTTGGCTTCTAAGTCTGGTGGTTATCAAAGGCAGCACAGCTACACCAGCTGCTCCTGCCTCACCACGGCAGGATGCTCCCCACACGCACACACCACTGTTTCTGCCTTTTCTTTACATGAGAGTAGGAAATGCTACGGGTTTCCGACACGATTATAATTTAACCCAAAGAAGAAGGTGTTTAAAGCCAGCCTTTTTGTGTTCCTTTAACAGGACACTGCACACAGACATCAGAAGTCGTGCAGAATTACTCCATCCATTTAATGCTGCTGCATGTTTAATGAATTCTAATTGTGTATATGGAAAGGCCCTCTAAATCACTGACCCATTTAGGTCTATGAGTACTTTGTTACTATAAGCCCAAAGCAGGATTTGAGCAGTTAATGAGAAACTAATGCAGCACCTGCTTCTCTCATGAAATATCGTCCTAAACCTATATTTTGACAATTTAACAAAATCAAGTACAATACAAATTAAAAAAAAAAAAAAAGGAAAGAAGAAGAAGAAGAAAAAAGAAACAAACAAAACCCCGAACTGAAAACACAGACCAAGATTCATACTGGAGGAGTTATGCAACTTTGAAGAACGTGGTTCCAGATTCCTATTGCTGGATTTTTTTATTGATAATTTGGCACTTACTGCAATGATGCTAATATATTTAAAACATGTATCAATGACATGGTGCTCATTTGTTGTGTGATGTATCTGTCCTGGTACATTCTTCCATGAAATTGCTACGTAACATACAAATTAACCACACTACCCTACTCTAATCATTGTAATCAGTTATGTTTTCATGTGTACATTACTAATATATAAGGTTGTTGTAGTTCTTGTGTGTGGTTTAATTGCTTGTTTTTGCATATCTTGTGTGATTGATGATGTTCTAGAAATCTTTTCCCCTAAAGGAGACTTTCTAAATTACTTTGTTTAGATGCTAATGATTGTATTTCATTAGTGGCCCTCTCATCCAGAATCATCTTTAAATGAATGAATATGCCATAATTAAAAATCTGAATTATGAATTACTTTGAAAGGAGACAACATTGTCCCGATTTCCCACTGCGACTCAGTGTTATTTCAATTATGTAAATATGTTTAATCATTCCCCTTTTGTTTTTCTAATTATTTAATATTAATGTTGCTTTACCCCTTTATTGCTACAAGAAGGGATATGGCATCTTAAATGAGAGTACTTAGACAAGTGATACACAGATGACTAGATTCAAGCAGACATTTACCAGAATGCATAACCCATTTCAAAAACAAACATGCTATTAACATTCATACTAATATAGCAACACTGGCAGTAATTGCACTTCATGCATGTTTTGTCTTTATAAACCTAATGTATTCACAATGTACAATCTCCAATCAATTTTCTTATCAAACTTAAAATCCATTTGTCCAACTTTAAATTCTCTTGAAGTGCAGATTTAAAGCAATGATATTTCTCTGCCCACATGCTGCACTTTTTCAATAGTTAAAAAAATATAAATTATAGAGCATCTGGACATAAGATCTTGTTTTCTCACTGATACAGCCAATTCTGTTCTATAGGACCAGCAAGATTTTTTTTCCCCATGAGTCTGAGCAACATGAAAAAATTACTGCTCCTGAAAATTCATGCAGAACGCAGCACTTTTAGTGAATTTCACAAAATCAAAGGACTGTGAAATTAATATCTGTAAAATTCTCAACATCATAAATCCACATAACTGATAACGGGAACTAATTATAAAATATTTATACAACATGGAAATGTTATGTGATGTTCTAAGTCAGTGTAATTATAGTCTAAAACGTAATAATTTGGCAATTGCTTTGAAAAGTACTGAAGTAGAATTCCTAGATACACAGTAATTACTGTGAGTAAGAGTAGCAACACAAGTTCAAAGCATTATTTAAATTTTATTTTTTTTTTTTGTAAATAATCTGAAACACAACTATAGGAGACAGAAAGATATGTGCATTTTATTCCCATAGTCTTTAAAGACCACTGCACCCTGTGAAAAGGTGAGAACCTGTTAGTGGAAGCTAATGCATCTGTTTTAGTTCTTATCAGCAACAGCCATAAAATTTGTTTCATATTGCTTTTTTAATATATATTTTTAACCATAGGTTTTATATTTTGTCAACCACCAGAATAAAAAAGGATAATGAAATGTGCATGAGTATTATTGACAAAAACGTCCTGCCTCTTCTCATTTGAGTTTATTAGTCTCTGCCATTTTTGCAGCGAGAGCACTTCCAATTAACATTGCTGCTGTTCCAGCCTCTGAACTGCACTTGGATTATTAAATACAAATAAAATAAATAAATAAAAATGCTAATAGCTTGTTCTTGTTTGGACTTTTTAAAAACAGAAGTTTTCATAGGCAAAAGAAGGGTGGTAATTTTCTGTGGACTTGTCTGTGCTGATGCAGCTGCAGTGGTGGTCTTTATTCAGCACATCTCTCTGGCCATCAGAACGAAGGTCCTGCCTGCAAGCAGATTTGTGCATTTTGTCAAACACACTCACGCTGCTGGCCAGTTCAGCAAGTTCTCCTACAGCATGTATTTTTGTGCAGATTTATTTTTTGTCAGTAATTTCTTTCACAGTCTTCTTTAGTAGCATTGACATTTTCAATCAGAAACTGATAAAAGGTAGCAGCTGCAGTTTCTATTCTATTAGAATTTTTTGTGTGAGACAATTTCTGTAACTAATTTAGAAAAACTAATGGAAGCAACCTCTTAGAATTTCTACATATCAGTTCCAGTGAGCTACCATTTCTATGGACTCCACATTTTTTGAGAGAAGCTACTTTCCTAAACAACTTTGAACAGAAGTCAGAGGAGGAGAGAAGAAAGAAACAGATATTCAGGCTTTTATGGGCTGGTATGTTAAAAATGAAGAAAGCAAACAGCAAGGACGCTTAGCCTGGCAGCCTCCATTTTGTATGTTAAATTTTTCACAAGACAGTTTAATTACAAAAATTAGGAATGGTAATTGCTACATATAAATGTAAAGTGTCTCTCTTGGCCCAGCACAGGGATAAAAACCCCAACCAAATCCCAAACTATAATGCCACTCTCTGTTCTCAGGATTCTTAAGTATGCAAATAGTTTTTCCACTTAAGATCTCACAGACACAGATCTGGTCAAAGCAAATTACCCAAACAGTTTGCATTCATCAGAGGAAAAGAGAAGATAAGACAGATAAAACCAATGAATGTAGACATTTTGAACAAAAGCCTACCATTTTACAGAGAAGATTATCTTGTACTCTAATTCTCTAGTTATATAGGTAGCAGAAACTTATTTTCATATTATAAGATAATGTGAAGTGAAACGGCAGATAAAACCTGGCTTCACTGCAGTGAATGACAAGATTTTCACTGACATGAATGGAGTCATTTTGTTCCATGGGGTTTATGCCATGTGTCATTTTTTTCAGTGTTTAGTAAAAATACTAGCCTTTTAAACAGCGTTCTTTAACATTCAGTATTATTTGTACAGTCTGTGTTCAGCCTGGCCACATGGAATTAATCATCTAAAAAAAAATCAGCTAGACAATCAGTTGTAATTCAATTTTCTCATAATAATTTTGTGAATAAAGTGTTTTTTGGGTTTTGTTTTTTTTTTTTTTACATTTTAATATGGGCATAACATCTGGAGTTATGTGGAATGTTACTCTGGGAAATGCTAAATACAACTGATCTTCTAATAAAATACAAAGGTACATAAAATCTCACTCTTGGTATAAATACTTACAAACTATCTACATTTAGCTCCTATCCAAGGCTAAACTATAGCAGTTGCAATATTACCCGATGGCCACTCCCCAGCCAAGAAGGGAGATTGGGAAAAGGACAGGAGACTCAGGGGCTGAAAGGAAAATAGATTTAGTGAAATAGCCAAACTAATGCCAGTATAAAGTAAACAAAGTTATACTCATCTCAGCAATTGTACAGTGGTCACAATAAACAGGAAAGCAGTCCTCAGGAGCACAGAAAAGGAGCAGAGGACCCCAAGCAGGAGACCTTCAATCCTCAGCAAACTTCCCTCTTTATACTGAGCATGACGTTTATGGGATGGGATACAGCTGTAGGCAACTCGGGTCAGCTGCCCTGGCTGACTCCAAACTGTCAATGGCCTGCAGATCATGGCAGGCTATGATTCTGTCCCAGTGAAATCAGAACAAACCCCATCACAGAGATGTCCCCAAAAGCATAATCTCTGATTTTATCACAAATTTTTCCTTGTCAAATCTCTCATTGCTCAACATTTAGGACCAGGCTTATTACAGAACGCAGACCATAATATAAAACTCAGGCAAAGTTTAGGTGCCAAACTCCAAAACTGCTATTAAAAATTATCCCTGCTCAGCAGCTGGTGCTGAGAGCACTTTGCCAATTTGTGGACTCCCTGCATAACCAAAAACCTTGCTGAATGTCACAGTTCCCCCATGTCACAGTTCACCCCTGGCCTGCACAGCAGCGTGTAGAGCACCCACCTCTGCCCACCTGACTCCAAGGAGTAGGAGTGATGGTGACATGATGCTCTGGTTCAGGTGGTACTAACATCAACAACTACTCAGTGGCAGTGGTCATTTTCAGTAGGTTCATGAGTGCCACCCTAAAATGAGAACTATGTCACAGTTGTCAGTTATCTGGGTGAGTCTAAGCAAACTTTCCAATGTATCTTCGATGGGGACAAATATTCACATTATGAATAACAATAAAAATAATTTTAAAAATTATCAATAAAACAAATTGCTACCAAAGTCAGGAAACAGTAAAACTATGAAGTAACACGATTAACACAATATGGGGAAGCTGAAAAAGCAGGTAAATAAATTACAATTACTGTTCTGGTTATGCTTCGGCCTTATGATTTTATTCAGAGACTATCTCTAACCCACTTGAAGAAAACCTATTAAATTCCTTGTCCTCTGTAGCAGACACAAAGAATAACTGATGGTCATCCTCTTTATAACCATCTGTGACATACTGAAAGAACAGTGTCTTATTCCCTTTTGTATTTCCCTTCATTTAGCATAAACTGATCCAGATACATCATGCTTTCCACACAGTTCAGCAAATATGACTTCATTATCATTCCTGTGGCCGGCCTCTCTCTCCAGTGACCTGCTTTGTTCTGGAGGTATCATGTCCACAATGCTCAACAGGAGCAACCACCTCTCGTGTCCATGACCTGACACTCCCATTAATATCTTGCAGAATGAAGTCTGCTTCTTTTTCTGCAAGCATTCCTTCAAATTATTTCCAGTTCTACTGCTGTTCACAATCTTTCCCAAATGATCACCTCTGGGACCTTCTCTGACACAATGGATAAAGCTAGTCTGATTCTTACTTGTAAATGAATTTTTCTCAGATCAAAGTCTTAGGTTAAAAAAAAAAAGAGATATTTCTAATCTCTTGTTCATTTTAGAACAAACAAATCACTTCAGACCATAAGGAGTTGACTGGCAGTGTCATTAGTAAAAAGTATCACCACTAACAAAGCCCACTTAACAGCAAACAGTGTAAAAACTGAACTTCATCACAAAGTTCTTTTCACCTCGATCTAAAATAGGAACTTAACATTAACAGGCATACAAGAGGTTTTAATAGAATCACTTTTTAATTGCTTACAGCTTTTTCATCAGCTGTTGAGAATATTAAACCCATCAAAACAACAAAATCTTTAACATGAACAACACAAAAGATCTAATTTAACTCCACCTGCCTCCCCAGAGCAAGTGCTTACACTACATCACTGAGATCATTCTGGAGATGTCCTTGTACTAGCTGGAAACACTTAAAGAAGCACATTGGAAACAGCTTCAGCTTTATTTTAAAGAAAGGAGTGGAGGAAACACTTCATTAACCAAAGCCGTCAGCCAGGGGAAATTAAAGGGTCTCAGGCCACAGCAGAAGGCAGGTGCCAGGGTAAGGAAGGGGACCCCTGGCTCAGGCCTGACGTGGTTCCTTTGTGTTCAGTGATCTAGGCACAACAATTCCTACCTAGGTGCTGGGGAGCAGGGAAAATTAGACCTTACATGTGCTGACTCAGCTCCTGCCAGTCTGATGAAGAAGGTGGAGGCTGAGTGCCATACAGGTACATCCTTGCTATTGAGTTTAGAGGGATGAATGTCAGAAAGAATAATTATGATATATTTGAAATTGTTAGACTTTTCATTTCAGACCATGAAAAATGCCTGCTAAAGTTGCCTGCCACTTTCAGGGGCAGAAGAACTGGACTAGCACCACCAATTTTCCGATTTTTCCAATTCAATGGCTGAACTGAAAGGGAAAGGGGGGAAGTTTTATCTTGGAACTAAAACCCTTGCCTTTTCTACCCTGTTTTAGAAACTACTTCCAGGTTCAGCATCTTGACTCAAATCAGTTTCAAAATGAGACAACAAATTATTTACTTTTGAAAATACTGAAAAAATTTCAACTTCTTTTCCAACTTTTCTTTGTCCAAACTCATCATCAAATTTGACCTCATTTTATAGAAAGCTCTGATTCCTATCCCTAACATTCCATTTTCAGGAAATACAATGTTCACTGAAAAAAAATCTGCCTGGCTGCAATTTCCAGAAGAAAGATGAGATGTGTTTGAGACAGATTTGGGCAGAGAGGATTTTGTGGAACAGAGATTGCTTAAAATTCTTCTGAATCTGAAGAAGAAGCAAGTATCAATATACATTACATACTTTTGACAAAGAGCAAAGAAGTTATAAAATAAGACATCCAAAGATGCAACATATGAAAAAGTATTTATTTTAATCTTTTGGACTATTCCATGTCTTTTAATGAATTTCTAGAAATGTGCCAATTTCAAAATCCAAGCCATTTCAAAATGGTAAGTCATATCCTTTCTTGAAAAATACTGGAGTATTTCAGCTTCCCTCCCTTAATTTTTTTTGTGGTCCAAAATCTTCATTACCTTTGATCTGATTCTTCCTCCTCCACAAAAAAAATCCCTTCTTAAAAAATTTAAATGACCTAGTAAAGACTGATACAAAAGACAACTGAATACAGTAGAGGGGAAAGGAAGGTTTCCCAGAACTGTGATTTTCCTTCTGCCATTGGCAGTGTTATTTTAAATGAATAGCAGGCTCATCTAAACAGACTGGCTAGAGGCCAAAAATCCAGCACAGACAACTCTGTATGGCAGCAATTTACACCAAACAGATACTGGTAAGAACTGGCCACTTCCTTGCTTCCCTGTTAGCCCAGCAAGCATCTGGCTGCTGCTTTCTTGGATGCTAAGAGTCTTGCATTTATTTAGGCACAGCAGACTGGCTTCCAGCAAAAGGAAAAGGAGAGCTCCACTTTTCTCAGTGATTAGGTCACTGTCCTAGGAGATAGGAGCTGAATATTTCCATCCTCAGCCTCAGGGGTATCTACATAATGCTCTGAACCATCAGCGGATTTTAAGACAATTCTGCTATGAATTCATTGTTTGGTATTTCCATCAGGACTTGAAACTCTGTTGTTAACCGGTACTATAGACAACTGTCCCTGCTATCTGGAATGAGTGTCAGTGTAGATGTGTGAAAAAGAAAATCTCTCCACTTTGCTGGTATTCAGCTTTTGTTATGGTTGGACAATACTGACTCCTTTTTCAACCTTCTACATCAGCTTTAAACTTACAGATGTCTTCTTCAAACATGGTTAAAAGAGAGGTCAAATGACACAAAATGCCTGAGGAAAAGTGTGAGAAGGTAGGGGAGAGATGAATAATGGCACCATTATTACTGCTACTGTTGTTGTTGGAGCTTTAATGGTGCTTCAGAAGATGCTAAAGATAAATTATGCTTCCTTCCCTGAAGAGTTATAGACAAACCAGCAAAGAAAAACAAGATGCATTGGGAAGACCAGAAGTGGAGACCATTAGGATTTAAGTACTTTTATTGCAACTTGGAATGTCCATCCTGAAGAAAGAGACAGATTTTGTCCAAACTCAGGACAACCCATATTGAATGATTATTTTTAAAAGTTTGAAATTTCTCATTGAAGGAAGATATTTCCACTGTATTGAAAATCCATCACAGATTGACTAAAAAACACTTCCTAGGGCATCAGCTCAAGCTAAATTGTTTTGAATACATTGTTGTCTGGGAAAGAGACTTTGCAAAGACTTTCTTCTCAAGGGGTTCAGGGAGGGAGGAAGGAGGAAGATGTGTGCCCAAAGTCATGCAACCCAAAGGGAGATAGACTGAGGAGAGACGTAGTCCTCCAGCAAGTTGACGTAATAAAGAGCTAGCAGGGACTTGAACACTTACTCCTAAAAGCAATTCACTACCATGGAAATTCAGGTTTACATTTTATCAAACCAACATGAAACTGAACATTCTACCCAGAGTCAAACCAACCCTAGTTAAAACATTTAGTTAAATTAAAACCACCCACAAAGAAATGATTTCTGCTGAAAATCATTCATGTTGTAGAAACAGTGATTTCCAGCAGTAGATTGTTCCATTTGAAAAGCCATACATGCCTACATATATTTATTTTATTGTTTCCCCTTCTAGTCATGATAAGCTAATGTTTGGGATTTGCTGTATTGTTTCTATTAGGTGGGGAAGCTTGTGATTTGAGTCAGGTATTTCTTTGCTACAACTCTTTTTATACATGAAGAATGTACATATTCTGCTTCCCCGAGCACAATAGGAACAGACAAGAAATGGCTCATCTGGGCACACTTCCAAGCTTGCCTTTTTACACCAATCTGCACAAAAGAAATTTGGTCTTGGCTTTTTTTCTGGGCCAATGCTGCTCCAAGTGCTTCTGCCTCTCCTGCTGCAGCTCTTGCCTTTTTGCTTCCAGCGCAAACATCCACAGCTGTGTTCCACTCACTGCCCTTACTCTACATTACCAAACAATTGTAATCGCTCCCTTCCAAAAAAAATCACCACCTAGTCTTTCAAAGATAGTTTTTCTGCAATATGTTTAACTGTTTCTGCGTTAGGCACAGACATCTCTTATTTTATTGTTTGCTTTCATAAAGGAGCTTGACTGCATTTTCTGTTCAGTTAAAATTAATAGAAGCAGCATGCCAAATAGCTTGGCTATGATTGCCAAAGATAAGCTTGCTGGAAACCACTTCTTCAATGCCACAGACCTGTTCATTGTCCAAGTGGAATACGAAATAGAGATCTTTTGTAGAACACATATCTGATTCATCCCCAGTTAATTAGCAATGCATTGTTGTTTCTTAGCCCAAATATCCTCTTATCCATGGCGTTGTGCCTTGAATCATGTTTTATCTTCTAATGATGCTGATACCCAAGGGAGTAAGCCAAAAAAGAAAAAAAAAAAAAAGAAATTCAAGATACACAATTGAGGAAATTTTACAATTGCTTGCAGAAAAGCCAGCCAGGCAAGAAAAGACATAAAAATTAAGCAGCACAATAGCAACTTTCTTTCAGAAAGCTTGAGAGAAAGGTCAGTGTGCCACAATAACTGGTGATGTTGCTCAGTTACTATGAAATGCTTTGGAAGTCAGATATTCCACTGCAGGGAAGGTGAAAAGATGCCCTGGCAGGGTGAAAATGGGAACAGGAAAGATGTAACCTTAGGAATACCTAGCACCCCTCTCAGGTGGGATGGAGAAGCTAATAGGCAGTCTTTCAAGCTAGCTGAGATGCTGAAGCACCAAAAAAGGAGCTTGTTTAAATAAATAATCTAAAATTGTGTTCTCTTGTCTTTTGTATTTGTTGCCATGATTGCAGATCCCGCATTATTTACTCCCTATCTTAACAGAATGAGAGAAAATTACTTTTTTAACGTAAATGTTGTGATAAAGCAGGACCACCTAGTAGCTCAGGGTGCTTCACTCACTTGGAGAGTGCATACATATCCAAGAACATGTGCAACACTCTGCAAGAACTGAATCTTAGGTTTGCAGAGAAAAAACTTTGTTGCCCAAGTTTTCCCAAGCCCGGCTGGCAAGCATTAGAAAAATGAGAGAGGACAATATCTTAGTGACTACAATGTTTCCAGGTTCTTTGAGAAACTCTGCCTTGGATCCTAGCAGCATGGAGCTTTCTCTCAACAGCTTCTCACCTGCAAAAGGGAGAAGGAACAGGAAAGAGATCTCCTGTCTATCCTCTTCATCAGGAATGTCACTGCTATGCAGTGGTTAAAACTACAATCAATGTGTTTTTTTATTCTGAAAATTGGCCTAGTCTGCAGAGAAGGAAAAAATGTATGGGAAGTGCAGAGACTGACTAGGAGGTCTGCTAGGGGGAGGCAGTGCCCCACTATCCCTCTGAGTAATGGGGACCAGTCAACCAAATTTAAAGAAAATAACCATTTCTAGCAAACCCCAAAACCAACATATGCGATAGGAAATGCAAACATCATATATCAGCTATCACAGAGTAAACAGCAGATGTGATCTCATTAATCCCTGATTCGATATTATGCAAATTATGAAGCATATTTTTCTTTTCTACATTTACATCTAGACTTTGCTAACAAACCCTGTGTTTGCTTCAAATAAGAGACCCAACCAGGTCTCACAGTATTTTGACAACGACAATGTTTTCTGGTGGGCAGTAATGCTAATAATGACACCTCCATCAGAAGAGGGCAGCACAAAGGCCACAGCAATATCAGTGCAGCCAGTGTTTTTAAAAGGAGTCCTTGTTCCAGCCCCTCAGACAAGATGGCCTTGACCACTCATCCTGTGCCAGGGTATTGGGAACTACCTGTAGACAAGGCACAGATTTGCTGCAGAGAAAGGACAAAGACCCCATAGCTCTCTGTGTGTGTGCTCACAATGCGCTGCAGGTGGCTGGGCACCTAGGCAGTTTTCAGGTTTAAACTCAAATTGCAATAATTAAACCTGTTGCTTTTCTGCCCAAGACAATGTTTCTTCCGTGTTGTGTTGGCAATAACAGAATCTGGTTTGCTGTCCAGCAGTAATGTAGAACTGAGGCCAAGGCATCAAGTGGTAACGCTGCCATCAGTGTTAAATCAGTACAGTCAAAACTGCTTTTGCTCTGGCAATAGGCCATGAATATCTCTGCCATTTCATGAGACTTCATCATTTACTACACTGGCATTATTTCTTCTCATCTCTCAAGTCTTTTTTTTCTTTTAACTGCTTCAGGGGGATGTCATATACATGAATAATTTTCAAGTTTGACCACCAGCCTGAGATCTGGCACTTCCGTGAACTCTTTTGACCAGTGTTAGCAACAGTATGGGCTAACTAAACTTGTCACAATAAAGTTTATAGAATCAGCTGGTTAAACTATACCAAAAGCAATTACATAAATTTGTGAATTCTCCATCTGCAAGATATTGTGGAAATCTACACTGTAGGTTGCTTAAGGAGCTTTTTTAAGGACAGTGACAGTCATGAGGGGCAGCTTAGTAATCGTCTAATGTCCTTCAACCAAAGAGAGTCTTTTTAAATGATTGGGAAAACTTCATTAGCTGCAAGAGAGAATATTACATTCTAGTTAAGAGAGAGAGAGAGAGAGATAAAGATTCAAAAACATAAAAACCAATATTTAGTTTCTCCCTTATGAAGATGTATAGCACTGCTGTGATAAGAATACATGGGAAAATTCCTGCAAAATATTTGGATAAAACATTCACACTAAATGCTGGCAATGTTGTGTAAATACTGATGATTAAATGCCTAATTAATTATTATTATTTGTATTTGAACATTCTAATTAAGAACACAGTTCTACTGAGTTCAGTGCCGTACAAATATGTCAGAGGAGAAGCTCCATTTTCCCAGCGAGACTGCAATCCAAATAGCAAATGCAAAGTAGAAAGGGAAAGAAATTCAGAAAATTACTTACCCAAGGGCACATAGTAAGTCACTGTCAGAACTGTGGAAAAAAAACCCAGCAACAACAAGCCAACAAAATAAAACAGAACAACCCAAACCCCTGGTCTTAGTACTATCAAACCACACTGCCTCTATTCAAATCATGAAACATGTAAGCCTGTATGGCTCTGTTTACCCACAAACACTTCTTCCTTATCCTTCTCCTTTAGCATGCCCCTGTCACTAGTTTTTAAATCAACTGAACCATCTGAACATAATCAAACACTCTGAAAGGTACAGATTTTTTTTGCATATATCACAACATAAACTGGAAGTTCAGTCCTTCCCATGCTACACATATTTTATCTGGGATAATACAGCGTGTACACACACAAACCAAAATCAAACAAAGCCTGAAAGGTAAAGCTAAGGACCAAAGATGTCACTGAAAAATATCAAGGGGTGAGACATCCAAAGATTCTTCAAGCAGAAGAGAGTACCCTTGCATTGATGTTTGGAGGGGCACAAAAAGGTGTTCTCACAAAAGGAGCTTCCCGGATCGAAGGAGGCACTGATTCTGCCACAAAGTTGGAATAGTGTTTAGAACAAAGGGAAAGACCAGCCAGCCTCATAAACAGGCTAAGCAACAAACAGTAAGGCACCTCACAACTTTTAATGGAGTAACACAATAATATGAGCTGAATTCTCTACATTTTCTCTACAGTTCTATGTAATTTTTAACTGCACTACCAGAAAGCTTCTCATGCTGTGAAACCTTACACTGGGTCAGTGGCACCTGCTGGTCCCAGCTGCAGAATCCCCCTGGCCCAGGAGGACTTGCTGGTCTTGCAGCTGCCAGGTAATGTCCACACAGCAGTGGCAGCACACAGCCAGAGCAGAGCATACCACAACAACAGCATTTCCATGCATCTCTCTGCTTTTTAATGGAAGAGAACAGACACTTTAGCTGCAAGGAATACAGAAATCCTTGCTAGACACTGGGCGGGGGGGAAGATCCACTGGAATCCTGGGATGAAAAAAGCAACTAGTGTAACTGCACTTTTCTTGGAGCATTTTTTTCAATTTCAGTTGAAGAGTAAAAAAACATTCCGTTAAATACTTTTGTCCAAACACAGAAAATTCAGATTTGGAAATGTTGCCACTCTGACTCATGTTGCCACTCACCTCTGGGAACAGGGCTTTCTAGGCTCAGTACAAGGTGGTTTCCCTTCCAGCTGAAACATCCATCACTGCCGGCCTTGATAATGTGTGCCCTACAAAAGTCAGCCAGACAGAGGAATCCAGCTCAGAGAGAAAAGTAGACAAACAAGCCACAATTTCCAGACGGGAATTCCTGGATGCATTATTTTGGTAGTAAGCTAAGGTTTTGGTGCAAGCAAAACTACAGTTCTCTAGTTAATTTGAAGTTTTGTTCAAGCCTAAATAGCTTCAGTCACCAAATAGTCACCACATCAAATCCCTGGTTTGGGTTTTGACATGTTCGGGTTTTCCAAGAAAACTCAATGTTTTTAAATAAAGTACATATTATGAAATGGAAAAAAGAGATCATAATTTTATCATTGACTATCTTATCTGACATTGAAGAATTGTTTCGGGCAAATTTTCAACTAGCCTTGTAAAGACTATTTATTTCCATTCACTCTGCTATTCACTCTGGTTTATATTTGCAACTGATTGCAGAATTTATGGACCAGCCTCTGCAGCTCTATTTAGAGAGACTTCAAATATAAAAAAGAACCCACCAAAACCAGCACCTCTTTCTTCCATTCCCTGCCTGCCTGCAGAAACACACCTGGCTCACCTCAGAAATCTTTTTATAGAAAGATCATGTAATAACTTGCAATCAATCCCAACGCTGGTTTTATCGCACAGTTACAGCCAAGCCGTACTCAGGACCAGATCAAGGGACAAGAAAAAGGTAATTTTCTGTCACCCTTGCTATCCATCCATATCTCTCACACAGTAAAAAACAAGGAGCTAATTCAGTTGTCAGAACAATTTGTAGAATGTTTTCTGAATTACTTATCTGCAATGAGCCTTAGAAGGCTGTCCCATCAATGGCAGGCAATGGAAGTGAAGCAGTGATCTGAGCACACCTCTCCCCACCACATGTCAAATGCAGAAGGAAGCAGAGAAGGAAGCAGTTACCTGTGCAAGGTAACTACAGCTGAGACCAGAAATGTTACAAAATCCTGTGGAAAGGGTCAAAGATCTTCCTGAAATATAAGATAACATCAAACTCCTGTTTCTCTCTGTAGTGGGCTATCTGTTATGACTTCTGATCTTCAGATCGCTACAATGGTATCTTGAGGATAAACAGCAAGACTTAGCTATTTCTGCAGGGAAACATGCACCTGCAGGTTCAGCTACTACTAGAATTTTCTGTGCAACCAGAGATGTCCCCAAGCCCTCCCATGATGTTACTGTGAGTGTTCCCATGTTTCCCAGTCTTTGCTGGAATCTCTGAGTTTCCTCCTTGCTGTCCCTGGTAACAGCACATTCTCTTGCTTACAGTGGAAGCTTCCTACAAGATTCCAGAAAGCCTGAGGGAACAGCACCAGAAAGATGAAGCAGCCACTAGCACTTGCAAAAGAGCTCTAAATAGTCCAGCAGAGCTGCAGATCACAGCGCCCCACAGAGCTGTCAAAACTCAGCAACCTGGAGGTAGGGCTGATGGCCTCCATAGCCAGAAGGAGGGCTCAAAGCTGAAGAAAGCCCTAACTCAAACGCCTTCCAAACGTTTTGTTAGTCCCATGGACTTTATGCCTATTAATGACATCAGATGCAGGGAAGGTCTCCACTGAATCTATGGTGGTCTGTTCAAGTCCTGAGATAATACATTAGCTGTGGTCAATGTGACAATTTGGGTAGGAGCGGCTGAGCAGTCAGCAGTCAAGATACAGATCCCTCCCTGACCGGCTTTATCAGATACATACACAACTCTGCGAAGATTAGCAGCTTTTCTGGTAAAGGGTGAGAACTGTTTCAGCAGCACCAACTGGCTAATGGGGAACTGAATTAATAAGAGTTCAGTGCCCCAACAGTACCTGGATTATACTGACTGTGAAAAGAGAGGGGCACAAATCCTATTCATGAAGGTGTGCTTAGCCTTGCTGCCCAGTTTCCATCCTCTCAAACACCACCAGCCCCCTGGAGATATTGTACCTGTACCAGACAGAATTGCTTCTGACACATACGTGATTTAAACTCCAAGAAAATGCATTATCTAGTTCATCATCTATATTTCAATGCTGTATACTAACCAAACCTTAATTCATCAAAAATACTCCACAAAAGAGGCAAGTAGCAGAGACAGGCACTTTAGGTAAGGTTTTAGGCAATCAGCTTCCTTTATCACAACCTAGGAGTTTGCAAGCACTATTTCATATTCATTGTGCCTGAAGCTTTCGTTGTCCATAATGGTTTGATCCTTTTTGCCAAGCCTCTTCAGCTGCAGAAAGCTTTGGTTTGCTTTCCAGTTCAGGTTCCCGTCTGCCACTTCTAATCCTCGTTTTCATTCTTGCCAGTTAGTCATCTGATCTCTTTGATCCTTTGTAGCAAGCCTTGAACTCTGTTTTCATTCAGATTAGAATCCACTGTCAAGAAGTAATGTTTTTTTTTTCCCCTGTGGTTTTTAGCCTTTAGCTTGTTTAAGCTTATTTTCTTCTTTCCAAGTTTTTAATTGCTTCACCTGCATTTTCTGTGGTTTCAGGCCATGTTTCTGACCTACACACAGCGTTTGTGAGAATAGTTATCAGCCCCTGCTGGAAAACTGCAACTGCTGAGCACCTTCCATTTCTTCTCTCCTTTTCAGTTCCTAAATGTTGGTTATGCAGTACAGAGGCAGCTGGTGTAAAGCACTAGGAGAGCAGTAAGTTACGCAGCTATAACAGGCACTCCTCGGACTCTCACAGCCTTGTAGGTGCATAGGATATCGGTATCTTTACAGGGCTTATGTTCACTGAGGAGACCCTGAGGGTCTCCACTGTTGTATGGGAAGTTCTCGAAAACCCTTCAAAACTTATGGTGGTGTGGATGGGTGTCCAGCCTGGCTACAGCATCCCAAAGCACCACCATAGGATAAAACATTACTCTGTGTGTGCCAGAGTAGATCACACTGCAGACAACTGACAAATACAATTCATCCGGTTCATGCAAAGGAAGGTGGTGCTTGGCTTTAACATAGAACATCTGGCTGAAAATGCTGGTGCACAGTAATGGTTATGAAGCCTTGGTAAGCCAGAATGGTCATCTGTAGGATCACTCCAGTGGGATCCAACAGAATTTTCCTTAATGTTCCTTTCCACAAGGAGGGAGGAATCTTTTTCAATTGAAACCAATGAAAACAATTACTTGAGTGGGGTTGATGAGGTGTAGGCTTATGAAGTGACAGACACAACTGCCAGTTCCCTGTAGAGTACAGTATTGGACAAGGTGTTAAATCTTCTATTTGGGTTCATCACTGTTCCTTAATTGTTTTATCTGCGTGGGCAGTGATGTTGGGATTAGTACCAAGGTTCCCTTTGCATCAATCACCTAGCAGTATATTCTGTACCTCCATGCAAGAGGGAAAAGAGGACATTGAATCTTTAGCTTCAGAGCAATATAATGTTCTTAGTCCTCTTTTTGAAGAACCCCACAAAGATTTTTTTGAACTAGTTTTATTTTCCATCAGAGCTTAGGTATTGGTCTGACATTACCAACATAGCAGTTGTTATAATTACATATAAAAAATATTGAGATGACAAGTGTTAAGGATGTTAAGCCAAGAACACCCAATTTTTTGCATTTTTGGACAGAAGACAAACATACTGAACTCTGAGGCCCGACTTTCTCCAGGTATCACGGCTATACATGAATCCCAAAGGTTCAAAATTTGGCATAGAACCTGTCATGGATGCAAAACATTGAACCCTATTGAGCATGGCTGCCAGATATAGCCTTTTAAAAAAAAAATCCATTTCAAACAAGGAAAGGAAAAAAGCTCTTCACACCTTTGTAAAAAGGTTTTACAGGTTTTAAAGTTCTCAAAAGGGATGAGTTCAGCAGTCATCAGGTTGCATCTTAAAAGTGCTGGGGAAGAGCCATGAATTCTGTGTTCTTTATAGCCTCATATAGAGCCATGAAAGTCAGGGATTATATACATGTTCTTGAAAGACCCTTCTATTCAGAAGTCTGATTTCTGATACACAAAGCATACACGTGCCTCTGGATCTAGACTGATAGGTACTCAAGACAATACGTTCTTCAAAACAGAAGAGTCCAAAACCAATTCACACCAGGCAACCTGAAATCTATGCCATGAAGCCATGAATATTCTGATCTAAAACACAGTTGACAAATTTTGAGGACTGCTGTGCTACAAAGTTCCCTTAAGCACAGCTAACAAAGAAGCTAAAGGTCAAGGCATCACTGTAGGAGTCCTTCAGAATGGACATTTTCTCTAGGAGGATGAATCACCTGTTTGTCCAATAAACCCCAGTATAACTTCTTGTCCAGAGTCTTCTTGTCTCGTAGACCCGGGAAAGGCTGGAACATTGCCACTGACTCCATAGCCTCTTTGCTCTGATGTTCTGGCCAGCAATGTAAGCAAGTGCCAATTCATTACAGCTTTCACAACACACCCAAGACACTGCAGGTGTAAACTCTGACTGTGAAAGAGATGGTGTGTGAAGCTTTCTTAGGAAATATCCTAAGAGGAAGTGGTCTTTTTTTCCCTTGGTCTTATCAGTTAGGCATTAACTGCTTCCCTGGTTCCCTATGGCTGCAGAGTTTTCCTAAGCCTCTTACTCTTATGAATACATTCAATCCATTTCTTACCTGTACAGAGCTACTGAGCCATTTGTTGCCATGGTTTCCTTAAATGTTTCCATGTCTGTCCTCTCCTGTTTTTCACAATATACAATTCAAAACTTTTGTCAGCCAGGATTTTAATTACTGACATAAGTCCACCTGAGTTAACCAGAGACCCGTACCTTTAACACCACAATATTTCTATTTAATGTTTTGACTTAGCCATTTTCTAAGATTTAAGAGAAAATAATTTTATGTCTCCTAAAGGGTTACTTCATTGTAACTTATAAACAGCACGAAATAAGAAAGACGCAAACAAAGAGTAAGGCTTCAAATGTGAAAGCCAGCTTCACCCAACTCTCAAAATTCAGTTTTCAAACAGCTACCAGTCCCCTATGCTATCTTCACCTCCTCTGAGATGTCCACACTGCTTAACAAAGAAGGTAAAGTGCATTGTCCAGGTGATAATTTGTGCCTAAAAATGTATTAAATTTGAAGAGAGTAAAAGCTGAGGCTAAATAGGAGAAAAGGGGGAAAGTTCATGTTGTTTTTCTTCCATCTACTCAAACTACATTCAGGTTTCAATGCTGATGGCCACAGGACCAGCAGGAATAGCCACATTTGCTTGAGTTTCTCTATCATTTGATTGCACAGGTATTTATGTGTACATACAAGCCACTTTGCTATCCCCTTCTTTCACTCTTTTCTAAATGTGTAAATCAACTCTACAAAGATTTATTTGGCTCATATTAGAACCAGAAGTTGCTTCTGATGAGTTAAAAAGAGAAAGAATATAAACCACGTTCTGGGCAGGAAATCACAGCAGTAGGTAATTACATCTTCTTTAACAGCGACTACAAGTAATATATACTTTTTTTAAAATTAAGCTTCATAAAACAGTAAGTACCACACGGCCAATGTGACGGGGGGTGTGCGCAGAGGTGTCACCCCGGGGACTACACCGCACGGCTCTGCCCTGGCTCGCTCCCCTCCTTTTCCTCCCTACAGTCCTCATTTACGAATC
>VZZY01019528.1:0-15799 GCA_013400335.1 Eurystomus gularis | reverse complement strand
CTCTGCGCGCCCGACCGCAACACGTGGCTTACAAGCATTAGTTCAGAAAAGAGGTGGAAATCAGCGGCAGGGACAAGGGGCTGCTCTTCTGCAAGAGTCATCACTAAATCTCTGCTGAGCAGTCACCTCCCTGTAGGATCAGGGGACAGCCAGGCATCCTCAGAGGTGACCATGCTTCTCATGGCCTTCATCTGCTTTCAGCCACTGTGAACATCGGTTACAACAGATATATCACAGGAATACTGCTAACAATTTGAAATTCATACACATGCAAATCAAACTATTCCTAGCCTCTAGAGTCCCTGTCATTCCATGCAGAGATCTAGCAATGTTAATTAATATCCTGGTGCAATGCACACATGTAAGTGCACAACAGCTCACCAAAAGAAATACAGCCCTAGAGAAATTAAAATCCATTCACTGCAGCACATTCCTACTTACGTTCAAAACACTACCGGGACAGTGTCAGAATAATTTCCAATATATTATCAATGAGAACAGACCCATGCAAATAGGTAGGGATAGTTTGGAGGGGATTAGATTCTGTGGTAGAGCCATGTTCTTTAAGTTTGAAACACAACTGTTCTTGTTGTACTGCAGTCAGCTCTGTTGGGCTATACTGTATACACACCAGGTGTTGGACATTTTTTAAAGTACACAAAAACTATTCTTTCCTGATTTTACCTATTGCCCATCCCCTGCCCTCTCCATAATCTTCATCACAAGCAGCACTGCCCCAAAGTTACACCCCGAGTGCTGGGCTCAGGCCACTTGCTGGTTCCCTTGTGCTCCCTCTGCTGTCCAGAGGCTGGCTTGTCTTGCACACAAGCTCTGTACACAGGTTTGCTCGTGACATCCCTCTAGTTACCTTGTGTTTCAGTACGTATGGCTCTGTAGAGAAATATTTGGGATTATATTCAACCAGGATTTTATAAAATCACTAGAAATCTCATATCAAATCGTGCATATTTCATATCGTAGGTGCAAGACCCTGGTTTGAGTACATGCACAAGCAGCATAGAGACCTTTAGTCTAACTGAGATTGTTGCCTAAATGTAAGTTAACAACCGGGAAAGGAGCTTTTTATCTAAGTTGTAGTGGAAATCTACGAGAATCTTATCTTGACTTACCCAGTCTTACCCTTGCTGCTTTATACCCACTCTGTCTTATGCCTGAGACTGGAAATTTCAGAGCTGTGAAAGCTCTTCAGCATTTTGCACTCTGGGCCTTTAAATCTGAGCTGTATCTTCCGTAGCACCAAGAGCAAATATAATGAGGCTTAAGTAAGGAGCAAAAACAGGCAAGTTCAGTAGTCAGAAGTGACAAGGAAACAGAAAGGCTGGGTGGGAGTGAGTTTCTAATCAATCACAGGCCAACAAAGATCAACAACAGTGATGCAGCTGCAAAAAAACGCAAAGTTGAGTCCAAGACCCAGCTAGGAATGGTTTGCTGGCTGTAAGAAGGTACTGATACCACCACACAGGACACCACTGAGATCTCACCGGATATAACCATGACCAGTTCTCTTTACAAAAGTGGGATCCAGTGCAAAGAAACTTTTAAAATAGCTTTATGCAGAGAGATTAAAAGAACACCCTGCAGATTACAACTGAACTGTGGTACAAATTCTTTCTTAAAGAGACAGCCATGGGTAAAAACAAGGGAGAGCAAAAGCCACTTCAGCTGAAAGACTGACACAAAACCAAATTAACTGCTTGTGAAGAGTCACGGGGCATAGGGACCTAGCACTCCATCTGCAGAGAAGAGCCCTCATTACTGTGACAATTCATTCTTTCTCTTTTTCTGGCCCTGGGAGTTTTCACTCCTTTCTGCCCCATGACACAACTTTAGTTGAAGCACTGAAGAAGAGCCTTATCCAGAATAGCCTCTGGGCACAATTTCATTTGAAATCTGTCATGAAGAGGACCAGTTAAACCCAAGTATTGCATTTGTAGTAAGGATTGTGGCCATAAGCCTGTGATCATATGCAATGACATCAATGTTTTCCAGCAGGTTTAAAACTACAGTCTGCACCAGGGAACCTAAAAACAGGGCATGGTGCTGCTCAGCACTGGTGACTACCAGGGAGTCAGAAGTGCACAACATCACAAAGACAGAGCTTCTCACACAGCACTGCTGAGTAGGGACATGGGTATCATCAGCTTCAAGTTTAATCTCAACTCATAATGAAAGAAAAGCAAAAAGCAACAATTCCTCCCTATTCACAATTTCAGAAATAATAATGAACAGGTAAAGTCCAAGATGATGATTCACTTTATGGCATTGTCAGTATTGAGATTCTACTACAATGAATCTCACCATGAGGCTAGCTAAAAAATAATTATTTCAAGGACTGCTTATAGAAATTATAAAGTTTCTTTTTATATAAATACAAAGTACACTTTTTTTGCATTGAAAAGACCAGCGTGTATTTTGGTCACAGGACCCAGCTTCTCTTTGCAACTGTGAATTGCTTTTTAAATAATCTCTACATTATAAAAACACAAGGTTCTTGGAAAATGATTTTATAAGCCAGTTAACTCCTAGAGGTTAACAGTAATTCTCAAATTAAAATACAGTGTTTTATAGTGTATTGAATGTGGATACATAATAAGAAAATCAGTGCCATAATTAAAATGGTGAGATTTTCATATCCAGACAGAGCGATGTTAGGTGCTAGCAAGTCTAGAGCAGTGTGTAGGAAGAGGGCAGGAGGTGTTTGCAAGGCTGCCTGTTAAATACATTCCTGACAGTGCTCTTCCTACCACCTAACACAAGACACTGATGGATGGTTATGACAGAATGGATGTGGGAATAAAGGACCTCTGCACATATCCCGCAGCTCCTATAATGACATAGCTTCAAGCACTGTAAATATTGGTCCAACCTCCAGTGTTTTAACAGGCTGTTAAAGGTACTGATTACACAACAGATTACTTCAGACATCCTAGAGATTCATATCATCTCACAAGATATGAGGTGCTGGGGCAGGGTTTACAAGTGATGCACTGCTCTATAAGGGCTATTCAGAGATTTGATGATATAAAGCTTGTGAGTGGCTTTACAGATCGTTCAATGAGAGCCTCAAAAGGCATTCTGTATCTTTATGCATATACAAATATTTACAGATCTTTTAAAGATCAAGACTGTCATTATCAGTTTATGTGCTATATATTGGCATCATCCAGTGTGACCTCAGGAAAGCCGATGCTCTGCAGCGGTAATGCAATGGTATGTTCAGCTCTGCTGGATCTCCATAGAGTGGGCCTGGAATGCATTGGGGAACAATACCCAGGACTACACAGAGCAAAGAATGAAGGGCAGCAGAGTTTGATAACCACATTAAAGCACTACCAACATCTGTTCAAGCCAAAGACAACACTATCTCCAGGAATTAACCTTCTGAACCACTTAATCATTAACCTCAGCAGAGAGAAAGTTAGAAAACAAGAGCCTATTTGTCAGTAGCCCCTCAGAGAGATGCAGTGAGCAATATTTTACCGAGAACAGCGTGAGAAGGGCTTGCACAGCTTTATAAATTTTAAACACAGAATATATTTGTGTGGGAAACAAGGAGACAATAGATGTAAATAAACAGCTGATCCTACCTTGGAGCCTTCATTCATTTATTCTGTGTAAAGTGGCTTGACTGGTTTGTCTTGCATAGTGTAATGTTTCATCTACAGAAGTAGAGAAGCTTCAGTTCTTACTCAGAAATGTTCCTGGTTGTGGAAAGATTTACAAATGGATAGGATGTTACAATTTTATCTTGCACCTATATCTGCAAGTTTTCTACTGAAACACAAATTGGGAACTATTGCTTAGAGCTAGAAAAGCAATTTCATATATGAGGTCACCCATCAAGTTATCCTGCTATAACCCAGACAAATGCCCTCCCTTCACAAGATTACAGTTGTTACAGTGTTTGTTTCTTTGGTTTTGAATTTGTTTTCCAAAAGAGGAAAGGATTTCGTTTCTTCAAACTACAGTGCCCCAGAATTGTAGCAAAACTGCACTGTGGTGTATTGAGGCTGATAGTTTATTTCTCTGGACCTCATGCAATCATTTACCAAGGGGGTGTAAACACTGCCACATAAGAATGATGCTGTTTAACACCAACTTTGCACCAACCTCAGTGGCCACACATGTTGTAGGACAATGCATAATGAGGGCCCATATGTCTGCTTAGATATTGCCACAGTTGGAGGGGGCAAAAAGAAGAGGAAAAAAAAAACAGTTGGGAAGATGACTGAAGGGCTGCAAACAGCAAACTGATCCAAACCAGGAGTTATATAATAACAAAATTGGGTTATCCAGGGAATGGCCCAAGGTCTCAACCCATCAGTGCAGGGAACAGGAAGCAAGTTTCAAGGGAAAAAACACTTGATTAAAGTATATTGTCCAGGTGACAGACTTGTCCCTACTGTCCACTTGGGGGGCTCCTGTCTATTACTACTTAAACTGCCCTACTTAATAGACAATTATGATATCTATGGTGAAGGAAAAACAGTCTAACACCAAGGTATGAGGAAGGAAGATCTCAGCCATCTGCTATTTTTTCTGGGGTAGCTCTCTGTTGGTCAACAAGTTGAACTGACTCAGCATAGAGCCTCATGTATGCTGGAGCCAGCACAAGGGCAGCATCACACAACCAGGGACAGAGACCCACTCTTTCACACAGCAGCAACGTCTTAAGTTATCTCAAAACACAATGTATAATTTCATCTTTATACATTTGCCTACAAAGCAGACTGGTAACTTCAGTAACAAATATAAATAATGCTTCATTTTCCAACAAATGGTACAGTATTAACACCCTTGGTAGAAAAGCCATGGTTGAATGGGCATGGAGGAATATGCCTGGTCTAGAGGAACCATTCCTATCTGTCTTCCCTTACCTGCACCTGTCCAGAAACAAGACAGAGACACTACAGTCCAATGGTAATCTACATGTTACATTTGATAAGAATTATGCCCCCCAGCTAGCCTGACCTTAATGCTTTCAATGTGACGAGTGGTGTGATGACAAAAAAAAAAAAAAAAGAGCATAATAATTACCTATTTTTACATTTGTAAAATACAAAAGGTTGTCTCCCCAAAGGCAGCCACATTTACAAAACCACTGGAAAGATGCCTCTCTAGTCAAGACATCTTAAGGAGATGTTCATCAGACAATTAATTTCTCCGACAGGATTATTCATCATAGTTTATGTTCCCACAAATTGATTTATCACGATTTATCATGGTAATTTAATCCTTACTGCTGACTGTTGGTCCTCTTCAGAGGCTGAGCTGCATAACTGTTTTTTAAACCATTGTCTGCTGAGAAGACTAAACTGGAGCAGCAAACAAGGCAGTTTTCCTTTCACTTGGGTCACTGAGCTCATTAATGCAGATAATTAATTGGAGCTTGCTAGCCCTCCCTTTATACACCGACAACAAGCAAGTCACAGTAGCTGTACTACCCTCTCTTCACCTAGGCACTCTTGCACAGACACCTGCTGCTCATAATTAAGATCCATTGCCCAAATTTACATATCCTGATTTCTATTACTCAGCTTCTAGAGACAAAAGAAAGCATTTACTGCAGGAAAATGACAGCTCAAATGATGCTTCTTGTGTATGGCTTGCATAGGCAGCTGCTTATGCTAAAGGACCCTGACATGAAACACCGGGATTTCTATTTAAATAGTATATGTTTGGACTGAATTTAAAGAAAAGTACATGGTGATTTCCCCCTTAGGGGGATAATAGTCTTTTCATTAGATAACAAGTGCCAAAAGATGCCATAAACTTCCTGCAGGCATTGTTAAAACACAGATCTGCACAGTTCAGCAGTGAACATGCAGAGTCTCCACTTCCATCCCTGAACTGGCTGTTCAAGTGCATGTGTCTGGTTTAGGAACATCTCACAAACTTCACACTGAAGACCTTATTCTCAGCTCACTTGTGAAGAGGAGGTTGACCCTTGCATCCACTATTCAGCAAGGCTAATACAGCACAGAAGACAGAGCTACTGTGAAGTCAGCTGACAGTCTTTGAAAATACAGTAAAAAATGCCAGGTATTCCTATGCAGAGCAAACAGAAGGAGGTGACTTTCCACATGCACACCTTTACTGCACATGTAACACCAGATATAATCTGTTCCTCAGATTTTTGAGTGATGCTGATATAGCCAGAATGAGTCTTCTGGTAATGGCCCAAGTTGTTCCTCACTATATTTTTCCTCCAGGTTTCTTAGGTTGCTGCAATGCCCCAGGGCAAGATTCAGCTTTCATTGGAAGCTTTTTAGAGTCTTCATCAGGTTTAAATCATTCAGATGATTTAACTTACTCTAAATCTGACTAACTCATGTACCAAATGGGGGCTAACCTAGAGCAGCTATCAGGGCAGAACTTAGCTAAGGATCAAGAAGAAAAACTGACTTTCAATCCCAGTTCATTGTTTGCTCTGTCCTTTATTTACATTTTTATATGAGCTAATCTAAAAAGTGATAGCTATGCTTTTAAAAGCACTGTCTCTGAGATTCTTTCCACATGTCACTTTTGAAGGTATTTTTCCTTCCACTTTTTCCTTAACTAAAAAAAAAAAAAAAATCGGCTAGATGTAAGATGTACTTTTTGCTTCTTGAACTTTAAAACAGTTAGTGCTTGTTATTGTTGGAGCTAGGAGGATAAGCTAGACACACCTGAGGTCTGATGTGGCTTGGCAAAAGGAAACATCAAGTTCACGGCATCTGAAGAGCAAAGTTCCACATCAATTCTCTTTGTTTAAGGGAATGTAAAAATATTTAACATTAAAATTAGCTAAAATAATGAGTGTTTCTGAAAATAATAAAGTGATGGAGATTTGCTTACATTTAAAAAACACAGAAAAGTAATTTCTAATGGCATTAACAGTTACCATACTTTATTAAAAAATTAAGACACTTCAGAAGATGTGAAAATGCTATATTATTCCATATCTGAGACGTAACTTCAAAATACATCCATCAAAGTACCTGTTCATCAGCCTGTGGCAAATGAGAAAGACAAAAAACCCCATTGCTGGGAGCCATTAATTGAATTAATTAACCTAGTGACATTGTCATAAGAAGAATTTATCTGGCAACCAGTAGGAGCATATCTCCAATCATTTCACCATGGCTTCTTCCACAGATTAATAGTCACACAAGCCACTGGCAGCTGGCTGTTAACATTGCAAATTATCAGAAATTAATTAGCCAAATGCTGTGCATCCATGTGGATATTTTTGCTTTTAAGTAAAGATTATGAAGCCAATAGCTCAGCTGATGATTTACTGAGAGAAAACATCATTGTTTAAACAAATAGGTTGCAACACAGCTTTCTACTGGGAGAAAGAAAAAAAAAGAGGGGCTGGGGGTGGGGGACGGATGGATAAACTTGCATCAGACCATAGTAACAAAAGCCAAGCACTTGTAACATAGTTAAACAATCCACACTGAAAATAGGGACATAGACAAACTAATTCAGAAAGTTATATTAATTTTTGAGAATAAAAATAATTCTATTTACACACTTTTCAGAATAATTAAAGGTTACTGCTGCAATCTATTAAGATGGAATTCAACTATCCAGAAGTACTTCTGCAAGATAGCTTTGTTCATCCAGATAATAATCACTATATCAAACATGAAAAACAGAATTTTAAGGAAACAGAAAAAGCAACATGAAGCTTAGCCTTATTATTTTCTGCAGCCTCTTGTCAAAATAACAATGTAACCATAGCATTTTGGAAAAATTCCTTTTGATATGACAGTGCTTCTTAGGAGTAGTCAAGGACTTGTCTAAAAAAAAACCAGATTCATACTCACCAATGGGTTTAAACTGTCCTCTTTAAATCTCTTTTACTTCCACTTGACAATGCTTCACTTGTATGTTTTCTATTTAAATGAACTTGGAAAACTCCAGGAAGGAGCTATCAAATGTGCAAAACTAACACTTTACAGTCAGTTGGGATGTGTTATGCATTTATCCATGTTTTTGGAGGAGTGGTGTTTAAAAAATGCAAACAATAACAAATTTAGCCCAAGAATATACAGATTCATCTGGACACAGAGCTGCTGTAAGGGTAAAAGAGGGTCAAGGGAAAAAAGAAAAAGGGAAAAGGAAGATTACAGTGGTGAAACACAGAGGGTCAGTTGGGATGTTGCTGACACCAAGTACTGAGGCTCTGACAAGGCAACCACAGGTTTGAAATAATATCTTGTAAGAAAGCCCAAGGGAAAAATGACTGGCCAGGTTATCATTCCAGGCTAAAGTGATATTCTTCCTGTTGGGAGCTGCAGGCTCAGTCTCAGGTTTCCAGTCCCTGGAGGTAGATGAGTCTGCGAGGGTCTTTCTGAGGACAAGGCAACCCTGTGAGATGGGAAGGGGCCTCCTGCAGCAGGTATGGATGCAGGTATTGGAGCTGTCCAAACACTGCTGAGGCAGTGCAAGGAGAAACAATAAGTGATGCTGTCCCCTCTCTCAGTGAAAGCAAATACATCCCGAAACTAAAGAACACCGGCCCTACCTGGGCCAAGCTATCCCCCTCAGGCCTCATAATCACAGGTAGGGTGTGTCACAGATCCAGAAAACTCATTTATACTTGTCTGAAAAGAAAAACTGGAGGTTTCCAGTGTTACANGGGGGATATGTTTGGAACCAATCCATTGGCAAAGCAGGCAGCTACCAACTTTGCTTATTCCCTATTTGCCCAGGTAGCTGGCAGGTTACTTCCATGCCAGGTACGGAGCTAAGAAATGTGCCTATGTGCAAGCAGCTGAAAAGTCTTGCCTGGAAAACATGTAACATCTGGAAATGTGATGTTCTCAAACATCATCAACTTCCAATTCTATTAGAGACCAGTATTTTCCAGTATGTTTCCATGCTCCTGCCAGAGGATGTACAGTTGCTTGTTAACATGTGTACTGTTTAATTTTAAACAGTTGCTTCTCTCCCTGTGCTAGACAGGAGGCTTAGGGGATAAACACTGCACAAGCAAAATAAAAACCAGCTTCCTGAAAGCTGATAGCTCAATTAGGCTCAGTTTCTTGCTTCTTGAGAAACTGCTTTATCACTGTATGAATCTTACTGTTGCATGGCACAAATTGTCAACTCAGGGACTTACAATTAAGCTCCTAAATCCACATTTATGCAGCAAAACCCCAAATAACTCAATTTTTGAATGTTGATTTCTCATTGTCTGACTGTAGAAACCTGAACTTTATACCTTTATATTTATACATTATACCTTTATGTTTTCCTCCCTATAAGCTGTTGTCTGATTAACTCCACTGAGAAACAATGAAAGTTGGGAAAAGGCTACAAGGAATAGGATGGCTAAACAGAAAAACAGACACTAGAACCTGAGTGCTTAATTGTTGGATAATTTTCTTAGGACCTGAAGATTTCTCTGTAATACTATTCTTTTTTTTTTAATATTGACTACCATAAGCATTAAAATAATGAAGAGCCAACCTGCCTAAACTCTTCAGAAAATTTTTAATATTATATCCTATGGTGTTTGAAATCTTATAGACTTCTTTCAAGCATTTGTCTGGACTGCCATAATGTCAAAACAATGTAACTCTTACAAATCAGTTTTTAAATAAACCTATCAAATATCATTTTAAAAAAACCCCACCATTGCAAAAACAAGGTGTACAAGTATTTACAATATTTTTTGTGCAACAGTCTGTGTGCATAGATGCTCAGGCAAAGCAGCAGCTGAAGAAGGCTGCATTTCATCCTGAGAATTACTTTAGAAGCCCCATGAAAGTTTTGTCTATCATATCCTAAACATGCTACTGAGCCAGAAGTAAAAAGAACAACTCTACTGTAAGAGGAGCCTTTTTCCTTACGTCTATGAAACTCCTGGTTTTACATTTTTCAGTATTCTTGTACCAGAACTGTCTGGTTACAACTGACTACTTACAAGTAGAAGAAATCTTTAGCATGTATGATGAACCGCCATATAAAGTTACGTAGGTGTCCAATTTATTTTGTGGATCTTATCACAAGCGCTTGTGCATACATGTGAATATGTGTTTGTCCCTATGTTACAAAAGCACTTGTGCTTTGTGTGAAGAGTCTTATGCCTCTTCAACTTCTCATATCCAAAGAGAAATAACATTCCCAAGGGCTTCCATTGTGAAAAGGCTGCAGGAATACTTTTTGTGTAAGTTTTACTGTGCACAGATGACAATAGCTTGTATTTTTCCTACAGCAGAAAAGCTTTTCATGTATTTTCCCTCTCCATACCCATTATAAAACATATGTCCTCAGTGTAATGTAAAACAAAACATGGGAAAAGACAGTAGCTTTAACTAGAATTTTTGAAAAACATGGTTTTTGTTTTCTTGCACTTTCCCGGGTGACCTGTCATGTCAAATATTATCAGTCACATCTGACTAGGTGAATTTATGACTCCAAGATATAAAAAAACTACATGACTGATGCACCTCAATGCAGTGCACTGCAAGATGACTTATTGGGAAAATTAAAACAATGCACTTTACAAAAAGCTTAACTCATAATGCTTAAAGTCAAATTCCACGAGGATACTTCCATTACAGTGAATAGCATATGATAGAGGGTGACCATTGACTTAAAGGTGTAAAGAAGAAGAGGGGCTTTTCAGAAAGTAAGCTGATTTTGTCAAAGGTCTGAAGAATATGCTGGTGAGTTTTTTATCAGGTGTTAATGTACCAGAAAGTGGCTCAATACCCATTATAAAAATTATTTTCAGTAAAATACTTAATTTTTGATAAATCTAGAATATTTTGATCAAGTTTCACCAGGAATAAACAGAACAGATCATTTCTTTGTATCATTTATCCAGACTTCCAGTTTGCAAAATCATGTATACAGGTCATATATTACACCCCTGTGTTGAAGAATCATCCTATGCATCTGTGAATATTAAGGCATTATAATTGAAACAACAGTAGACAGTTCACAGAGTAACAATTTACAGTCACCATGGTTTTACCATAGCAATTTTTTTGTGCCTAAATGGGATGTTTCCGTAAAATATTAATTGTATTATGAAAAATGTGGGAGAGGTCACATTAATTGCCACTTATGGGTATTTCCTCCTTTTATTTAAACCCAGTCATAAGACAGAGATGCTCTGGGGTATGTTTTTGAGGAGAAACATTTTTCATGAGATTTTGGAAGTAGTTTACTATTTATTTTATGCAGGAAAAGAGACACACAAAGCAATATACACATGGTAATTTTCATCACAGATTTCTGCTTTTTTTAACAAAAGCTAGTCCAGATACCTACTTAGATATAAACTAACAACACAGAAATAATTGTGCTGCATTAAAGTAATACAGGTGTGTTACCTGTAGACAGTAACACATTTCAACATTAGCTATTACCATACCATAAAGTAATATTATTTTCTTGCATTACTTGATGATTAGATCTAAAAAAAAATCACACTGTTTATCTGCACAATCTCCATTTTAGCTATTTTACCTATTTAAAAATAATCCACCAGTAAAGAAAATGGAATAGGTTGTAATGATATTATTTGGAGAATTTCATTAGCTATGTGTGGAAACATTAAACCATGTGGTGTCCAAACAAACAAGTAAGAAATACTGCAGCAGCAACAAAGGAGCTGCATTTTGCCATAGAGCTCACGGTGAGACATGGACACCACCCATCTCCCACACTGGATCTCTGTGAAATTTGGGATGTTGAGCCTCTCACTTGCTAAGAACAATCTCCCCAGGAGATTTATGTTGGCAGATTAACTCAAAATCAAAAGTTTGTGTGCCAGTGGTTGATGTAAAGTGTTTGTATGTCTGTGACATCTTGAATAATAAGCCAGACCAATAAAACACTAAAATAATGGATTCAAAGCTGGTTAAATAATAGGTTTCCGTAAGTAATTATAAATATGAATAATGTTTAACAGCTCTTTCAAGTGCAGTCTCTAAAGGTCTGTTCTCTGCTACTTAACATTTCTATCTATGGCTTGAGGAAAAAAGCAAATATAAAAATATTACTGATAAAGAGTACAAACTGGGGGAATGTTAACTAAAGAAGACTAGACCAATAATACAAAGTAAGCTGGATGGCTTGGTGTATTATGCACAATGAGCAAACACACATTTCAGTAGAGCCACATATAAAATCACAGACCTGGAAATGAAGTATGCAGGCCACAATAGCAGGCTGATGAATCCATCTTGGGGACAGTCAGCTTTGAAAAAAATCTGTGAGGTTGTGGGTGAAAATTAGTCTCCTGCACAACAAAGTAACCAAGGGAGCCAGGGTAATCTTAGAGTACATAAACTGCAGAATCTCAAAGAGCAGCAGACTCTATTACCTTTTTACCTGGTATTGGTACTACTGTTCCTGAAACGCACAGTGCCGGCATTTACAATTCAAAAATGATACTGGAGAATCCAAGAGCCCAGAGAAGAGGCACATGAATGAATAAAAGGTAGGAAAACATGGTTTGTTTCCAAGAGCTCAATCTACTTAGCTCCTTTCAAAAAAGATCATCTGTCTTGGTCATAGTCCCTACACAGTATTAAAGGGAGAGTAATCTGACAGCTGATGCTGCTGTATTTTAGACAGAAGATGTAGTGGCTAGATTTTGAAACTTGATAATTTCACATCAATTGCAAACTTCAGATTTCACTCCAGAGTTGAACTGGTAGAAGAATAGAATAATCTGCGGGTTTTTTCTTTACTGTGCATGGGTGTTTCTGTAAAGATGATATTCTATTTGAAGCACAAGTGCTGACCTTGCAGCAATAAATCATAGGGTAGCCCCATGGCTTATGCTATTCAAGAAATTAAGTTATATGACTACAATCATCCCTGTTGACCTTCAAATCCATGACACTAGCTGAATAATAGACCCTAGGTCTGGAAGAAAAAATAATGCTCATATTCACAGAATCAGAGAACATTAATATCATAGAATTATAGGATTGTTTAGGTTAGCAAAGACCCTTAAGATCATCAAGTCCAATCACTAGCCTAGCACCATTAAGTCTACCAGTAAACCAGGACCTTAAGTGCCATATTTACATGTCTTTTAAATACCTCCAGGGCTGGTGATTCAACCACTTCCCTGAGAAGCTTGTTGTACTACTTAACAAACCTTTCAGTGAAGAAATTTTTTCCTAATGTCCAACCTAAAACTCTCCCGGCACAAACTGGGGTCATTTCCTCTTGTCCTATCACTTGTTACTTGTGAGAAGAGACCAGCACCCACCTTGCTACAGCCTCCTCTCAGGGAGTTGTAGAGAGCAATGAGGTCTCCCCTGAGCCTCCTTTTGTTCAGACTAGACAACTCCAGTTCCCTCAGCTGCTCCTCCTAATCCTTGTTCTCTAGACCCTTCACTAGCTTTGTTGCCTTTCTTTGGACATGATCCAGCACCTGCATGTCTTTCTTGAAGTGAGGGGCCCAAAACTAAACACAGTATTGGAAGTGTGGCCTCACCAATGCTGAGTACAGAGGTTGAATCACTTCCCTAGTCCAGCTGGCCACACTATTTCTGATCCAAACCAGGTTGCCGTCGGCTATCTTGGCCACCTGGGCACATTGCCAGCTCATATTCAGCTGGCTGTTGACCAACACTCCCAGGTCCTTTTCCACCAGGCAGCTTTCCAGCCACTCTTCCTCAACCCTGTAGCATTGCATGAGGTTGTTGTGATCCAAGTGCAGGACCCAACAGTTAGACTTGTTGTAACTCATACTATGATTGGCGTTGGCTCATTGATCCAGCCTGTCCAGATCCCTCTGTAGAGCCTTTCTACCCTCGAGTAGATCAATAATCCCACTCAACTTGGTGTTGTCTGCAAACTTCCTGAGGGTGCACGTGATCCCCTCATCCAGGTCATTGATTGATTCAAGACAGCTAGCCACTAGAAACCACTCTAAAATCATCTTTAGTGTATGTTCTATTGACCATGAACTCCAGTTTGTCCCTTAAAGCCATGAGTAAGGGACACTGACTGAACATTTTCACTTCAGCATGAGCTGGACAAAAGGCTCAATAACAATTATTCCCAGTGGTAAGGGTGAAACTGGAATAAGGAAATCTTACAAACCTTGCATTATTGATTAGCTGCCCTCAGCTAGGACAGTAGTAAAAACTGATTGACTATTGCCTATCACTGCTAGGCAAGGCTGCTGTGTGCACTGGTGCAGAAAACACCAGAAGCATATGACACTTCACTGAAGAGAGGAGATTTATCAATCAACCTATTTGCTGAAAAGAAGTTGCATCCTGTTATTAAAATTTAAACCAATTTTTTACAACTGCAGAATTTATTTGGCCCTGCTAGGAGGATGAGATTGAAACCCAGCCACTAGTACCTTTTACTTGCATTTATTCTGCTATTCTAACACAAGAGGTGACTGGGAGTTACTTCAACATCATGTCTTCTGTAATAGTAAAACCTGCTGTAGCCTTATATTTGAAAGGAGACATTGATTCAACTGTTAATTACTCCACTATATCACTTCCTTATTTGGTTGCATTCTTAAACTAGGAGTAGGAAGACTGCGATGCTATAAGCAGGTAAACTCCTATGCAATTGCTGCCCGAGTGCAAAATGACACTGCATGATAAATTCCCACCTGCATCAAACACTCTTATCTTCTTCCCATTCCTTGTGCCCTCTCCCACTCACCTGGAACTGAACACTTCCCCTTTGTTTTATCTTATCTTGAAAACAAGGAAATACCACTGGCTACATGTCAATATGACCTCTGTGAACTAGGAAAAATCTGTCTAATGTAGTACCTTGTGGCTCCATTAAACCAATTAAAGATGCATCTTGAATTCTAGCAGTGTTGGGAAAAGAAAATATGCTTTAGGCTGTGGGTTTAAAAAATGTAAATAGACTAGAGATAAAGACTTGCTCTTCTGCTCTGGTATCCTTTGTAAGATGTACTTACATAGTAGTTTCCCCAAATTAGCTTTAAATTCCATTTTCCCATTTATTGAATATTTTCACTTTGTATATATTTCATGGATTAAAATGAAAACATTAGCATTTTAGGCAAACTAAAGGTTAACTGGGGAAATAGGAAGTCATCACTAACAAAATGGTTAGGAAATTTCCTTCCATAGTTCAGGAATCAATGAAAGAATAAGCAAGATGTACATTTGTATTTATGGGATTTCCTTTGCTTTATCAATGTACAAATTTACTTCCCCATGGAAGACTGAGAACCGAGTTTTACCTTTAGCTTTCCTCTTATACTTCCATATTAGAGTATACTTTTTGACCAGAAAAAAGTTAAGATCCATTAAATAGTATTCCAGGTCAGGGGAGATCCCTATAGGTTCAATTAATGACTGGGCTTCCTACATTGACCATACTGCAGTGTATAGCAGAGCAGATCCAATAAGGAGGAGCAAAGGGAGGATACTGGCTCTGTTTGAGGACATCTGAAATGATCGTGCAGTCCCCAGACTGTACAGAAAATAAATATGAGAGAGCTCTCTTGAATCACAGAACAATTTGAGTTGGAAGCGACCTTAAAGATCACCTAGCTCCAACCCCCCTGCCATGGGCAGGGAGACCTCTGACTAGACCAGTGTGCTCAAAGTCCCATCCAACCTAGTCTTGAACATATCCATTGTTAGGGCATCCACAATCTTCCTGGGCAACCTATTCCAGTGTCTTACCACCCTCATAGTGAAGAATTTCTTCCTAATTTCTAGTCTACCTAATCTTCCTATGCAGAGGATCCAGGTAAGAAGGAGGATACAGGTGATACAGGTGAACAGTGATAAACTCTAATGAC
>VZZY01019524.1:5963-28384 GCA_013400335.1 Eurystomus gularis | reverse complement strand
CCTGGCCAACCCAGGACACCGTAACAGAAGCTGCAGTCAACGTTTTAAAAATTGCTTTAATTTCTTCTTGTAATATGGTGGTATGCTTTTGGTTAACATGGAAGTGTTTTCTCTGTGACACTAGTTCTCTGTGCAGAAGCACATGCCTCGTTGGTGATTGTGGACATTAACACAATAATTTATTATCGTTATTATATTTTTACCTGCTAGATAATGTGATATGGCTATTGTGAATAACTGTATTCTCCCAGATAAATAGAGCTTATGTATTAGAAAAAACAAATACCATGTGAAAATTTCTGTGCTCTCTTTCATTTATTTACAAATTTGAATTCTCAAGGATAATGAGGCACTACAGGGTAAGGGAAGGGTCTTGGGGCAAGCAATGTCGCAGAATGGTAGGAATTGGAAGGGATCTCTGGAGATCATCTAGTCCAGCCCCCACTGCCAAAGCAGGTTCGCCTAGAGCAGGTTACACAGGAACACGTCCAGGTGGGTTTTGTAAGTCTCCAGAGAAGGAGACTCCATAACTACTCTGGGCAGCCTGTTCCAGTGCTCTGTAACCCTCACAGTACCGAAGTTTTTCCTGATGTTGAGGTGGAACTTCCTGTGTTCCTGTTTGTGCCAGCTGCCCCTTGTGCTATCACTGGGCACCACTGAAAAGAGACTGGCCCCATCCTCTTGACACCTGCCCTTCATTTATTTCAGATTCCCTCTCAAGTCTTCTCTTCTCCAGGCTAAATAGATGCAGGTATCTCAC
Organism: Eurystomus gularis; assembly: GCA_013400335.1. Classification (NCBI taxonomy): domain Eukaryota; kingdom Metazoa; phylum Chordata; class Aves; order Coraciiformes; family Coraciidae; genus Eurystomus; species Eurystomus gularis. The sequence continues at coordinate 27,624 of VZZY01019524.1, read as the reverse complement.
CCTTTCCTCATAAGAGAGATATTCCAGTCCCCTAATTGTCTTTGTAGCCCTCTGTTGGACTCTCTCCAGTAGTTCCCTGTCTCTGTTGAACTGGGGAGCCCAGAACTGGACACAGTACTCCAGATGTGGCCTCACGAGGGCAGGGTCCCATGTCCATTATGTTTTCATTGTACTCAGTAAACTGCCACCCACTTCAGTTCTTCAGAGACTTGCTGAATAACAGAATCCTTTAACTCACCATTGCCCTCCATTCCCTTACCATCTTTAAAAAATAAATGATTTGTATGCATTGGTGCTGGAAATTACACAAACCAAACCTATTCAGTTTCTTCTCATAATCAAGTTGGAAAAATTTCTTTGTTCCCACATGAAAGGTGAATCATTAAAATAATGAGATGCTTAATTTCTCAGCAGAAGCCTTTTCACATTAGCCTCTGTTTCACAAGCATAAATGTGAATTTATGAAATTTTGTTTCTCAAAATGCTATTACCCAAGAATATGAATTCTGTCCTTGTTTTGGTATGGAGTTTTTCTTCTTTCCTAATCAACATCTGTCATCATTGCTTCAAGCTAAATGTATGGTAAAGTAACAAGGAAGATTATTCTTCTTTGATTACCCAATTTGTCTTAATTACAAGCTTCTAAAACATGTGCGGCTAAACAAATGAGCAGGAAAATATTTAGAACTGGTATTAAAAGCAGCTGAAATTGCTTCAGCTGTGAACTTGACTGACTTATGTATGTTTTTTTAATAGAGTCAGGTCTGAGTTCGCATATAGGTCATTAAAGAAATGAGGCACATGTGTGCCAATCACACTGAAATGGCAGTTTAAATCTGTAATAGTGTAGTACTTGGGTGACATCTACTAAAACATTTTGCAAAGGTCAGTATGAAGCAAGCAGCCAGCTGTTGGGTTTATCGTAGATAAACTCCTACAGAGTGCAGCAGCATTTAATACACCAGTGGAGCAGGAAAAAACTGTGCAAATTAAATTGAGAGGCAGCTGCTTGTAGAAGATATATATCTTTATATTGAATGTTGGAGAGTACCTTTAGGAAGCTGTATTAAAATATGCTATCAAAAATCTCCGACTAGAACCTTGGATTTTTTAAGAACAGCAGCTGTGGAGGTACGTAACTTCTGTTTATACAAATCTGTTCTATACAATACATCTTAAATCAATGGAAGAGTATAGAAAGGAAATCCTACAGAATTCAGATGGTTTTTATTTACAGACAAGAAACCTTATTTCAGGGTTACAGATATTCTGTGCATGGTATTTTGCTTTGGAAAAAAAAAAAGTATCTTGGTTCTTTTTGAATACAAGTAGAATATGCTCATTTAAAAGTATTCTATTTTAGTAAATGTGTAAGTTACCAAAATACACATTTATATACATGCATGTGCTTTTCTGTAGAAGAATATTTAATAAAGCTATTGTAGTGATTTGAGCCAAACTATTGCCAGTTGTGGATAGTGTGGAAGGGCAGAGATGGTACCAGGTGCTCCATTGCACCACTGCAGGAATATCTTGTGCTGCCACGGCTTTTGTGGGGGGGCAAGCAGAAATACACTTTTCATATAGTAATAAGAAGAATGTTATTTTTTCCATGTAGCATTGTAGTAAGTTAGGGGGTTGTGCTGGCATGCTGGAGTGTTTATATTGTAATAAAAGCAGTGATGAATTTTGTTCCCTACCTGAGCAGCAAGAAGTTTGGATGAACGCTTGACTATCTCAGCTTCTTCTCTGGCAGCTAGCATGCTGTCATATTTGTACCACGCTATTTAAAGGCAAGGTTGTAACTTGACTTTACATTCTGAGTCTTCCAGTAGTTATAGTGCTGTGACCATACCATTTTGTGGATGTGGAGAATACTAATATGTAAAGACAAAGCAATGCAGTTGTTGTCCCTAAGTGTATTTGGGATATACATTATTCTAAATGGTCTAAGATTTCATATTTTGAAAGGAATTTACCCTTAAGCATCTTAAACCTGAGTGATTTTAGCAATAGGGTAAGATCTTGTTTTCAAATATGCAGGTGAAGAGAGTCTTGTCAGATATGATGCTATGGATCGGTCAGTGTTGTGGCTTTTGTTAGATTTACTGAGAAATTTCTTACAGAGTGAAGTGAGCTAATGGCTTCTAAGTAGTTTCTTGGTAGTTTTGTTCTTCAATTTTTCTGTTATCCAGTTGCTATCATGGACTATTTTTGGGGAAAATGCTGAATAAACAGTCTGCCCACTAGTTTGGTACAATGCAAGATCATTGTTTTTTGTGAAGACTTATATGTATTTTTGAGCTTGCTACTGAACCTTCCATGTCTTGCTTTTTTGAAATTATGTATAAATTTATATATATATGTATGTCATACATAATTAACGTGAAAATAATTCTGAATGTGATAATTTCCAGCATTGTATGTCTAAGGACCACTGCTGCTTGGGGAAATGTGGGAAATCAGGGTTACATGTAGTTCCCGATTCAGTATTTCTTTCTTCTATATTCAGCTAGTTAATAACAGGTTAATAAACATGCTGTCTAAGTGTGTCTAAAACCAAGATCTTATTATTCTGGTCTTGGATTGTTTTTTTTGACATGTAAAACGAAGAGGAGGGAGAAGAGGTTGGCTAAACAGTGGTAGAAGGTCGGAAAGAAAGCACAGCAGTGCAGATGCAGATTTAAGTAGGTGTTAGCAGGTCTGTGCTGAACCTCTGGTATTTAAGGAGCTTGGAAAGTTGTAATATGTATGTAATGAAAGAACCAAAGAAAGAAGTGTTTCTGTCATCATCATGAGTGTTCTTGAATACCCGGAGTAGATTCTGTGGAGCAGAATTTTTAGTCTTCACTAGTGATATATTTACTGTTAAACGTCAGTGACTGGGAAAGTGCTGAATTAACATACTTGCTAAGGGTAAAACACAGGATATTTCATCTCAGCTATGTCTGAAGTCTCTAGTTGTATCCCATGTCGTCTGGGAGCTCATAGGTTCAAAGTGGTAGCTATATGTCTGCAGTTGTAAGGCTGCTTTCTTGAATGTCTTAAGATAACAGAAAGTAGCAATCTTGACCTTCTTTCTATGACAGTTTGCTCCCTCTTAGTCAGTTAGCAAGGGGTAGCAAATAGGTTTTGGAACTTTTAATAAAACATATTATTTTGGAGAGGAACACTTCAGTTTTTGGAGTAGTTTGTCTCAAGTTGATTTGTGTATGCTGCGTAGAACAGATTTTGAGTTTGTCACTAACTGATGGTGTGTGGAAATGAGAACTGAATCTTTTAGAAAATGTTTATTGTATAAGAAGAGTGTCTTCTGCTGCAAGGCTGTCTTTTTCTGACAGTTTCAGGATATTTCGAAGGTGTCTGTCAAAGGCAGACTTGCGGCTGAAGCCTTTACCATTGCTTTGTATTTATTTACTAGACACTGAGGTCCAGATTCCTGTTGTCTCATTCTCTGCCCTTCAGGGCTGAAGATACACACGTGTTACCCTCCAGGTGTTTATGGCCAGTGAGGAAGAATACAGCTAAGTACCAGCCTGTTCATCTGAGTTTCGGTTAGGCTTTTCTGTAACATGGCTCAGGTGTGTTTATAACTGAAAGCAGCTTCTGGTGATACTAACAGGTGTAATTGTAACAATGCAAAGTCTGACTGATGCTGTGTCATAGGTACTTCACAGCTGTGTGCCTAGAGCTCAGTGTTGCTGTGACTACCTGTATAATTTTGTTCTTCACCTTCCTGGCCCTTGCCTCATCATGAAAGTATGTCTGCCTTACCTTTATAAGTAATATCAAAATCTTCATATGTGTTTCATGTTGTATGAAAAGCGATATGGAGCCCCATGCAAGAGCCATCAGAACAGAAAGGTGATGGTAGCTCAGCCCTTGATCCAGACAAGCAGAGCAATCCCAGTGGCTTTGAAAGCCTTACTCCATGGTTCAGAGTGTGAGCTGTTGAATGTACTTTCTTCTAGCATCTGTAACATTTCGAAGGCACTTTGAAATCTGCAAATGGTGAGTATAACATAGGATCAAAGTGTTGATAACAGTAACCTAATTTTTGTCTGCTGTTTTAGGTGGGTCCATATTGTTTGTGCCCTCTATGTTCCAGGAGTGGCATTTGGAGATATTGACAAACTACGGCCAGTAACACTTACAGAAATGAATTATTCAAAGTATGGTGCCAAGGTAAGTTTAGAAGAGATACACTGCGAATTAGTAGCTTTATTTTACATTTTTACATAAAATAAAATTACATACATCTTCCTAACTTCAATTCTATTGTTTATAGCAGTTGCAGTGAGGTTTAGAACTAAAAATGAGATGTGGTTTGTCCATGGTTGTTTTTCCATTGTTCTTCCCTCTATATTTCTATTTTCCTTACCACTGTTCTCCATAATTTCTGTTATTGTTTCCCCCTAATTTCCCTTACTTTTTTACATGAGTGCTTTCTTTACTTTCTTTTGAAGTCAGTCAGTGGCAAATTGCCAATATGTGAATGGAAAGTGAAGAGGATTTATGGGATGGAAAATGGAGAAATGGAAGGTTAAGTTGATGAAGAAAGCAGCAGATGTACATTCAGGAAGAAATACTTTAGGGTCTATACAGTTATAAGCTAGAATACATACAAAAAGGTTGCTGCAAAACAGTATTTAAAAAAACCATGAGGCCCTCAACTTGAACAGAAAAATGACTCTAAAATTAAAATGATTTTACATGTAAAGGTTTTCAGTCCAGATCAAAAGTGATCATGCACAAACCACGCAGAAAACCATTGCAATGGGCAGAGGACAGCAGTCAGTTGTTTGATAAATACTATTTCTATAGCTAATGGAGACAGTGTGGAAAAGCCATATCTATCTGGTAATGTGAGGGAAGGTAGTTGTACTCCTGCTGCTCTAGTGCTTCATTTTGCACAGTTAATTTCATTTTCTGGAATGTCAAGTTGAATACTAAATGAAAATATATAGTACATTTTAAAAATTACATATATAAAATAAATTAAACCCCTCTGGATTGCCCATGTACAACATACCTGAATCAGGAGTGTGTTTTCAACATGGGCCTGATGAGGCATTTAGCATTGTTCAGAAATGTTTGTATAAAAAAAGCTCCCAAAACCATACCAACTGTTGTTGCAATGAATCACACATTTACTTTTTTTTATTAACATAAGTGTTGTGTAGGACCAGGGCTAAGAATTTGGGTCTGTTTTCTTACATGAGTAAGGTGAAAGTGAACTGCACAGATGAGGACTCATTACTCCTGCAGAGCTGTAAACAAATGCTGTTTCTGTATCAAGTGTGTAAGTTAGAACTTAGTTAAATATTTCTGTGCAAAACCAGCTTAATATAATATTCTTTTTTACTTTGTTTCTTATCTGTTAGATGTTGCTGTTGCACAGCTAAAGAGTGTCCTTCTAGTGTAGTGTTTGCAGTGTTTTGGGAGTCTTCAGTCACTCAGTTTTCTTTTCTGTTCCTTTCTGTTGTTGTTAATGTTCTGCATGGAGGTATTTTCTGTAGGCGATACAGAGCTTTACTCTGTATTTGGTGTGTGAGAGATTAAGAAATGCACACCTTAATTTTAGATCATCTTTATGGACTGGATAGCAGCACTGCTTAAGGAGTCCATGTTCTGATTTGCTTTTCCTGCTTATGTGCTTATCACTCTAATTTGCTGGCACAGCTGTTTGGTATGAATTTGTGGTGAAACAGACTGAGGAACTGATCGGCTGAAAAATAAGTCTGGGTTTTTTTTCCAGGTCACATTAGGGAATGCCAGTTTGCTGTGTTGCAAACGGCTGTGCCTAAAATGCATGTAGCTGAACCCATAGTGCAGTAATTAAGTGAATCACAACCTTCTTTACTGATATTTGTCATTCTTGAGTATTTCTTTCTGCGTTGTCACACATATACGCAGTTGTTGCTTAGCAAAGGACATCTATGGAGTTATCTATGGTTTTCAGTCATCCAGAGCACCACCCTTTTTTTTGTTGTTTGTCCTCTGAACTTTTTGAAAATTGAACATTTGCTGAGCAGTAATGTTGTTTGCGATACCATAATTATGTAATTAATTGTGCATTAATTTTTTTGGGCAGTATTTAGTTGTTGCTCTGCGGGAAGAATGGAAGAAATGGAGGTTCAAGTGAAGATTCATCCAACGTGCTGTTTAGGTTGCTTAAACACTTTCCCATTGCTTGTTGAAAACAAAATCAATAGTGCAGGTTGGGAAGGGGTGAAGTTTAAGTAGTGTCAACTGTCAGCAGCATGCTTGTTTTCTGTACCACACAAGAGTAAAGCTAGGTGTTTGGTTTTTATATATAAGATACAAATTATCAAATATTAGGCAAAATGTACCTGAAATATTTACTGTGTCATTTTACACTCTTCTTCATAAAGGAATGCAGTTTTTGCGAAGATCCTCGTTTTGCCAGAACTGGTGTATGCATTAGTTGTGATGCTGGGATGTGCAGAGCTTACTTCCATGTGACCTGTGCTCAGAAGGAAGGCCTCCTCTCAGAAGCAGCAGCAGAAGAGGTAGCTATGGGAAAGACAGAATAAAAGAGTTGTATCAATAACTTGTGAAGACTACCTGAAATTGTGCCTTTCTAGCTCACTAACACTGAGGAAAGTTTTTGTAAACAGATAGCAAGTCATACGCAGAGTAAAGGGGCTGTCCAGGGAGAGCTCTGCATTCATCAGATTGTCCAACACTGAGCACCATTTGAAATGGCTGGGGAAAAAAGGGACAGAGAAGGTTAACACAGAAGTTAGCTTAATAGACCATCAGTCAATGCAAACATGAATTCTAACTCTAATTCCTGAACTTCACCTAAGTTAACATACTTACCTAGCTATTTATGTAGTACAGTAATCTCTGTTTGATACCAAATAGGATTGTCTTGAGAAATTAGCTATATTTCCTGCCATTTTTTGATGCATGTTTTCTGGTATTTTCTTCAATTTGCAGTCCAGATATATGATTTTCCTTGTAGTAACATTAATCTTAGGAATTAGAATGAAAAGCAAACATTTATAACCTACTGATAATTTTTTTTATATCTATTCTTACCAGTTTTCTCCCTGTAACATGATTAAAGCAATTTAGATTTGAAGGTCCTGCTTCCAAATTCATTTTTACAGTATAAGAACTTTTAGGTTGCCAAATTTCATCCTGATATGTATCATTTAGATTAAGCCTGTCATGTTCATAGCTTGCACAATTTAACTTCTTATTGCCTTAGGAAGTACCACAGGTAACACACAAACAAGCATTAACTGTAATATTGACACTGACACTTTTGTTTCTGAAAACAGCCGGCCATTAAGTGATTTTTAAAGGAATCACGAAATACTTTCTTCTGTGAGACTGATAAATAGGAAGATAGTGCAATTGTCTCATTGTCGTCCCTAATAAATTATGTGCAATGTTGATTCTTGAAATGCTCTATGTGAATTTTATTCTAGGCATATGCATTTACTTGTCTCTTCACCTTTAAATTTTGTTACATTTTTTTTCTGTAGCCAAAATACTTTTAATCAAGACATGATACAATCGAATTTTAGGGTGCTCCTAATATTTTGAATGAATTTGTCACACACTCTGAAACTCTAAATCAAAACAGCACACGTTTACAAGGAAAGCCTGTGTCGATTTTATTGGTCTGTATTTTATAGGTGGAATAAAAGAAAATTTCATATGCAAATTATTGATTAATACTTTGATTACTTCATGAAGGAAGACTGCTTTAAGTTTTTCTTCTTAGTCTGTAGCTTCATTATGATGTTTCTACCCTTTTTAAAATATACTGGCAACAAAATGTACTTCTAAAACCGTATCTCCTCATTACTCAGATATTTGTAGTCTGCCTGCAAGGTTTGCAAATGCTAAGTCACTATGAACTTGAAACCATGATAATGTGCAGATCTGATGGATCAAAGAATGAAAAATGGAAAAGAAATAATTTGAGAGATGATAAATCACATTGTAGTACAGCCACCAAAGCCAGTTGGAAAATCTTTTGAGAAAATCAAATATATTGCCTTTTGTATTCTTCAGAATTGTTAATCCCTTGTTAGTTAGGATATAATGTGAAAGACACAGTGAAGCAACAGGAAGTTAACAATACATATTATATGTTAAAGGGATTTGTACTTAGGAATTCTTTGCTGTTTTTTATGAGAATGAGAAAATGGTACAGAGATTGAACATTAGAGAGTTAATTAATTAATGCATTTAAAGATGTTTAGGGTCGCACAATGAAAAAAATTTAGATAGTAAATTACATAAACATGACAAAATTAATTTAGAAACCTAGATATCAATTGTTTTTAAAAACATGTCTATTTGAACATGTGAACGGATTGCCAGAATATTTGTGCTATTCAGAGCCTTTTGGACTTGTATGTCTTACTTTATTTTCATTCCTTCCCCATTGTTTTCTCTTTAACAGGATATAGCTGACCCTTTTTTTGCTTATTGTAAACAGCATGCAGACAGGTTAGACAGAAAATGGAAACGGAAGAACTATTTGGCATTACAATCTTACTGTAAAATGTCCTTACAGGAAAGAGAAAAACAACTCTCACCAGAAGCTCAGGTATTGTATTCATGCTACAAATGCATCTGTATTAATCATCTGTGTTAAGAAAGAAATTAAAAGGATGGGAAATAATTATTACAGTGAAATGTGCAGTATATTGATAGTGCAAGGTCATTTAATAAAGCAGTGAATTATTTGTAGTTTTGTTCTCTATGAACAATTCTCAATAAACTATCAAATAGAGCTATCTATGATTGTCTGAAGTGAAAAATCTTACTTGGTGGCAAAAAGTTGGTAATTATGTATTTTCATTGTCATTCATGGATTTTGTTTAACAATTTCTTCAAGATTCTTAACAAAAAAGGACAGCTAGAGAAGACAATAGTCGTGTTTCTACATTAAAGTTCAGTAAAAACCCACTCTTTTTTTCTCCTTAATAATATCTAGAACACAGTAGAAGAGTTTAGGTTGCCTGAAGTTTTTTCTTGTTGAATCCTTTTTTGCTTTTTGTAGGCCTGAGTAGAATTTTAAGTGCTGTGTGCTGGGCTTTTTTCATGCTAAAGATTTTGTAGAAAAAACAATTCTGTAAGTAGAGAAACTGAGTCTGCCCTTCTGAGTGGGAACTATCTGAAAATCTTAGGTAATGTCTATATCCTTCTCAACTGATAAATGTCTTGTTGATACAAAGGTTTCAGTCCTTCTGAGGGAATCTATGTGCTTTGATATGTTTTAGTGTGTGTACTTTTTTTTTTTTCCTTGATTCTGAGGAATTTATAGCATACTTTGCTTTCACTGCTTGGGCTGAACTGCATTCTGTGGAAGAGTCATACCTGTGCAGAAAAGCAGCTTGTAACCTGAATAAATCCTGCACAACTTGTAGAAAGTACTAGATGCTATAAATAATGGAAGGCAATTATGGGAGAGAAATAACTGCTTTTTTTCTGAAGGGAGAACTGTAGTGTGATGATCAGAAAATAAATCTTCATATCATCAGACTTCTTATTTAAAGTCATACCTTTCTAGTTCTTCAAAGGTCTTTGAACTGAAGAAGAGAATATTAATTTAAAATGGCCTGTGCAGTTGAGAATAAATATGAGCAAACTGAATTGTAGAACTATTTTTGAATAAAATGTTTCTATGAGGTATTGAGCTTTGTGTGGCATGATTTAAAACTGGTTACATAATTCTTGCTGAATACACACAGCTCTCAGTTGTGTGAATTGCACCTGTGTAATGGATAAATCACAGTAATGTGAATGCTACCCAACATAATGGTAAGTGCTGGTTGTGCAAAATCAGTTTGGGTCCAGCAGGCATTAGTAGCTCTGTTTCCAAGCATTTGTTATGCAGTGCAGATAAGTTCCCAGCATTTCCCTCTCTTATTCCTCTTTCCCCCAAAACAAGACCCTGCAGATTTTTTAATCAAAATTATTTGGATCGAATGTTTGGAACTGAAAGAATAAATGCTGAAAACTGCAGGTGGATTTACTTGTCACCTTGATACAGATTTCACAACTTGAATATGTTTTGTAAAACCAATTATTTCACTATTGATGGCTCTGGTGTTGTATGAGTTTGCATTAGTACTGTGTATGTTGCTGAGCTTACATGGACGAAACACTGGATGCTTGAAAAATACATTTCCATGTCCAGTTGTATGTGTTGGGATTTTATGAAGTAATTGTCTTTGAGTGGTATCTTTGCCTTTTTAGAAATGCACAACTGTAAGGAGTGTTTAATACACACTAGAAATGTCTGACTGAGGAGTTGACATAAAGTACATATGGGAAAGTAAGCTGTGAATTTATATGTTGTCTGCATGAGGAAGTTAAAATCCCAGCAGTAAATTCAACCATCTTTCTTAACTTAGCATTTTGTCTGAGAAATAATCTTGAGCTATATTTAATTCTTAAGCAATATATATATAGTGTGTACATACAAAAGCTTACTTCCAGGGGAGCTTGTAGGCTTAAGTAAGGTTTACAAACATTGAGCTAACATAAATAAGTATGCGGTTGTACAAATAGTTTATCTGGTATTTTGAAAGTGGACTTTTGAGGCACATTTTTGAAGGAGAAAAAAAATGGACATATGGCACTTTGTAGCCTAGGCAGGAATAACTAAACCAATGATCTGGCAAGTCGTGTGGCCCAAGAAAGTAAATCCACATGAAGAGTGTAACACACGAGGCTGTTTACGACTGTTACTGTTTGCTGGAAGATGTTCTGCATTGACCAGTACAGGTTAGGGATTGGTCTGCTGGAAAGCCACTCTGCGGAGAAGGACCTTGGGGTCCTAGTGGACAGTAAGTTAACCATGAGACAGCGGTGTGCCCTTGTGGCCAAGAAGGCCAGTGGTACCCTGGGTTATGTTGAGAAGAGTGTGACCAGCAGGTCAAGGGAGGTTTTCCTCCCCCTCTATTCTGCCCTTGTAAGACCACATCTGGAGTATTGTGTCCAGTTCTGGGCACCCCAGTTCAAGAGGGACAGAGAAATACTGGAGAGTCCAGTGAAGGGCTATGATCATGACTAGGGGACCGGATCATCTCCCTTATGATGAAAGCTGAGAGCCCAGGGGCTGTTTAGCCTGGAGAAGAGAAGGCTGAGAGGAGATCTGATCAGTGTTTATAAATACTTGGAAGGGTAGGTGTCAGGAAGATGGGGCCAGTCCCTTTATAGTGGTGCCCAGTGATAGGATGACGGGCAATTGGCACAAACTGGAACACAGGAAGTTCCACCTCAGCGTGGGAAGAAACTTCTTTATGGTGAGGGTGATGAAGCACTGGAGCAGGCTGTCCAGAGCAGTTGTGGACTTTTCTTCTCTGGAGACTTTCAGAACCTACCTGGACACGTTCCTGTGTAACCTGCTTTAGGTGAACCTGCTTTGGTGGGGGGGCTGGACTCTCCAGAGTTCCCTTCTAACCCTTACTGTTCTGTGATTCTGTGATGTTCTACTTTTTGTTTTATATCAATAAAGGAATGTACATTCCTTGAGTAAAGCATGTACTTGAAAATAGCTTAAATCCAAGTAACTTGAGTTCAGGGTTCCACTTAAACATCAGTCATTTCAATCTGCCATCGATTTCTGGAATAAGGCTCTGTATATACAGTTGTATGACATCTTAAATGACCCCAAGGGTTTCAGAATGGAGCATGTAATCAGTGAAGAAGTGTCTTAGCTGAGGAAGCCATAAAGCATCCTTGGTTCTTCCAGTGGAGAATGAAATGAGGCAGTGGCTGTAGGTGGATCTGTTCCTTGCTGCTCTGAGTCCAGGAAAAAAGCCCTTGGAGTCAGAGCTGGCCTGAAAGCAAAGTTTGCGTGTTTCTTGGTCATTAATGTTGAAGACCTGGTCAGGTAATGTGTGTTAAACTGTCTGTAATGTTTTTGCTTTTATCTCAGGAGTTTCTCATACCATATGGTGGGGCAGTCGGATTAGTTTAGTTTTTTCTTTCTGCAGCCAAATAAACAACTTCTAACATAGTCAGCTGGAGTTTTTCCTCTGAAGGTTTGTATGTTGATGTCATTTTCTGCCAGAATTGCCACTACAGAGAGTTCCCGCAAGACAGTGTTTTCCAACTGTCAGTAACAACTTGATCTTCTGGGCTGAATCTCCCAGATGGTCACAAATATACAGATGTCATCAACAATGTATATTGTGAGCTTCTCTTGCCTACTTCACTTCTGTTTGGATTGTAATTTTGGCACATTATAATCAACTAGCTTAACATTTATGAAGAGATACAGCACTGAGAAAGGAGTTCCTATAAAAGGACATAAAATGTGGCAAAAATGCTCTTCATCAACTTTGCTCACATAGATACCGATTTAAAGTGTATCTAAATGTATTTTTGATGAGGTCAGCCAAGGTTTTTCCCAGCAGTGAGTTTTCACAGTCCCATCAAATTATCATTGTTAGAAGGGGTTGCCTGAAAGCCAGCAGTCATTTGTGTAGCTTTCATTGGTGGAGAAATCTCATCAAGAAACCTGTGTAGCTCCAAAACTACGTGAAAGGATAATGTTATTTGAATATGCATTTTGAAGTAAAATCAAATGTCTGTAGCAGTGGCTATTTCTTGACTCGTAGAGTTCCAGAATGAAAATGGCATTGATTAGATAATGCAGCTATTAAATTGAAAATAACATGCAGATGTGTTCCAAAAGGATATAACTCAAAACCAATTTTGGCTTGCTCCCTTATGTTTTTAATTTATGGAATTCTTTCTTGCAGGCTCGAATCAATGCCAGGCTACAGCAGTATCGTGCTAAGGCGGAGCTGGCCCGTACCACCAGGCCTCAGGCCTGGGTTCCCAGGGAGAAGCTACCACGGCCACTTACTAGCAGTGCTTCAGCCATACGTAAGCTTATGCGCAAAGCTGAGTTAATGGGAATTAGTACCGACATATTTCCAGTGGACACTTCAGATACTAGTTCCAGTGTTGATGGAAGAAGAAAACATAAGCAACCAGCTCTCACTGCTGATTTTGTGAATTATTACCTTGGTAAGAATGCAAATTTTACTAAAAAAAAAAAAAAAAAAAAATCACTTTGCTGTATTTGTACTGTGCTAACTAATTGGCTTTTTTATTTTACTTGTATTTAATTTTTTTTAGTAGATACATGTGAATTATGAGTTCATTTTAAGTCAGTTATTATTCCTTGGTATCACTATTTACACAAAGTTATTTTTTTGAAAAGACATTTCAGAAAAGAAGAAAATCTTTCAAATGTAAACAAGAGGCTAAATTGTCTTAGGTACCTTTTTGGTATAATTTTTTTTTTTTTTCACTCCTTACATTTTTCTCCATTTCTCTGTGGAATAGCATGACTTTGGGACCATTCACTAGATGGCTGATCGAAGCTCACCATTTAAATAACTATTGTTTTATGCAGCAAAACGTAAATGTTATGACTGTTCATTCTACTCAATCTATGTAATAAATCTATGGGTTTGTGTTGTTATGGTTTTATGCTTTTCATTGCTTCACTTTTTTCAGTGCATAAAATTTGAGAATATATCCAAGGAAGGGAAATAATGCAATTCTCTTTTAAATAGAGAGAAATATGCGCATGATTCAGATCCAGGAGAATATGGCTGAACAGAAGAATATAAAGGATAAATTAGAAAATGAGCAAGAAAAGCTTCATGTGGAGTATAATAAGGTGAAGAAAAAGTGATAATAAACCGTTGTACTGGTTTAGTATTACTGCTGTTAACTTTGATAGCATTTTGCTTTCAAAACAAAATGACTTAGAAAGATACACACTATGCTTTCTTTAAAAATAATATTAAAAAATATGTTTCTTCTTAAAAAAATATTCTGTGGTCCATCCCCCCATACAGGTAGAATCAACTTCTAAAATGTCAAATGTTGGCTGGGCACAAGTTTAACTCCACTGAGAGCTCCAGTAAGAATGTGACCGGACACATCCCTCTCATGAGTGAATTGTGTCTTAAGGCCCTTCTTTTATTCATTCTTTTAATGCATTTCTTTTGAGACTTTTGAGACAGCAGAGTTTGACCATGCACCCACCCTGTCTCTCCTCTGGTTTTGTTTTTCTTCGCTTGTATGTTCTTTTTGAACCTTCTCAGTTCTCTGCTTCAATCTCTTGATAATTGGGATTGTTGAAGTGTTATTAATTTATTTATGTCAACTCCAAGTCTAATTGTGTTCATCCTGAATTTAATGACTTAGCTAATTTTTCAGACTGAAATAATCAGTATTCACACATCCATAGTGTCGTCTGTGTGTTTTGAGTATAGGAAAATTGGGGCCCAGAAGAGATGGTATTGCTCCACCAAAATATTGCTAATTTAATTTTTTTTGTTAACTCATATTCAACGTTAAGAAAGCATTTTGTTTAAATTGCATTTTCACTAAATAATTATTTATTTATTTTAATTTTTAAATATTTTTGAGTGTAACATAGAAATATGGTTTTTGACAATGACCTGCTGCAATCCTTGCTGAATTCATCAACTTATAAAGTAATGGTTAGTGATGATGAAAAATGGTGCTGCTACTAATTCTTAAACTGTTGGGTGCATGTTTTAAATGAGAGCATATGGAGATGAAGCAGCAGGTCCTTGTGAACTGCCCAAAAATGATAAAGGAGAAGGAGATTTTGTGTGGGGCTTGTAACCAAATTAATAGGTTGTATATGCTGGGTGGTAGCTAACAGTAATTTCCAGAAGAAAGAAAAAAAAAAAAAATCTACTTGCATCCTTTAATAAATGATATCTCTTTCTGTGAGAGTGAGTACTCTTTCATATGGTGATATAGACCTTTAATACATTAATATGGTTACTTATTAGAATCTTGCTTCTTAAGTAGCTTGGACATCACATACAAGATTGTTGCTGTATTTTAGTTTTGCTTTCTAAAAGACTTTATGAAATCTTATTTTCATGCTGAAATGCTTCAGATCTTCTTTACAAAACAGGGGACTGCCCAGGTTTTCATCTTAGTTCTGTTAAATTGCTGAATGATTGCCCTGGTCTCAGCTATATTGACATAACTTCCATTGTCTTTTAATCCCACAATAAATTAATGCACCCTAGATAGGTAAGAGGTTGAATAATAAATAACTTAATGGATTTTCATTCCTGTTGATTTTTTTTTTTTTAACTTTTCAGCTGTGTGAGTCCTTGGAAGAACTACAAAATATGAATGGAAAACTGCGAAATGAAGGGCAAGGCATTTGGTCTCTGCTGGGTAGAATCATTGGACAGGTTGGTTGGGGGTTTTTTCCCCTCCTCTTTATAGTTCATAGGCAGACCAAGATTTCCAATAATAGGTCTTTTTGTTTCTCTCTGTCACTTCTATGGCTCAATAAACTGATTTGATCAGACCCAGGCTTTACTCTGGGGATAATGTTTCCCGATTGAAATACCTAGACTACTGCAAACCACCTACTGGGAAGCTGTAGTTTAATTTTGCTGTTGTACTAGTGATCTTGTTTGCAAAATTATTTCATTTGGTGCAACTGATTGACCTGTCATTTGGGATAAAACTTAACATGAAGTGTGAGTTAGTTCTACCATTTTTGTTTCCACATTGTCTTTAGTTATTGTAGGCTTCAAATGATGTGGCAAGTCTTTGTGGCTTTTATAATATATTAATCTTTAAAACTGAAGTATGTATGTGATGGCTTTTAACTGGACAAAGCAGAATATTTTGATCAAATGAATATAAATCCCTTGGAGAAGGGAAAATTTTGATTACTTGCTGTTCCCAGCAATTGTCTTTGTTCTCATTGATACACATGGGGAAAAGAGAGAAGTGTAGATTCTTGCAGTGTTTTGGGGTATGTTTTAGGTCAAAACTATTAAGTGGCAATGGATATTTTAGATGTCAGAGAGAGATTGGAATGATTTCCAATTAAGATTTTTAAGGAAGATTGAAGAAAGCGTTAATTGTGATCTAATTGTATGTCTGTATTTTCACAATGCTGTCATGCCCCTTAGTACTGCTGAGTTTGTACTGCTGTCCAGAAAATGAAGCTTACCCTTTCTTTATGCAGTAGTAGTACTTAAGGTATGCTAGCTTTCTGTGATTCTATTTGTCTGCCTATCTTTTCTACTTGTGAGGAAGGATTCTCACATAACATCTCTTGAATCAAGATTATTTTTTAACCTCCTTTTTTTTTAAGATGGCTTTGAGTAATTGTTCACAAATATATTTCCTGATGGAAATGTTACTAAATTAAAAAAAGAAGAAAAGTTGAGTAGAATTCATTTACACAGCTTGCATGACAATTTTTTTTTCCAGTTGGTTGAACAGATGCAGACCCACGGGGCTGCTGAGAAATGACTTTGATAGATGGTTGCTGTCTGAGAAGCTAGCATACTGCAGATTAGTGGTAACCCAAAGAGAATCTCATCTGCTTTGTGGAGGGCTTGGTCCAATAAGATAATTTTTCTAATTAACCTATCGAGCACCAGTGTAGCAGGGATGTTGGGGAAAATAAACTGCCTCAGTATTCTTCTGTCGATTTTGTGAATTTGCCTTTTCTTGTTTCAGCTGCCTAGACAAATCTGTCTTTTGTCCATCCCTCTATTTGAATAAAAAAATTGAAAGCTAGTATTTCAATGTGGTTTTATTTACTCAATTGAAAAAATGAATATAATATTACTTTATATTACAGAAATTCATACTGAGGTAAACTAGCTAGCTAAGCAGTTTCCCTCTCATAATTTTAGTCTTGTTTTTCATGCATTGAGATTGGAGTGGTATTCTTTAAAAGTCTCAAGACTCATGTGTACTGCATTTGTTCAAATCCAATAGAAATTGAACATACCAGCAATTTTACGTGCTCCTAAGGAAAGGAAACCAAGTAAAAAGGAAGGAGGAACACAAAAGACATCTGCGCTTCCAGCCATACTTTATAGGCAAGTAATGAAATCTTGATAGATTAGATACAATATCTAGTAAATTACTGTTTCACAAAAGTGTTACGAAAAATTGTTTGGTTCAGTTTTGATTGACAAAATGGTTCAGAGTTTTCTAGATGTTTTACTTCTGAAGGCTAAGTTGATGGTAGTCAATTCTTCGCCTTAGCACAGATAACTAAGGTTTGGAGGTTTTTTGCTAATTAGACAGCTGCGCTTTATGGACAAAGGTAACTCTTTACAGCTGAAACAGAAGAGTCTTTTGTCTCTGATGTGAAAATTTTTAACTGCCATCATCTGTGGTCATGAGTTTGCAAACAGTGCTGCTGCTGTTTAGTCACAGTGGCAGGTGCATAAAACACTTTTCATGTGAGAATTTTTACTTTCTGCTCATGGATTGTGAAATGCTTTGGGATGTCTTGTGTTTTAAATTTCCCTATTTCTATTAATTCGCAAGAAAATAAAATGTATTTACTTACTCTGTTCCACCTTTTCACCTCTTCTATAAGTTGTGAAGCTACTGACAGGGTTTTAGCTAAGCCTAATACTAGAATCCCAGAGTATGACTGTTTAAAATAAATGTACCATCTTGGATCTTCTTGCCTTGCCACGAGCTGAGAAGTGGCACAGTCTGTCACTTATCTAGAGAGCAGCAGCCAGGCCTCCAGCCACAGCAAGCGGGCAGTATGTTGCCCAGCTAGCAGGCTAAATGAAGGAGGTATACAATATAAGCAAAAGTTAATTCTAGTGATGAGAGAAGTAGAAATCTTAAGAACATCGCAGTGGGCTGAGGATTTGGCCATTTAGACATATACACAAACAAATAATAGGAGTCATGCTTTATTAGTTCTGTTTCAGTCATTTAGTTCCTCCCATTTTATAATGGAATCAATGAACACCTCATCTTTTTGAAATAACCAAAATTTCAATTCCAGTGAAATAATTGTAATAATAAAAAGGAAAAGTAATTTCTTATGAATTGATACATTACCCACCATAATAGCCGCACAGACCTATTTCAGTGTGTTTGCATTGTTAAAGTAAGCCTATGATTGTTAAGACTGATAATAGCAGCGTAATTTTCTATTTAAGTGTTTTGATAGCACAGGTAGTACTTTTGCCATTTGCCACTGGTACATTTTATTTGAAATATCAAGTGATTACTCACTGGTAGAAGTCCTCAAAAAATTAGAGAAAGCCATGCTATTAACTATATTTAGGTCCCTTATATGCTTTTCTATATAGAGGTAGAAGCTCCTGAAAAAGTAGTTATACACTTTAAATGATGCGTTCAGATTGAAGTTGTCACATGATTATATTGAAATCGGGAAATGTGCTAGAATGTATAGTTTATTCTTTAGGATTTCAAATGTAATTATAATGCTTTTCTACTACCTACATTAAAAGTTGTGGAATTTGCAAGAAGAACCATGATCAACACCTACTGCTACTGTGTGATACTTGTAAACTACATTATCATCTTGGTTGCCTGGATCCACCTCTTACAAGGATGCCAAGGAAGACCAAGAACAGTTACTGGTAAGAGTGCAGTTGATGTGTTGTCTTGTAGTATCTCTGTACTTAGAGTAGGACATAAACATGAATAGACTTGCAAATGCTGTTTTAGACATTGCTATAGTGCAGTCTGAACTGTGACTTTATCTTCAGGTTTTATTTTCAGCAATGATATTTCAAGGCAAAAAAACCCCAACATTATTAGCCACTGTGTAGAAATAGATTATAGCTTTCATTTTCTTAGCTTTTGAGTTCATTTGTGATTATTAATGCTCCTATATAATAATGGTAAGAAATTATATGCTGCCTTCAGGAAATGAAAGACTTGGTTTTCTGTTTCTTAGGACCCAGATATGCAACTCTCTGTCTAGATCTTTAGGAAAAGACTTGTAAATACTTAAAAATAAACTTGTGAGTAGTAGATCAGTTTATTGCAGTATGGGAAATCAACTGGGTTTACTTCTGTTTTAGGACTCAAATCTGCAATGGCAGAAGCAAATGCATAACCGTACTGTCCTGGTTTGAGGACAGTTTAATCTCAGAGGGGTTTTCACCATCACGAATACTTTTCTGACCCTAATTTTCCTTTAATTATCTAATGTAGTCCATGATTTTGAACTTTTCATCATTTGAAGGGCATTCTGAGCTCTTTGGTCAAATTTACCAAGTAGTCACGTTACACGGAAGCAGGTTTGGTTTTTGGTTTTTTTTTTTTGGTAGCTTCTGCATTTGCACAAGAAATTCCTGATTTTTGTTCTCCTTTTTAACCAAGCTGAAAAGGCTCACTAAAAGCCATCAGTTCAAAAGATGTAACACTACAATTCTCAGTAGGTGTTAAAGGCAGAAAAGGTCAGGTTAGGTAGTAAAACGCTTTTATTTCAAAGCTATAACTTAGCTTTGTTGTGAATTTCATGCTTCAATTATATCTCAAATCACAAACTTAGCTTTTACTGCTAATTAGCTAGGGCATATTCTGAAGTGTGAGATTATCGCAGACAACTCGAGCTGTATTGATTGCATTCTTTTCATCATTGAACATGCCTTTATGTATTCTTTTCAGGACCACTAGAGAGCATATAGAATGGACCCTTAATTTAAGTTTGAGTTCAGCAGGTTTTTCCATCCCTGCTGTTTTGAATACAATTTTAATCCTTTGATTAAGCTATGAAGAAAAATGCAGGATTTTTTAAAATATGAGGGCCATGTACTTTTCAGATATTTGTGTAAGATGTGATGGAAATGTACGCAAAAAGATAAAGAAAACAGATATAGTGGGAAATCCCTTGAAATGTTAGGCAGATTGAAAGACTTTAAAGTGGTTGAAAATGTTTACTTTAGTCGTCTTTTAAAATAGTAAGCAGGAAACAATTTAAAAGAATAGTTTTTAAATTTTTACTTTCTATTCCATTATCATTGCTAATCATTTAGTTGCTAGCTTGAGCCTTTGCAAAAGTTTTGGTGATTAGAGTCATATACTTTATCAATATGTATTTATTTAAACGTTGGAGAGTTTTGCATGGATTTATTCCACATGCTTCATATTTTATACTGTCTGAGGATGCCAAATGATTCAGCTTACATGAGTGATGCTATGTAGATTAGTTAATAGTTCTGCTTTTTGTCCATTTAATGTTCAGCATTTAATAGAAATTTAAAATACAGTATACAAAAAAGGATTTTAAAATTGGTTAACTAAATCCACTATTAGATGTAATGGTGAGAATAAAAATATTTTTATATTTAAAAGCCAATTTGTTAAAGCACAAATTATAATTAGTTACCTCAACGTTTCTAAACATTAAATGGAGGTAATTATTTTAGTCTTAGTGAAATCATAGTAAGAGTTTTAGACCTGGTGAGCACCAGTGTCTCACAGCTTGTTAGAAACTAGTTTCAAGCACTTGACAGTTAAGAATTTCCCTGGTTCAGAGACCTGACAGTTTTCTCCAAGGTAACATTTATGCATCTTGAATATTTCAGAAGTAATTTTTTGTAACATAGCAAGTTCAAAGCCTGTCCTCATTTCAAATGGATTTATTTTGAGAAGAAATGCATAACAACTATTTTATGTAATAAAACATGAAAGCATTAATTTCTTTCTGTTTTGATGTGGTGCTTTTAAAGTAGACTAGCAGTTCTCATCATACAGTAAAAATGCTGTGGCATACTTTTATTTAAAAATTTGGAATTTTTCAGTTTCTTAGAAATCCTGTTGATTAAACACTGTAATGTTCTTTTGATTCCCGTGTTATCATAAAGTTAAGTCTTGTCATGCTCTCTGACAACTTGTGTACTTTTATCCTCCTGTCCATTCTGGATGGCCTGGGAACTGTGTATTTTCCTGGTAGAGAATGATCTGAACTGATACAAAAGCAATGCACAGGTGTTAACAGACAATACAATGAATCACAATTGTGCTTCTAAATATTGACATATTCATTGCAGCTACCAACAGGGACTAGCTCTTTCTATAGAAATGAGATTGCTGAAAACCAGTGATAACTTCTGGTAGCATATGAAATGCTGGGGACTGAGATGAACCAAACAAAGAGTAACAATCATATTAAACTTGGTGGTTTTTATTTCTGTTCTGGAAGGCAAGGTTATTTTAGTGGTAACTGCTATGGCTCATTTGCCACATGACAGAATGAGCTGTGAAGTTCCTGACCAGTAGTCCCATGAACACTCATTTGCATCTGGCTATTCAGTCATATTCCTGATCCCACTCATTCAGTACTGATCCAGCCCATCCTGATTATTTTTTCACCTTGAGTCATTGGATAATGATATAAAATTCTTAACTTATATAAGTGCATGCAATATAATATTGCATATAACATATACATTTTTATTTGTCACTTGTCCTAATTGAAGGATGTTTGGGTCACTGCAAGTGGTAAATTTTCAGTATGTCTACTGTCTGAAAGATGCTTTATGAAGCTCTTTGATAAACTGGTTTTGGTTCATATGTACTGTCCTTTATCTCCAAAATAAGAGTAGTCCTCCTTTTTTCCACTTCCAGTACATCATTTAACGTGTATGATTTATTCAAATTACCAGAGCATGGTAATGGTGTGGTCCATGTTCCTCGAGTTCAAAGTGGTTTAATTCTTTGTAAACATTGCAAGAAGTGATTTGTCACAGGATATGTCTGAGACTTGTTTCCTCCTGATCAAAACCAAGCCAAACTCTAACTATACAGTTTTCCTTTTTAAACA